>BLSH010510647.1:527988-556945 GCA_018402905.1 Glandirana rugosa
TTTTCTTCAAATCACACTTTAACCAAGTGACTAAGGACGACGCGTCTGGTCACCAGCTTACGTACAAAACGTACGACGGTCCGAGCCTACAATAGTCCCAAAGGGTCCCAATCGGTCACAAAAAAAAATTTAGATCACCGCTTCCTATATTATACTGGAGATTCCTTCCGGAAAGGACGGAGGGTTATACCCACCCCGCGGCTATGTCCTACCGACGGAGGCACTACACGAGACGTCAATAAAAACACAAAAACAATCGAACAGGACAGAAATCAATATAAGGACGTTAGTCCCGGTGATATATCAGGAGATGTGTGTTGCCGAATGTCCAGCAATTCGTCCCTGGTGAAACTGATTGCAGGAATATAACTAAAGACAGGACAAGCTAACAAAAACACAAAAATAACTGCAGAGCACATCACGGAGGCAGCCATCCTGTATCGGCGCCCCACCCATATTGGGAGGCAGGAAAGGCCTTCCTTAGAGGTCATATTATATCCTTCGCCACTAGATTTAAAAAAAAACACTGGCTAACCCTGGGAAACCCTGATAACATCCGAGCCTGGCAGCATGCAAAACATGCATTCGACCACTGGTCTGCGCAGCAGGAATCAGTGAACCAATTTCACACTAAACTTCTTTTTCATAAACACGGCAACAAAGCTGGAAAACTCCTGGCTCGAATGGCATCAGGTAATTTCACACCAACGCACATACCAGCATTGAGAGATCCAAGCGGCACAGTGACCACAGACCCATCTCAAATAGAGCATATCCTGACCAACTTCTATAAAGTCCTATATGCGGAAGACCAAATCGACGCGGAACGAGCAACAACTCTACTATCCACAGCAAGCCTTCCAACCATAGACCCCGCTCATCTAGAGACTCCAAATGCCCCTATCACTCTCCCTGAAATCCTATCCACCATTAAATCATTATCAACAAATAAAGCCCCAGGCCCAGACGGTCTGTCATCAGACTTCTACAAAATGACTATAGACTTCACCCCAGAGACTCTCTTACAAGTATACACTGCCATCTGGGATGGGGGACCGTATTTACCGACAGGCCACTCGGCTCATATCAAACTTCTGGCAAAAAAAGACAAAGACCCACTGTCCCCCGGCTCCTACAGACCTATATCACTGATAAATGTAAACGCAAAAATATTCTCGAAGATCATCGCTTCACGTCTGGCCAATATACTCCCATCTATCATACACCCCGCACAATCTGGCTTTATCCAGGGCAGATCCGCCACCCTAAACATAAGGAAGGTACTTCTAACCCTGGAACAAGCTAAAAAGGCCCCCGATAAAGATTTCGCTATTATAACATTGGACGCTGAAAAAGCATTTGATAACATCATCTTCGATTGGCTATTCAGAGTTCTGGCCGGGTTAGGTTTCAATGGCCCCTTTATCAATTTTGTCCATGCAATGTATGCCAAGCCCACGGCGCGATTGGTCACCCCCAATTTCATTTCATCAGACTTCCAATTAGCCAAGGGAACGCGCCAGGGCTGCCCGCTTTCACCTCTTCTTTTCAACCTGGCTATAGAACCCCTCTCACGGGTACTTAACTCACCTCAGGGGATTAGTGGAGTAGCGATGGGCAAAGAAGTCTGCCGAGCGGCCCTCTTCGCAGACGACATAGTACTATTCTCCTCAGACCCTCCCAAAGATTTTCAATATTTAAAACATACCCTACCCCTGTTCCGGGCATGTACAGGCATGAGAATCAACCTTGATAAAAGCGAAGTCCTACCACTCAATTTACGCAAAGCGGAATCCTGGAAATCTAGCTCCCCTTTTTTGATAGCGCAGAAACAGATCAAATACCTGGGGATATGCATAGGACGAGATCCGTCATCACTTTATTCCTTTAATTATCCACCACTTATTTCGAAAATTACTAAAGACCTCTCTGCTTGGTGGCCTCTTCCCCTCTCGCTCTTCGGGAGATGCCATCTTATCAAAATGATCCCGTTTGCGAGACTACTATACCCCCTCCAAACGCTACCTCTCCTCCTTAAACACAAAGATGTGCAGACACTCCACTCGGCTTTTGCTTCTTTTATATGGAAGGGCAAGAGACCCAGAATCAATCTACAAAAATTAAGCTTGCCGAAGAGTGAGGGGGGAGCTGGCCTGCCCAATATTAGACTTTATAATCTGGCCTGCCTCTTGAGGAACGGTCTAGACTGGATTGCAGGAAAAAACACCTACTCCAATTTTGATCTGGAGAGCGCAATCGTCTTTCCTCATTCACTGCCAGCTATCCTACACGCAAGGGTAACCTCACTCCCACCCAACATAAAACAAAATATAGTTCTCAGAGATACCATCCTGGCCTGGAGAGAAACGAGGAAAATCCTTCATCTCCCCTCCTCACCCTTCCTACCAATAGCGGGCAACCCCATGTTTCCCCCCTCGATCGATTCACAAGCCTTCGCCACTTGGGCTTCCAAAGGTCTGAAACTAGCCTCCCAAATGCTACACCCAGAACACAGAACCTTCAAAACTTTCTCAGATCTCAAAGGAGAATTTACATTGCCATCAATACACTATTTCCCATACCTGCAAGCCAAATCCTACGTTAACTCTTGCTTAGGCAATCTCACAAACCCTGGCGCCCCTTCCTTCATTGATAACTTATTATCACAGGGCAGATACTCCATCTCCCAAATATATAGACACTTAACCCAACACCAAATTGACAAATACGCATCTCAACAATTCAAACCCTGGGAGATAGTACTTGACAATGTACAAGCACCCGCACAAATCCTCTTGGGTTACAAAAAGGTTTGTTCCCTAGTGACTTCAGAAGAATGGAGAGAGACTCAATTTAAGTTGGCCCACAGAGCTTATATGCCCATGATTTACTCCCCAGGGGATCCGAAACAGGGCAGCTGCCCCTGGTGCCATACCCAGAGACCCACCCTGCATCACCGACTTTGGCTGTGCCCTTCCATCTCTTGCTTCTGGGACAAAGTCTTGGCATTCATTAACAGAGTCAGCAACGAAAATATTCCAAAAGACCCCATTATATGCCTCTTCAGCGGCAACCCTCAAAACGCCTCAACACTTCCAGCGACATCATCGTGTTCTGATTGGGCGCATTTGTGCCTCTTGGCGGCAAGACGCGCTATTATGCAGTCTTGGATTCAGCACTCTCCCCCGGGGCTGGATCTAGTCAACAATATCCTCATATCCCTGCTTTACCTAGAAAAACAGGACACTATAAATACAAATCTCACCTGTGTTAAGAAATTCTTTAGGCGATGGAGGAAATTTATAAAGTACTCTCACAACCCAGAAGAGATAAATGCCTTCATGCATCCCTTCAGTCTTTCAGAATGGTACTTAAAAGCGGATCTATCTAATTCTCTAGGAAGACTCAAAATTCGAGACTTAAGCTCCAGTAACGATATCAACCTAATAACTCCCTTGATGTTCAACCCCCCCAACCTTTCCTGAGACACCTTCCACATCATAACCTAAGCCACAAGCGAAAACCACAGAGACATCCTCTCTCACAGGTCCTGATTGACTTGGTTACTTACAGTATCACCATCCCTCAACGTTATTATTGTGTTTTGCATATCCCCCCACTTATGGTTGAATCAACGGATGTGCCATTGGTTCAACTATTGTTATGTATCTGCTGTATCTCGATATTCTACAATTGTTATCGATGTTTGCCTTTAAGAAAAATGCTTATCTTTTGATGTACACCTTGGAAAATGTTCAATAAAGCATGTTTAAAAAAAAAAAACTAATTAGAGAATACATATAAATCTCTTTTAGGAGAAATATGTTAAGTATTTATCAAGAAAAATGGTACTGCCACTTGTATGACCACTTTAATTACATAAAAACATATTGATGTTTAAGGTCGATGTAAGTTTATAAAGACAGCATCTTCAATTATGCACCCAAAAACAACAGCATGTGTTTATTTTACAGTTGAAAATAGAATGCATTAAAATCTGTATGTGAAGCACGGTTGTTACTTTTAAACATAGAAATCGTGCATATTGTTTTAAATAATATGTTATTACACATAGATATAGTCTGACAAAAAAGATAATTTGCCAAAAAAGTGTAAAACATGTCTGATCTTTCCGCCACAATATCGCAGTCCTGATAAAAATTGCAGATCGCCTCAATTACTAGTAAAAAAAAAAAAAAATAGGAAAAACGCCATAAATTAAGTCTCATGGTTTGGAAACGTGGCAACTTTCGCGCAAACTAATCAATAAACATCAGTTGCGATTTTTTTTTTTTTACCACAAATATGTAGAAGAATATATATTGGCCTAAACTGATGAATAAATTTGTTTTTTTTTTTGGACATTTATAATAGCAAAAAGTAAAAAAATATTGTTGCTCTTTTTTTTGTTTATAGCGGTGATCAGAACTGATGTAGAGGTGATCAAATACCACCAAAAGAAAGCTCTCAATGTGGGAAAAAAAGGATGTCAATTTTGTTTGGGTACAACGTCGCACAACCGCGCAATTGTCAGTTAAAGCGACGCAGTGCCGAATCACAAAAAGTGCTCTGGTCATTAAGGGGGTAAATCCTTCCGGGGCTCAGGGTTGCCAACCGCCAGTAAATTTACTGACAATTTGTAAAAATCAGTGATTTTTACAACTGTCTATGAATATCAGGGTCTCATAATTTGTCATGCTGTGCTGATTTTTTAAGTGTAAACCAAGCAAATTATTGATATGGGTATTGTCAGTGTTTCCATGTTGTGTTTGAATATCAATTGCCTTCGTTTTTAATAGGAGTTCTGTTTTTTCAGGTTCTGTTATTTTTCAGGTTGCCAGTAATAAATGTGCCCTGCCAGTAATTTTTCCAAGTTTTGCCAGTAAAAACCGCTGCGGGAGGTTGGCAACACTGCCGGGGCTTACATCTCCACCTACAACCTCCACATTGGACAGTGAGAAATAAGCATTGCCTGATGAATAGAGAGTTGACCTATGCAAAGACCATTGCTGACCTCCTTCTGAAAATGCTAGAGGCCTGGCTAGTATGCTGACCCACTTGGTTTAATACTTGCTGTGTCTTTGAGCTGGACCATGGGTGCCAGGAAATCAGAATATAAGGGGAAGACATTTTTGTAGTTTAAGATAGAGTAAGAACGGGTCACATCCCCTTTACTTACATAACTAATGACAGGAAGTACAGTGCAGGAGCCCATTTTCATGAGATTTGGGATCCTCATCTTTCCCAGTCCACTGCGGAGGGGCCCAGGTAAATGTTCAGTAAGCTAGGGTCCAAAGTAATTATCTTTTATGTTTTTTTTTAATTGTATTGATTTAAAGTACTAAATTGATGTTTTTAACCTCTTACCGCATGCACTATAGCCAAAAGATGGTCACAGCGCGGGCCTAAATTACCGGGATTACCGTGCATATGATGCCTGCGCGCCCCCTCCAATCCCACCTCCTTACTGTGTGATCAGCTGTCAGTCAATGACAGCTGATCACGTGATGTAAACAGAGGCAGTAATCTGCTATTTTCCCCCTCACGCTGATAGCGCAAGGAGAAAAAAAAAGCAGATTGCTGCCTGGAGTAAATAGGACATTGGTACCGCACACTTCAGACCCACTGCTGCGAAGCAGTGCCCACCAGTGCCACCTACCTGTGCCCACCAGTGCTACCTACCAGTGCATATCAGCACTGCTAAGTAGTGCCCACCAGTGTCACCTACCAGTGCCCACCAAGTGCCAACTATCAGTGCTCATCAGTGCTGCCAATCAGTGCCCATCAGTGCCTCATCATCAGTGCCACCTATGAGTGCTGCCTATCAGTGTCACCTACCAGTGCCTATCAGTGCCCATCAGTGCCACCTATCAGTGTCCATCAGGGCCCATCATTACCACCTATTAGTGCCCATCAGTGCCACCTATCAGTGCCCATCAGTGCCACCTATCAGTGCAGTCTCATCAGTGCAGCCTCAGCAAAGCCCACCAGTGCCGCCTCATCAGTGGCCATAAGTGCCACCTAACAGTCCTCATCAGTGCTGCTTTATCAGTGCTGCCTATCAGTGCCCATCAGTGCAGCCTCATCAGTGCACATCAATGAAGGAGACAAAATGACCCATATGCAAAATTTTATAACAAACTATGTCAAAATTTTGGGTCTTTTTTTGTTTGTTTAGCAAATAATAAAAACCCCAGTAGTGATTAAAAACCACCAAAGAAAGCTCTATTTGTGTGAAAAAAATGATAAAAATTTCATATGGGTACAGTGTAGCATGACCACTTAATCGTCATTCAAAGAGTGTGAGCGCTGAAAGCTGAAAATTGGCCTGGGCAGGAAGGGGGTGAAAGTGCCCAGTAAGCAAGTGGTTTATTGTGCATTTCTCTTTGTTTTTTATTTTTCTTTATTCCTGCACTCCTTTTTCAATAAAACACAAAACCTTTTTTAGCTTTTAGACTTTACCACTCTAGAAATGTACATTGTTTTAATTTTGTTCCTGCAAAGTTTTATTTATTACAGATTGATTTTCCACAGCTTTAAAACTACTGGATATGTCAGGCTTGAATACATTTACTAAATGCAAAACGTATCCATTAGGGCTCTCTTATTAACTACACTTTCCCTACAAATACACGCATTTTCACTTAAATTCTGTTATGTTATTTGCCTGAAAACTAAATATACAATGTGTTTTATTTAAAAACTACAGTCTAAAACTTTTAGTAGCTTTATGGTAATATACATTCTGGGATTATTACAGAAGCACAGTTGAATTTATTGGCCTGGTGCAAAAAATAATCAGTAAACCGAGAAACTGATCAATATAAAATACTGCCAATAAAGTTGACATATTTACCAGCTGCAACCAACAGGTGGCTAATTCTGTACATGCTGTATCCTCTATGACAAATCTTTCCTATAGTTGCATTGCTATTAGTAAACATAAATGACTCAGAGAAAAATACATTTGCTTTCCTCTTTTCTAGCAAAGACTGGGATGTCTTACTTAGTCATTTTATTTAGAATTCAAGCAAACATGCTGGCAGTACTGGGCTTTTTTTTTTTTTAGAAAACCAAGAGTGCTTATCAGGCTGAGTGTCAAAATAGATGTACTCTTTTTGGTGAATAAGGTTTTCATTTAAATGATAAAAAGAAAATATAAAACATCAGTTTATAAACTTTAAAAGAAAAAGAAAATTGACCAAAATAAAAAAAGTTTCCCTTCTCCCTTAAGAGCCCCTTTAAGAGGTAGGCCAAAAAATAGTTGCTCATTGGCATCCACTTCTTCTGTACCACTGTTGCAAGAAAAGACTGTGCACCTTTTTACTGGAGGAGGCAGATCATTTTTAAAGTAGAAGTACAGCTAAAGCTCATTTGACTGTACTTCTCCTGTGAATCTCAGGAGTGCAGCTCTTTCTGCACTCCTGTGACCCATTTTCAGCAGAAGCCTGCTGTTGGCTGACATCGCAGAGCCAGTCCAGGCTTGGGAAATATTGCGATAATATGGTCGGGATCTGCCCACAGCCCTGTACTGGCACCTGACTCAGCCTTTCAGTGAACCACTGAGAGGCTGAGCTAGCCACTACCTTCTCCTCCACAGCCCAGCACTCCAGTGAGTGAGGGGGGGGGGGGGCAAAGCAGAGTACGGTGACTAACAATCATCAGCTCTCTGAGAACCGAGCGATCAGCAGTGTTTGATCAGTTGGTTCTCAGTCTCAGAGCCGGCGGGGAACAGGTGCAGCATCGGACAGCATGCTGCATTCACCTAGGTAAGTATGATTCTTAAAAAAAAAAAAAAACAACCTATATTTCTCTTTTAACTCCTGACTGATGAATTGGCTGTGTCCCATACACTTTACTGCTGAGGAACATAGGCTTAATTCAACAACTACATTAACTAGTAATCTTGCCCAAACAATCTTAGCAAAATCTTGCCCAATCTTGCCCAAACTAGTAATCTTGCCCAAACATAGACTGATTAGGTTGGATTAGGTTGGAAAGAACAAGGCGACAGCTTTATGTGAAATTTCCAACATAAGCAATTTCCAACATAAACAATTTCCAACATAAACGCTTAACCAGTGCCACAGTTATACTGTGAGCATGCTTGAACATAAACTTGACCTAGTCTAAAGGCTTATGCCTACCATGAGTGCCAGACAGATAATAGCCTATTAAAGGAGCGTTTAACGATGGAAAGGTTAATCCGCCTAGAAAAGTCTAACAATCAACCTCAAACAAAGGAGGAGGTCAATCCTTCTGAAGCTGAAGTTCCTCACATCAGTGAAGATTTTGCTTCAGTGTAGACTTTAATAGAGTTCACCTGCCCCCTCACCCCATGCCAATCATCTTATAGCTGTTTTTAACTGCTTATGTGCACGCCCATTTACTGAGCTATGCTCCCATTAGTCAAGGCTCTCTTTCCCTATGGGCTCAAGGGGCCTTCATTCACACATAGTTACATCGTTAGTCAGGTTGAAAAAAAGACACAAGTCCATCTAATTCAACCAATAAAAGGGAGGGAAAAAATTCATACAATTCCATATACACAATCCTATACCCACCATTGATCCAGAAGAAGGCAAAAAACCCAGCAAAGCATGATCCAATTTGCTCCAGCAGGGGAAAAAAATACTTCCTGATCCCCCGAGAGGCAATCAGATTTTCCCTGGAACAACTTTACCTATAAATGTTAGTATCCAGTTATATTATGTACAATATAAAACACTGTTTTTTATATACATTGTATAAAACAATACAACATATACCCTACCTCAGAAAATGATTTAAAACATTTTATGGGTTCGCCTCTCCTCTTCTCGTAACAAAACAATAATCCTCAGTCCTGTCCGCGCTACTCCCTAATTACTGATTTGCTATCCTCCTTTACCTTTCCACTGATGCTTCACATTATTCTCAGATGTACTACACAGACAAAGACAAGAATTTGAACCTGTAATTCTTTTATTGCCTACAGTAATTCTGAAAGAACAATAGTCACATTTTCAGAATGACTCAACTGATACGTGACCTTAAACTGAATAAAAGCATTGAACAAGGAAAAAGAGGTAAATAAATACCAGAGGGTCTTGTACTGCTAGGTGCTGGGCTGGCATTGTTTTTATCTTTTGTTTGTGTGTGGGGAGCATTAGGGCATGTTGCTTTTTAATGTATAACACAATATATATAAAAAAAAAGAAAAAAAATCATGTCGGCTCGCTATGTCCAAGTTTGTTGAATCCACAAGAAATCTTGAACACTTGATATTGTATGGTATTGAATTGTATTGTAGCTATGGTGTCTATTTATTTTGTAATGCACTGCATAAAACTGTAAGGCTTCCCAGCATTAACTGATGATGTTTTACTCTTTTTATCCTAACCCCACACTACCATCCCCACGTTACTGAAGGAATTCGAGCATTACAAATACCTATCTAACTTACAGATTAATTACTCTAAATCGCATGCCCTAAACATAACTCTGTCCCATACTGAAGTAACAGAATGTAAAACCAAATTCTTTACTTGGAAAGAGCAAGCAATCACATACCTAGGCATACAATCACCTAGCTGTCTGGATGACTTATACTGTCTCAATTATGTACCAATACTAAAGAAAGTACAGCAAGACCTTGAAAATTGGCATAAAGGCACATTCTCCTGGTTTGGCCAGGCAGCAATAATAAAAATGAATCTCCTACCGCAAATTCTATACATACTGCATACAATCCCTATAAAACTCCCCAAAACCTTTTCTCGTCATATAGAAGGGCTTGTACACTCTTTGTTTGGGGCCACAAACGTCCCAGACTCAGCTACAAAACCCTCACACTACCCAAACTGAAAGGAGGCATTGGATTACCAGACATATATTAATACTATTTAGCCTGTCATTTCACAAGAATCGCAGATTGGAACCTACATACAAACACTAAAGATTGAATTCAAATAGAAAATGCAGGGGCCCAAACCCCCTTACAACTAATAGCTTGGTTACCACACTCACCTTCAGTAAAACTCCACAAAGACCATCCAACTATAGGTCCAACCCTTCAAAATTTCCACCAAATTAACAAAAACCTAAAATTTACATCCTACCTAGGCCCACTGTCTCCTATAAAACACAACCCTGATTTCCCATCAGAACACGCCTCCCAAATTCACTGAGAAGGATGGCCTCACAAACAGATAAGAACTGAACAGTTTTTCCAAAGAGGCTCCTTAGTGCCATACGAAATACTCCAAAATAAAATGCTGGACTCCGCATTCCCATTCTGGACATGTTAAGCTAAGACATTTCTCCAAATACCAAAACATCTCACCAGAATGGCACAGAAAACATGCACTATTTGAAGCCTTTTGTACCAGATCTTCCCCACACGCACATGTAGTGTCTTTCATGTATAACCTATTATTCTCCAACCATGAAGCAAAAACTAGTGGACCATGTCTGAAATGGGAACAAAATCCTGACCTTTCTTTTACAGAGGAAGAATGGGACAACACACTACATAACATCCACAAAGGCTCAATTAACTACCGAATCCAAGAAGCAGGATACAAATTATTAGCAAGTTGGTATATTACACCAATCCAATTAAGCAAATTCTCCCACACAACATCCTCACCACTCTGTTGGAGTTGTGAAAGAGAAAGTGGCACACTACTACATATCTGGTGGACATATTTGAAAATACAACCTTTCTGGAGAGAGATACATGAACATATAGCAAAGATCACCACCTATACTTTGGATTTCACATCAGCACAATATCTGCTGCTCCACTTTTCCCTTCCGCACTCACAATATCATAAATCTCTAGCCTTACACCTCATAAATTCAGCCAAAAGATGCATGCCACTAAAATGGAACTCATCTACACCACCAACAATTTCAGACTGGATACACTATGTACATCATACAGCTAAAATAGAAGAACTGATACACATAATGAGAGACAATCCCTCCAAATTTAGTAAAACCTGGTCATGTTAGACCCACTACTCAAATTCTCTAAATAGAGATTCCTCCTCCTAGATATCTGAAAGATATCCATCAGAAACAGCGGTACAAAAACATCCATTTTCCACAAAGCATCTCTTCTCAAATATCACATCTTCACACTATCAAGAAAACCTTACATACTCCCCTTGATGAAAACCTCAATGTAGATAGAGCATGAAAAACTGAAACCTTATTAATAAACCAATTGTTTAAAATAATTAATACTTCAATTATGCCATAATTAAGTACCAAGATATTGCAGTTTCTTCAAACATCCAGAATTACTCTTACACAAGCAGAAACTATAGCCATACCCACTTCTGGACACAGTTTGCTCCCAACGGGGTGACCGTAAAACTGGGATCATGACTACTACCACCAATAAAATATAGACCTAAAAGAGCATGTTTCTTGAGTGATACAGATATGTTCTTTTTACTTATATACAGCAACTATATGTAAAATCCAGCATGTTTTTATGACTATCACTTCTGATAGAAGTTTGAAAATGTTGTTCTTGACTGGTTGTAACTTTTACATAATATCATGTTTTGTTTTGCAAAACTTTCAATAAAAAAATATGGAAAAAAAAACCGGTAAGGCTTCCTTCATGTGAGTGATTAGCGTTATACACTAGATTCCAGCTTCAAAAATAATCAGATTCTTTTGGCTGAGATGACAGGTGTATGCAATCAGTGGTGACTACTCAGCCTGTATAAGGCTTCATGTACACTAGCAGCTCCTAAATTTGAGTTTAGGAGCTTTTGGTGTTTTTTTCCCAAAGCTCCTAAACTGCAAAAACCGGTGCAGCTGTGCATGCTAGTCAATCAACTTCTAACCTCAGCTTGTTCAATCAAGCTTTGACAATAAAAGCTTGAAGCTGGTTTCTGTGTGGAGCTGCACCAAATTTTGCACGTTCAAGCTTTAGTAAATTAATCCCAGAGTGTCTATGTACACATAGGTTTTTAGCAGAGTTTAGGAGCTGCTGCATTTAGATGAGTTTAAACCTCCCTCTCCTGAACTCAGAAGAATCTTATTCAGGATAGGAACATTTTGAATGAATTCGTCAGTAGAGCATAATATATACATTTCTTTGGCCTATTATCTGTGTGCAATATGTTGTGATTATTCTATTTTGGCCATTGGGATACCAAATTCTATGTCCCATATTTAAGTTTAGATATACCCACCATTTGACACATTTTTCATTCCAGGTCCATTCATATATATGCCTATTGTATATGGTGCCAATCTACATGTTTGCATCTAATTTAGTATTTCCTGAACAGGCGTTCTTTGAGCACTGTCCAAGGTGAGGCTTGGTTGTAAATAAGGTTGTTTATCAGTTTCCTACAGGAAGTGATGCATGTTAGGATCATTTTGGAATTCACTTCCGGTTTTCAGTACAACCGGAAGTGACACATGGCCAGCCAGGTTCCTTCCTGTGCCTCCAAAGTGAGGCTTGGTGTGCACCATCCACCGGAAATGACACGTGGCCAGCCAAGTTCCTTCCTGTGCCTCCAGAATGAGGCTTGGTGCACACTCATCTGCGCCATCTTTGTTGTACAGGAAGGTCAATGTGGATTCCAAAGTGAGGCTTGGTTCACACTCATCAGTGTTATTCTGACATAAAGGAAGTGCAATCAGCTTCTCCACGCTGCACCATGAGACATACAGGTTGGTACCCTAATTAAGCAATTATATGCACCTTATAAAAACGCAATGACCAGGGGGGGGCAAACACCCCAGATGAAGTCTCATCAGACAAAACGTACGTCGGGTCCAGTCCTGCCTGTGCCATTGCGTTCCTTTCTACAATGTTAAGCTCTTGTTTTTAGCTGGAACATGTGAGTGTTCTTTACTTTAGCTCAATAAATTTTAAGTAATCACTGGTTTAGACTATGTGGAGTTTCTGTTTCCTCTATGGCTTTATATGATTGCTGAGGACTACAATGTGTGACAGCTCATCTTTACCCGGTTGACCGATTGAGATTCTGGGTTTCACCGGCTTTAAAGATTATTGGATCACCTCGTTTCCAGTTTTGATCTGTGGAACAGCTTCCTGCCGGATGTTGGTACATCCAATGTCTATCTGACCCAGGAGACATATGTCTCACTGAGTCCTAGTCATCTGGTAAGCCTCCTACATGTTGGTGGTGGTTCCTTACTTCACAGATTCATGAATTCACGGAATTCACGGAAGTTCCCATATATTTACCCTTATATGAACTGCACCTTTTGCACTTTAATTTGCATATTGGAGACTGTTTACAGTTTTACTTCTTTTCACTGTGGTGGACATATCAATTGCCCATCCTTATTTTGGACGATCACTGTTTTTTAAACCTATTCGTGTATTATACAATTTTATCATTTGATTTTTCATTGTTTATATGTCATATTGCAATATGATGGGGTCTCAGAGGCTCCTCCCTTCTATAGTATGCTGTACATTTTTCCTCTTTTGATTATTTATTGCATTTACGTTTATGCTGTGCTAGCTGCTTCAAGATTTTTTGGACTTTAGCGCAGTATTCCCTTTATATAATAATAATAATGATAAAAGAATCTGTACTAGAAAAATCAACTCTAATTTTTTTATTGGTCACTATTAGCAGCGTCTGCACTTAGACACCTGGCAGACAAATTACTTAGCCAGTGAATATAGATAAAAGGAAATATCTTTGCCTGTCTTAGTGAATAGCACCTGCTGAGTCCATCTGAACAAATGAAGTGAATGCAGCTCCACATACATCTGGGCTTGTTATTAGTCATGTCTGCTTTCTATTAATGTCCATCTGGTGGAAACATCCATAAAGGACTGTACAGCCTGAAATAGAAGAGAGGGATACGGTATTGTATGGACAGAATAACGCCAGTCACAAAGCACATCCATACAGACAGTGCAAGTGTTTATGTAAGCTCTGGTATGTGCTGGCTAGAAGTACATTTCTGATCTCTCTCTCTTTCTCTCTCTCTCTTTGCTACAATGTAAAGTAGTGAGTGTACAGCTTGTATAACAGTGTAAATTTGCTGTCCCCTCAAAATAACTCAACACACAGCCATTAATGTCTAAACTGCTGGCAACAAAAGTGAGTACACCCCTAAGTGAAAATGTACAAATTGTGCCTAATTAGCCATTCCCTCTCCAGTGTCATGTGACCCATTAGTGTTACAGGGTCTCAGGTGTGAATGGGGAGCAGGTGTGTTAAATTTCGGTGTTATCGCTCTTACTCTCTCATACTGGAAGATTCAACATGGCACCTCATGGCAAAGAACTCACTGAGGATCTAAAAAAAAGAATTGTTCCTCTACATAAAGATGGCCTAGGCCAGTGATGACGAACCTTGGCACCCCAGATGTTTTGGAACTACATTTCCCATGATGCTCAACTACACTGCAGAGTGCATGAGCATCATGGGAAATGTAGTTCCAAAACATCTGGGGTGCCAAGGTTCGCCATCACTGGCCTAAGCTATAAGAAGATTGCAAGACCCTGAAACTGAGCTGCAACACGGTGGCCAAGACCATACAGGGGTTTAACAGGATAGGTTCCACAATAAACAGGCCTCACCATGGGTGACCACATGCTCAGTGTCATATCCAGAGGTTGTCTTTGAGAAATAGATGTATGAGTGCTGCCAGCATTGCTGCAGAGGTTGAAGGGGTGGGGGTCAGCCTGTCAGTGCTCGGACCACACACCACACACTGTATCAAATTGGTCTGTATGGCTGTTGTCCCAGAAGGAAGCCTCTTCTAAAGATGATGCACAAGAAAGCCCGCAAGCAGATTGCTGAAGCCAAGCAGACCAAGGACATGGATTACTGGAACCATGTCCAGAGGTCTGATGAGACCAAGATAAATGTATTTGATTCAGATGGTGTCAAGCGTGTGTGGTGGCATCCAGGTGAGGAGTACAAAGACAAGTGTGTCTTGCCTACAATCAAGTGGTGGTGGGAGTGTCATGGTCTGGGGCTGCATGAGTGCTGCCTGCACTGGTGAGCTACAGTTCATTGAGGGAATCATGAATGCCAACATGTACTGTGACATACTGAAGCAGAGCATGATCCCCTCCCTTTGGAGACTGGGCCTCAGGGCAGTATGCCAGCATCATAATGACCCCAAACACTCCTCCAAGATGACCACTGCCTTGTTAAAGAAGCTGAGGGTAAAGGTGATGGACTGGGCAAGCCTGTCTCCAGACCTAAACCCTATTGAGCATCTGTGGGGCCTCCTCAAATGGAAGGGGGAGGAGTGCAAGGTCTCTAACATCCACCAGCTCCGTGATGTTGTCATGGAGGAATGGAAGAGGACTCAAGTGGAAACCTGTGAAGCTCTGGTGAACTCCATACCCAAGAGGGTTAAGGCAGTGCTGAAAAATAATGGTGGCCACACAAAATATTGACACTTTTGGCCCAATTTGGCCATTTTCACTTAGGGGTTTATTTACTTTTGTTGCCAGCAGTTTAGATATTAATGACTGTGTGTTGAGTTGTTTTGAGGGGACAGCAAATTTACACTGTTATACAATCTGTACACTCACTACTTTACATTGTAGCAAAGTGTCATTTCTTCAGTGTTATCACATGAAAAGATATAAAATATTTACAAAAATGTGAGGGGTGTACTCACTTTTGTGAGATACTGTATATATATATATATATATATATGTATTTACTGTACTGAGTGACTGTTTGCACAGGTATGAAAAATATGCTAGACGCATATATAGTTAAGGTGGGTATTGTATGCTTATTATGTGTCTATTTTGTGAGCAACACTTAAACTATTCAGCAATTTTCACCCTATTACAGATATGCAGCTGGAAGGCAAACCTGTAACAACAGTTTTGATGTAGACAATTACAACATAGCATCCAACACCATGTTAAATTGACTGATTTGTTGGTGAAAGATAAAATAAGCCAGCTTGCAAAGAAAACATTCAACACTCATCTGTCTCACCACTCACACTGCTTTGCTCTTGAAGGCCTGGTGGCTAAAAAACCTTCAGCATACAGCAAATTTTCAGGAGTGTCAGATGCCTGGACCCCCTCCACATTCTGTAGCTGTATCCAGATCAAAGAACACATGCACAGTACTCAGGACCTCAATGGAAATTGTGGTAAATAATAGTTATATACCAAAGGCATGAAAGAATAATAGATGGAGAAACTGTCATTTAGGTATCAAAAAACACTGTATTTATTTAACCATAAAATAAGTCATAAAATACAAAAGCCATAGGTGTAACGTAAACAGATCCAGTTACCAACTGACTGACTGTGACACAAGATCAACGGCTCCTCACTTTGCAGCTGGTGTGAAAAAATCATACACTCTGGGTGTGAAGGCCCGTGTTGAGATGGCTGGGGGAAGATAGATGACAGATGCTGCTGGGTGCATGGATACAGAGCCAACAGTCCGGATGGGGGTAAGACTGGGGCAAGTTTTGGATCTAGTTGGAGAATATGCCAATGTGTGCGAATGATTTTTAAAATAAGCTTGCCATTGCCATTTGCCATTGTAACCTGTAATAAACCTCACTACATTGTTGTCTTGAGATAGTGATATAGACCTCTTTTTAGTAGGCCTGAGACGATCTTCTCAGGCATTTTGTACCAATGATTTTGGGTATCCTTTCTCAATAAGTTTTGATCACCATAATTCACCCTGCTTAACATAATTGTCCACTTTTGAGCAATTCCTCCTCAATCTATTGAATTGCCCACTGGGAATGTTGTTGCTTCAAGCAAGGTGATGGCAGCTGGAATAGTGGAGATAGGAGTTGCCCCCTATTGGCTTTGTGTGATTACTGATGGTGATAATATTGCCATCATAGGACAACTCCAAATCCAAAAAGATTTGTTTATCGGGATCAATGACATAAGTAAATGTAAAACCCAAAGTGTTCGCATTACAGTGGGAAACAAAGGAGGAGAACACATCTGGGCCGTCATCCCAGATGAGCAGGATATCATCAATGTAGCACCCATAAAAGACAATGTGTCTAGCAAAGGGATTGTTGGCCCAGATGTGCTGCTCCTCCCAGTAGCTCATCGCCAAATTTGGCGCCCATTTAGCAATGGGCTATGCCCGCTTATTTCCCCCTTCGGTCCTCGCGTCTGACTACATGCCATCAGTTTGTCCCAGTTTAGATTGATCTCTTCCTTCAAAATTATCTGTGAAAAAAGATAAAAAAATAAACACAATATCATTTGAGAATTTATTTCTTTAAAATTAATCTTGGCAGGTTATTTATGTTTGTCAAAATATGGCAAACAAATCTAAACTTTATGCTTCTCCCGAAGCCCGTTGTCTTGTGTATGTCCCTGTGATCACAGATTACTCATACATTGCTGTACAGAAAAAACAGTGTATATGCTCCAAAGGCTGTTTGCTTTAGTAAAGAAAATGGCTGCTTACACACAACATTTACAATAAAAAAGTATGAGCCAGTGCCAATGCATTTTATTCACTATCATTTAGCTTTTCTTAAAACCCAACTCTAGTCAAAATTCAAATTTTAAATGTGTGATGTGGCTGATATACTTTGCCCATCAGGGGCCCTTGCAAACACATCCTCCTAGCACATTCATTCATTAAAAGTGTCTGCTTCCTAATTATGACATGTCCTGTTTTATTGTGCATACTTTTTTTCATTAGAGAACATTCCCTGTGCCTTGAATGCCTTCTTTTGCCTTCTGTATTTGTATTGGAACCTTAATAAAAATAATTGAACAAGAAAGGGTCTGCTTCCTGTAACCTGGATCATTATGTCCTGCTCTGGGGACCAGGAAAATCTCAGCTCTCCTTATCTGATTTGGGACCAGTCCTCTTACCACCCTGTTGTAGTTCTAATGCACACCTATGTACTTCCTTTCCTCATCCCTACTCTAGCTTGCCCCAGGTGTTGATATGTAAGTGTTCATGTTATGTTCTGTATAGAGCTACAGTTCCACCTCTCCTTTGGTGCCAAAGCTGTGCACTGGCCCTTCACTTCCTTCAATGATAATCAACAGTACTTCTGTATAGCTGTTGGTTGAAATCAAAATACCAGCTAAATGCACCATTTTAATACCTATGTTTACTGTTTTACCTACCACACTGCACAGTCACATAGTTGACACATTTCCAGATTAGCAATTCAACTTCCTATGTCAAACAAAACCAAAGAAATTCCCAACTCAACTTACTGACCAGCCTTCAACCAACCAAATATTATCCGGTCTAACAGTATGCAAGGTTTAGTTTGCACACATTTGCAAATACATGCATAAGCTGCAGAGCCACTTCATAGCACCCCTTTAATATCTGAATAGATAGAGGGCAGGTGAGCTTGGAGGATGCCCATCCCTCCTTAACCTCCCTGGCGGTATGATTATGTCAGATTTTTGGTGCTGAAAGCGGTACGATTATTTTGCATGGAAATTTGGCGTTTTATATTGTAGGCCTGTAATTCTTAGGAATAACTCACTTAAATCTGTCCAAACAAGAGTCTAGTAGACATCCCGGGTATGATAAGGTTTGAAACATGAAATCATAAATTATAATATAATAAATAACTATAAATAATTATCAAAAATAATAACGTAATAGTAATAAAATGTATTCAATAATGTAATCAAATCAAAAACACTGAAATTTGCTCAGTTGCAGAATTGTCGCTGTCGTCACTTTCAGTGTCTGATGATAAATTTCCCCAAAAATCAGTATCACTCAATTCTGCAAATGATTCTTATTTACTATCGCTGTTTTCTAGCTGGTCAAAAACCACTTTTGACGTAAAGGGGCGCTTTTTGGTTGCTATGGACATTCTCAAATTTCCAGGCGGAAAGAATGACATATATAATATAAAAGTGCATGCAGGGCACTGGGCAAACCACTAGGGACAAAGGGGATGTGAAATGATTTCATACAGCAATGTAATCTGTAAGATTACAGTGTACTGTATGTGTACTGTGTGTTTCACTATTTGAATTTGCCGCCGGGCTCCGCCCCCGTGCGACGCGAAGCTCGCAGGGAACGGAGCCCGGCACACAGAGGCATTGGGTGGAGGACAGACACGCTGACACCGCGGGAGGACATCGCTGGATCCAGGGGACAAGGTGAGTAACATTGCCTGGATCCAGAGATGCAATCCCGAGTGTGGCTTGGGGTTACCGCTAATGGTACTGAAATTCCACCCCGAGCCACACTCGGGAATACAGCCAGGGAGGTTAAAGGCACATGGATGATACATATCAACTTCCTGTGCCACTATCCACCTCCACCCTTCATATTGACAAATGAATCAGCATCATCGCTTATGTCAAAGTAGCAGGGAGATGATTGAGGAAACTTTAATTGTTTTCCTGGTCCTAATTCAGTTTAGACTATTGTGATAAAGTGTAAAGGATCTTTATATGAAATGATTTCTACTAATAATAGGAAAAAATATGTGATCAATAATTATACAGTTAGTGCCTCTGCCATCTATAGGCACATGCCTACTGGTATACAAGAATGCCAACCAATTCAATTTATAACCAGCCTTTGAAGTAAGGCGCTAATGAAAGGCATTGCACAGCACAAACAAACAAAAAGATTTTCCAGCACACTTACTAGCTAGACTGCAATTAAAACAAAGTGACACTCTCTAACAATTTACGTCAGAACAATGCATACCTGTCCTAATGGTAAATTTGTCTCTACAAACAATGTATGTAATTCAGCTGTGCATTTGTCTTGCCTGGAGATCCACTTTACAGCAACAGGAGTACACCAGTGCTGATGGACAGCAGATTCACAGGAGGAGGGGGAAGGAGGAGGTTGTAGTTCTTCTAGCAAATCATACTAGTTGACAATGCCAGACTGACTGAGAAATATAGCACATGAGAGATTCTTTCCACTTTCATCCTCTAAAGCTAGTCAATGCTCTCAAGGGCTCATAGTTGATATTACACTTGATATTTTATTTTTAGATTAACTACATGAAGGCTCGCTGCCATGCAATGGTAATTTAAGATCACAAAATTAAGCTGCACATTAAAAAGTCAAGGAATATGAAGGTTCCAATGGTTAAAAGCCATCATAAAAAGAGTGAATGGGGGAAACCTTGTGACTTTATTTATTGCTGTTTCAGCAGTGGTGTAATACATGTTATGATAACATCTGGAAATAGCTTATGTTTCCGAGTAATACTTGTGAGAGACTAACACTGGACAACTGTCACTGCACCTATGTGTCAAATGCTTTTGGATTATGCTTTCTTTATGATTTACTGAGCTAAAGTAAGGGTTTCCCACTGAATCTCCTAATGTAGAGGTAATATTTCTCTACAAAAAGCTATATATAAGGCTAAATTATTGCTCATAAAGTGAACCTGATCTAACAATGCTGAAGTGTAGGCACCAAGTATCTGTTTTAGCCTTGAATTTATTACCTTTGACCATGGGGACCATTTGGATTCTTTAGCAAGTAAAATAGTTTGTACATATGTATTTAATATATGAATTTGGCTATGTTCTGATAACTCTGCTCTAAAGTGAACCTGACTTGACCTTGAAATGCAGACACCATGTTGTCCCTGCAAGTACCTGTGTTAGGTTTTAGCTTGTACCTATGTCTAAGGGGAAACAATTAGAACCTAGATCCAGGCTGTACACAGCATTGACATCTTTTCAAGTCAGGATTTAGCCCAGACTTCATTGGTAGTTTCCATCTTTTGCCATTCACCTGTCAAATGCCACAGCCCCTGTTTTTGAGGCTCGAATTTTGCAAGGTTAAATATCAAAAAAATAGTAGCCTGTCTGAATATCCTAGTAGCCTGTCTGTATACCCTAGTAGCCTGTCTGTATACTCTAATAGCCTGTCTATATACCCTAAAAGCCTGTCTGTATACCCTAGTAGCCTGTCTGTAAGTCCTAGTAGCCTATCTGTATACCTTAGTAGTCTGTCTGTATACCCTAGTAGCCTGTCTATATACCCTAGTAGCCTCTCTGTATACCCTAGTAGCCTGTCTATATACCCTAGCCTGTCTAAATACCCTAGCCTGTCTATATACCCTTGCCTGTCTATATACTACACTAGCCTGTCTATATACCCTAGCCTGTCTATATACCTTAGCCTGTCTATATACTGCACTAGCCTGTCTATACACCACACTAGCCTGTCTATATACCCTAGCCTGTCTATATACTACCCTAGCCTGTCTATATACTACCTTAGCCTGTCTATATACCTTAGCCTTTCTATATACCTTAGCCTGTCTTTATACCTTAGCCTGTCTATATACCCTAGCCTGTCTAAATACCCTAGCCTGTCTATATACCCTTGCCTGTCTATATACTACACTAGCCTGTCTATATACCCTAGCCTGTCTATATACCTTAGCCTGTCTATATACTACACTAGCCTGTCTATATAAACTAGCCTGTCTATATACTACCCTAGCCTGTCTATATACTACCCTAGCCTGTCTATATACTACACTAGCCCTTAACCTAGGTTCACACTTATGTGTTTAGTGCAAAATCTGACTTCCTAATAAATTTAATTTTAGATTTAATTATGATATAAAATAATGGATGTGGGGGCCTTTTGGTGGGTGGGGTTTTTTTTTTGGGGGGGGGCAGCATTTCATTCTTGGACACAGGCAGCACAATTTCTTGGGCCAGCTCTGGGTAGGCAGTTATATGGCATAGAAATATTACAAGGATATCTCCATCTCTACACCAGTATACACACCAGGGATGTCTCAACAGTTCAGATTCCTGTGCACCTCCAAAGTATAATTTTGAAGAGAGCTGGAGTCTGATAACAAACCAATGACTAAGGCATCAACTAAAACCCATTAGTGTTCTGCTGGTTTTGTTTGGATGTCTCAAATCACTCATCCTTTACCAAATAAAGCATTGTTAAAGATTGTTATCAAACTCTAGCTCTCTCTTTGAATGTAGGCAGCTATATGATAAATGAGGTTCAAAACTGAAAAATGTACAGTAAAGCACTTGGGAGTTAAACAATATGTATGCAAGTTACTTGCTAGGGAGAGGAAGGATGCCCTTGAACTGAAAAGAGTACAGAGAAGAGCAGTGAAATTATTAAGGGGGCTGGAGGGCCTCAGTTATGAGGAATGACTACGAAAATTATATTTATTTATTTATTGTCCCTAGAGAAGAGGCTAAAAATGGGATTGCAGTATACAAATCTTTAAATTATTACTGTATCATTCATAGAAACTGTTTAATCTGAGGTCTCTAAAGAAGACACAGTCACACAATGAAGTTGGGCTAGAAGTGGTTTAAAAAGCTCTAAGCCTAAAGCATTTTTTGTTCAATAGGATTTATTGAGTTTTTCAATATACATAACAAGGTATGCAGAACACATTTGTCATACAGTTTTCTCGTTTAGTTGTAACATGCATTGACAACATTTAACGCTAATCGTGTATATGTTGGTGTTATCTCGTGTTCCCCTCCACCCCATAGGGGATCAAGCTGTGGTGGGGGCACGAGGCAACACAGCCTAGTTATGCAGTTATGAAGTGATTCCGCAAAACAAAACCAACAGAACAGTATATAATGTGTTCATAAAAAGTAAACATTGTCCAGAAGCTTCTCGTGGTTGTTGGGGGGCGGGGGGTGTCTAAGACTCCAAGTATCATGCGTAAAAATGACTTTATCAATTATAACTTAAAACGGGTTTCCTATACTGGGTCTGAGTCCAGGTTGGGATGGCGGATGTTGTTGTGGGTAGGGCCAGAACCGTGTCTCCCGGTATAGTTTGTCCATATGCTCCAGTTCCTGTCAAATGATGAGTCTGACAGTGCATTAACTGCTATAAGGCGTTCAAAGGTGTGGTGTCTCTGGACTAGTTGCTTTACGTCCGACACATTGATGGCCTTGATGAGCGAGCCGCCAGTAGAATATGAGTGATTACTGCTCTGTAGTCTGGGGGAAATTTTTCTATGCCTATTTGCAATATTGCTAGATCCAGTTCAGGTTTGGTTAAACATCTTGTTACTGTGGACAACAGTTGGAATACCTGGTTCCAGAAGCTTCTTATATTGGGGCATTCCCAGAATATGTGCACAAGATGTCCGTGTAGTCCACATTTACTCCATCAGGAGATGATCCAGGGAAGATTAGGACTAGTCTGTGCGGCGTATACTCCCATCTGTTGTAGATTTTCAGCATCATTTCCCAATGGCTGGCGCTGTGTGTTGTCTTGGATACACTTTTGAATGCCATCTGCTACTGAGCCTCTGAGAAGGACCTTCACAAATCTCTCTCCCATTTCAAGTGATTGTTGGTTTTGCGAAAGGCCTGTTTCTTTGCATTATGTTGTAAAAAAGTGTTATGCCCTTAGTTTTGGGTGTAGGCTCTCTGTAGTAGTCCCATGCTGGTTCGGGTATTTTAATGATTGGAAGAGGGTGGCTGTTCAGGAACGTTCGTATTCTTGCAATCATGAAGTGTGAGCTTTTGGGTAAGTTATATTCTACCACCATTTGTTTAACCGTCTTGGGGCGGAGCTGGAGAGAAAGTCCTGCAATGTGGTCATAACACTCTGTTGGATTTGTTTTACCGAGATTATGGGCATTCTGTTAGATAATGTCTGGAGCGTGGGTTGTAAATCTGGAATTTGGGTGGTGTTGCTTCCCTGGCTTATCAGTATTCTCCATGCCTGGATGGAAACTTGAATGGTGGGTGGGAAATCTTTCATAGGCCAGTGTTTCCAGGCATCCCCTATTAGGAGCGATTTTAAGTCACTAGTTGGGGCTAGCTCTCTCTCCAGCTCGACCCACAAGGGAGCATTGGCTTCCTGGAACCATTCTCTTAATTGGTCCTTTCTAACCACCCAGAAATAGTCACATATGTCTGTTATGCCCGCCCCTCCCACAGATTTGTGCGTGACTAGGTTTTGGCATGGACACCTGGCTCTTTTTCCATCCCAAATTAATTTCCATAGGAGACTCGACAGGGTTTGTAGGTACAGAGAGGGAGTAGGAGTTGGGAGGACTCTAAACATTTATAGTATCTGGGGTAGAATTGTCATCTTAAATGCTGCGAGTCTTCCCACCCATGATAACTCCTTCTTGGACATTTTCAGTTGTTTTTCAATTTTGGCCAAGAGTAGTTTATAAACAGTAATATGTTTATTAATACAGTTCAAACGGAAAATATATTCCATATACAAGTTATCAGTTCAATGAACAGTTAAACATGAAGGGTAGATATATATCACAAAATTCTGTAAACCAATGCAATACAGAGGAATCGCCCATAATATCTTAATCATATGCTAATATGAGTAATGTTATCATGTCCCTTAACATTTTACGAAGTCCGTTTATAGAATTTGTCATTATTAAACAACTCAAATATGTAAAGTCAATAAAGAGAAAAAGAAAGAAAGAAAAAGAAGAAGAAAAAGGTAAAAAATAAGAAGTAAAGAACTTAAAGTGACAAAGGTACACAGAGCAGCCACCAAACTCCTCCCCTACATGTCACTCTGAGGACATCAAGACTTGGAACTTATCAGAATATCTGAACATGACCCACGGTCTCCAAAGTCTATTAAATCTTTCAGTGTTTTCTGTCGCTATGGCTCTAATTTCTTCCATACTGTATACATTTTGAGTATGAATAAGCCATTCCTGTATAGTAGGTACTCTTGTTGACTTCCAATGTCTCAGGATCAAATCCCTGGCTGCCGTGAGAAGGAACCTGGTTATGGAATTTTTGTAACTTTTCATTGTGCAATTTGATATTTGGAGAAGGCAACAAGTCATGTCCAAATGTATGTCCGTTTCCGTTATCTGCTTAATAATCTTGCATGCTTGTTTCCAAAAAACTCGAATTATGTAGCACCCCCACCATATATGTATCAAGTCACCTTTTTCCTTTCCACATCTCCAGCAGAGACTGGAAGTCAATGTGTACCACTTATGAATCTTTGCGGGTGTATTATAACAATTTGTCAGCACCTTGTATGAAGTGTCTTGACTGCGTGTATTGATAGAGCTTTTATGTGCGAACACACATGCATGTAGCCATTGATCATCTGTAAATGTGATGTTTAGTGCCATTTCCCAAAAGTGTCTATTTTTGTCTTGTTCCTTGTGTGTCTCTGATTAAAGCCATGTATATATTAAAGAGATCGTCCCATCCACTTTTTCAGCCACTAAACACAGCTGTTCCAGCGGAGAGGGCAACCCACTGAAATGTCTACGTCTTTGAGTGTTGTTAAGAAAGCTATCAATCTGCTGATATTCCCAACATGATAAGGCTTTCTGCCCTTCTTCCTGATTGAATTGCGCAAGTGTTTTTATTCTGCTCATTATGAAGCCATGGGTGGCTAATAAAGGTTTTTTTATCCCCCCCCCCCCCCATTCCCCAGAAAAATCGCGTATCCATTCCTGGTGTGAATTCCAGGTTAAAGCTTAGCAGGGTTAAGGGGCCTGCTGTTGAAAGTAGCGTCATATTCTTGCTTAATTTCATGAGTAGTTTATAATTTTTGGTGACCAGATCTTTGGTTTTTGGTGTTAGCATTATGCCTAAGTATTGGATGCTCTGGTCGGTCCATTTGTAGGGGAAAGATTGGGCGAGTTTCTTTTTACTGTGGTTGGGAACTCCCAGGTTTAGAATAAGGGATTTTGTAAAGTTGACTTTTTAGTATGAAATTTTACTAAAGGCCATAGGACACCATGGGCATTAGGGAGAGAGGTTTCTGGGTTTGTCAACAAAAGAATGATGTCATCCGCAAAGAGATTGATGGTATGGGACCGTGAGGCTATTTTGAATCCGGTGATCGAGGGATGAGTACATAGTTTTTCTGTGAGGGGTTCTATCATTAAGTTGAAAATGGAAGGGGAGAGAGGGAAACCCTGTCGAGTCCCATTGGTAATGTTATACGGTTTAGAGAGAAGTCCCGATGTTTACACCTGTGCCGTGGGGTGAGAGTACAGTGCCAGTATGGCGTCCAAACAGGGGCCCCTGAAGCCCAATTTGGTGAGCACATGAGTCATATATCCCCAGTGGACTTTATCAAACGCCTTCTCTGTGTTGATCGATAGAAGCAGAAAAGGCGTTCTGATCCTCTCAGCAAAGTAAATAACATTAACAAGCCTTCTAGTGGCACCTGAGGTCTGCCTCCCCCTCACAAATCCCATTTGGTCGCTGCCGATAAGTAAGAATTTGGTTACGCGCTTAGCTAGCGTTTTTGCATATATTTTGATATCGGAATTCAGTATTGATATTGGCCTAAAGTTGGGTGGAGTCGTGGCGTCTTTCCCTGGTTTAGGTAGTGTTACAAAGTATGCCTTGAGCATTTCTGGTGGGAATGCAGAGGTTGCCGCAGTGGTGGCGAAGACCTGTTGCAAGTAAGGGGAAAGGATTTCCTTGAACATTTTAAAGTATTCATTGGGTAGGCCATCTGGGCCTGGGGATTTTCCATTCAGGAGTGTGGTGATTATGGCTTTTATTTCTCTGGGTGTGAATGGGGCATTTAGTTCTGCTATTTGTGTTTTGGATAGTGTAGGGAGGTTTAGTGAATGTAGGAATTCCTGAATGTCCTACTCTGAAGGTTGTGGGGTCATTGTATCATTACTTAAGTTGTATAGCGAGCCGTAGAAGTCAGCAAACATATCGGCTATGGCTTGGGGATTAGACACTTTGTGCTGGAGAGTCAGGTGAGTGAGGTAAGCAACTCTTGTTTTTTTACGGCCTGCTTTTTGTTTATTGGCAAAGTACTTCCCCTCTTTGTTGGCACTGGCGTAGTGTGCTAATTTTAGGCGTCTTAAGTGATAGTCATATTGTTTTGTTAACAGTTCCCTTACATTTTCCCTAAGTTGGGATAGCTGTTGTGTTGTAGTCTGGTTGTGGGATGTTTTGTTGATTGATTCTAGGGAGTGAATATCTTTTAGGAGGGAGTTGAGTTTGGCGCTGTATTGTTTTTTATGCCGTGCCCCTTGTTGGATGAGTATACCCCTTACATACGCCTTATGGATGTTCCATAGTGTGTATGGGTTTCCTACCAAATTTTCATTTGTGATGAAAAAGTCTTGGATGTGTTGGGAAATGTTTTTGTTGTACGGGGGGTCCTGTCTAATTTTGTTATTGCAGCGCCAGATGGGGGAGGAGGGAGAGGTCCCCTACAATTATAGACATAGTGATGGCGGCATGGTCTGACCATGTGATATCATGTATTCTGGCTTCGGATACCTTTTGCAGCAGCCATTTGTCCATAAGGAACATGTCTATGTGGGAGTATAATTGGTGCCTGTGGGAGAAATATGTGTAGTCCCTTTCGCTGGCGTGGAGGCATCTCCACGTATCGAAAAGTTATTCCGAGCATAGGAGACGGTTCAGGGTTGCTGTTCGTTGCGGCGTGCGGGAATTTGTGTTCAAGGACGAGTCTACTATGAGGTTTAGGTCTCCACATATTAGAAGGTTACCATATTTTTGTATTTTGTGCCTTCCTCAACAGTTTGCGTATGAAGCGTAGCTGCTGAGTGTTAGGCGCATATGCAGATACTATCATGTAGGGATGTTCGTTTATGTCTGCGTTGAGGATGATGTATTGACCTCCCTCGTCTATGTGGACTTCTTTGAGGCTAAAAAACACTGAATCCCTGATCGCCAATAGAACCCCTCCTCTTTTATGATTCAGGGTGTTGGCTAAAAAAACATGGGGTAATTCTTATTTTGGCAGTAGGGTACTTTGGAGATTTGGAAGTGAGTCCCTTGTATACACAAGATGTCAGCTTTATGTGAGTTGGCCTCTTTCCACATTGAGTGTCTCTTGGCCGAGTGGTTGAGGACTCTCACATTCAGCGATAGGCATTTAATGTTCATTTGTGGTTATGGATATGAGCTTTGAGCATGTGGTGTGGTACTCACAATTGCGTTGTATCTTTCTTCTGTGTTCGTCCTTCCAATCCGGAGATCTGGTGTGTGTATGTCTAGGAATGTTGGACTCTGGAAGTTGATGGTGGGGAGCTTAGACCTTGGAGGGAGGAGTTGAGTGCTTCTGTGTGGAGCAAAACGAGGAATGAGAGAAGCCACTGGAAGAAGAGAAACTTGGGTTTGCAGACCCATGTGCAGAAAATACTGCTGGAAATGCATCGGGGGGTATGTTGGAGTGACTCTGGGGTCCTCCATGGTCAGAGAATTATAGGCGTTTTTTTGTGTTGTCTCTTGTGAGATACCACTTGCCGCTCTTCTTGTATTGTGCACATTTGCGGTTGCAGGTTTTGATTTGTTGTCGGGCTGAGGTGAATTCGGGGATTATCCCCATCTGTGAAGGTCCGTTATTCCTTCATCCAAAGTGGACATTTGGATTGTCGTCCCGTTGTGGGTTATCAGGAGTGTTGCTGGGTATTTCTATTTGTGTAAGATTTTGTTGTTTCTCAAGGCCTTTGTGACGGTTTCTAGGTTTCTGCGGAATTGTAAATAGAGTTGAGTGAACCTCTGGAAGTTCGGGTTCTGCTGGTCCGGCCAAACTTCGGGACAAAGTCCGGGTCCGGACGGAACCCGAACGATCGCACGGACACCGAACCCCATTGAAATCAATGGGGACCCGAACTTTTAGGCACAAAAATGGCTGTAACAAAGTCCTGGAAAGCCCTAGAGGGCTGAAAAAGGAAGGAAATGGGGGTAAGGGTGGGACAAGTGACCTACAAAGAAATGGGGACAGGGAAATAACTTTAAATATTTAAAAAAAAATAAAAACATACAAAATGCAAAAATGGAGGTGAATGTGGATCATCTTCAAACTGTGTCTGAAAAGTATTAATTAACGGTAGTAGCCATATAACTGTTCTAAAATCATCTTCAAACTAGGGCAAGTGCCCTACAAAAAAATGGGGATAGGGAAAATAAATTAAAATCAAATAAAAAAATGGGAAGGGGGGTGGATGTGGAGTAGGAGCCTAGAGGTTGACTAGGCCGTGACCGTGGTAGTGTAGG
>BLSH010510647.1:569503-580276 GCA_018402905.1 Glandirana rugosa
CCATCTCTAATGATGATGATGACGAAACTCCCTGTCTAACGTCTAGAGTAGGACGTAATGTCTTGCTAGACTAACACCTGATCCATTCCCTCTAAGCAGTAGACTCTACCTAGTCCAGTCAGATCGTTCTGTAATGCAGGATGATGAGATGTTATTAGATCTGCAATCTGTCCCTAAAAGCAGTAGTAGTAGTAATCCCTACCTAGTCCACAATCAGATCGTTCTGTAATGCAGGATGAGATCTGCAATCTGTCCCTCAAAGCAGTAGTAGTAGTAATCTCTACCTGGTCCACAATCAGATCGTTCTGTAATGCAGGATGAGATCTGCAATCTGTCCCTCAAAGCAGTAGTAGTAGTAATCTCTACCTACTCTACAATCAGATCAATGAGATGTTATTAATATTATATCTGCAATCTGTCCCTCACAGCGCCTGCAGCATCCTCTCCCTAGACTAGCCTGAGAGCATGTGACATGCAGCACTACGTGACTCCAGCTTATATGGAGGCTGGGTCACATGATGCACTGGCCAAGCACAGCCATGCCATTAGTAGGCATGGCTGTGATGGCTTCTAAGGGCAAACCAGTGAAACGCTTGTTGATTGGCTGCCCTGCAGCTATTCAACATGCGTGATCAAATACCCAAACCCAGAACCCGAACCCGAACCCAAACTTTTTTCAAATGTCCGGGTTTGGGTCCGGGTCACGGACACCCCAAAGTTTGGTACGGACCCGAACTTTACAGTTCGGGTTCGCTCAACTCTAGAGAGCGTCTGTGAACAGCAATTTTCACATCTTGCCACAGATCCTCAATTGGATTTAGGTCTGGACTTTGAGTGGACCATTCTAACACATGAATATGCTTTGATTTAAACCATTCCATTGTAGCTGTGGCTGTATGTTTAGGGTTGTTGTCTAGCTGGAAGGTGAACCTCTGTTCAAATCTCTAGTCTTGACAGATTCTAACAGGATTTATTCTAAGAGTGCCCTGTATTTGGCTCCATTCATTTCCCATCAACCCTTACCAACTAGCACACATAGCGTTTTACTTTTAGGACAAAAAGTTCAATTGTGGTCTCATCTGACCAGAGCACCTTCTTCCAAGTGTTTGCCTTGTCCCCCACATGGCTTCTTGCAAACTGCAAACGGGACTTCTTATGGCTTTCTTTCAACAATTGCTTTCTGCTTGCCACTCTTCCATAAAGACCAGATTTATGGAGTGCACGACTAATAGTTGTCCTGTGGACAGATGCTCCCACCGGAGCTGTGGATCTCTGCCGCTCCTCCAGAGTTACCATGGGCCTCTTGGTTGCTTCTCTGATTAAAGCTCTCCTTGCCCGGCCTGCCAGTTTAGGTGGATGGCCATGTCTTCATAGGTTTGAAGTTGTGCCATACACTTTTCATTTTTGGATGATGGATTGAGCAGTGCTCCGTGAGATGTTCAAAGCTTGGGATATTTTTTTTATAACCGAACCCTGCTTTAAACTTCTCCACAACTTTATTCCTGACCTGTCTGGTGTGTTCCTTGGCCTTCATGATGCTGTTTGTTCACTAAGGTTCTCTAGCAAACGTCTGAGGGCTTCACATAACAGCTAATGTATATTTATACTGAGATTAAATTACACACAAATGGATTCTATTTACTAATTAGGTGATTTCTCAAGGCAATTGATTCCATTAGATTTTAGTTAGGGGTATCAGAATAAAAGGGGCTGAATACAAATGCTCGCCACACTTTTTATATATTTATTTGTAAAACATTTTAAAAAACATTTATCATTTTCCTTCAACTTCAGAATTATGTGCCACTTTGTGTTTGTCTATCACATAAAATTCTAATAAAACACATTTACATTTTTGGTTGGAACATGGCAAAATGTGAAACATTTCAAGGGGTATGAATACTTTTTCAAGGTATACCATCAATGTCATCCAGAAATCATAGGCAGGGGTGGGCAGGATATGCTAAACTCTTGACTGGTACATGTGAGTATATAATAATAAAGTAAACCTAGGCGCTATCATGTGTGAGGAAGCCCTTTGCTGTTTTCAATTAAAACTATATGCAAAGGGGTACTTTTATTTTTTGTCATTGTGCTAATGGGTCACTGGAAGGACCTGTGTCAATGGGCTTTTGTTCGCTTTAAGCAGGTTTTGCATTAACATCCATTCCTATGGCAATAAAAAACTTGCTTGAAGCAGGTCAAATGCAGGTCAAACGGGGCTCTGAAATCTGAAGTTGCAAGTGAATGACTGCTTTGGCCATTCAAGATATACCTGAATTTCTGCCATTTTTTATTTTAACCACTCAGATCCGCGCTATAGTCGATTGACGGTTACAGTGCGGAACTGAATTGCTGGGAGGCCGTCGATAGATGTCCTCCACTTTTGCGCACTCCAGGCACGCTCTCGCGGCATGCCGTGTGAGCGCGCCCACAGGTCAGGCGGACTCGATGTCCGCCGGAGACCAGCGATTCCTTCACAGAGAGGAACTGCCGATGTAAACACGGCGGTTCTCGCTCAGTGAGGGGGGGGGCATGACAGATCTACTGATCCCTGTGAACGGGATCAGTTAGATCTGTTATGTGCCTGTCAGCCCCGCCCCCACACAGTTAGAACACATACAGGGAACACATTTAACCCCTTCACTGCCCCTTCGTGTTAACCCCTTCACTGCCAATGACATTTATACAGTAATCAGTGTCTATTTTTAGATCTGATCACTGTATAAATGTCATTGGTTCCAAAAAAGTGTCAAAAACGTCAGACATGTCCGCCGCAATATTGCAGTCCCGATAAAAATCGAAGATCACCGTCATTACCAGTAAAAAAAAATAAATAATAAAAACGCCATAAACCAATGTCCATAGTTTGTAGGTGCTATAACTTTTGCGCAACCCAATCAAAATACGCTTATTGTGATTTTGTTTTACAAAAAATATGTAGAAGAATATATATCGGTCTAAACTGCTGAATACATTTGATTTTTTATTTTTCATTTTTGGATATTTGTTATAACAAAAAGTAAAAAATATTGTTCTTTTTTCAAAATCGTCACTCTTTGTTTAAAGTACAAAAAATAAAAACGCAGAGGTGATCAAATATTACCAAAAGAAAGCTCTATTTGTTGGGAAAAAAGGATGTCAATTTTGTTTGGGTACAATGCCGCACGACCGATGCTGTTGTAAGTTGTTTGCTAAGTGGAGAACATCTGTGATTGGATACTAAAGGAAGAGCTGCTGGTATCAAGACAAATTCTAATAATCTTTAAAAACATACTTAAGAATGTTTAGACCAGGGGTCTCAAACTGGCTGCCTTCCAGCTTTTGCAAAACTACAAGTCCCATCATGCCCCTGCCTGTGGGAGTCATGCTTGTAACTGTCAGCCTTGCAATGCCTCATGGGACTTGTAGTTTCGCAACAGCTGGAGGGCTGCCAGTTTGAGACCCCTGGTTTAGATGTTAATTAAATAATGAACTAAAATGTAATATATTTCAGCTATCCGGTCCTTAGATGTGGAGGCTGCCTTAGTTTTCATTTTTTTAGGCTAAGGAATTTTTTTTTTAGCAAGTACAGAAAGTTACTTTTGATCTTGCAAGTGATGCAATGTCATTGTAACTTCCTGCGAGATGGATTGGATGTAAAAACAATACTAACTTTCTTGTGTAAACATTTAAGTTCATTACCCCACAAAATACTGGAGATGAACAAATCGCATTCCCTAGAGCTACAGTGGAGTGTAGTCACAATAAGGTAGGAAGTGCAGAAAAACAAGATGATAATAAAGGAAAAAAAAAGCCCATAGACTGGCCTGTTAAGCTGCAATATATTATATTTTTGTTTTTGGATTTATATACTGAATGCTCATAGGTGTGCTGAACCTATTGTATTAGGTTGTGCACCCCAAAGCTCACATATATATATATATATATATATATATATATATATATATACAGTATCTCACAAAAGTGAGTACACCCCTCACATTTGTGTAAATATTTCATTATATCTTTTCATATGACAACAATGAAGAAATTACACTTTGCTACAATGTAAAGTAGTGAGTGTACAGCTTGCAAAAAAAGTGTAAATTTGCTGTCCCCCCAAAATAACTCAACACACAGCCATTAATGTCTAAATCGCTGGCAAACAAAGTGAGTACACCCCTAAGTGAAAATGTCCAAATTGGGCCAAAAGTGTCAATATTTTGTGTGGCCACCATTATTTTCCACCACTGCCTTAATCCTCTTGGGCATGGAGTTCACCAGAGCTTCACAGGTTTCCAACGGAGTCCTCTTCCACTTCTCTATGAGGACATCATGGAGCTGGTGGATGTTAGAGACCTTGCGCGCCTCCACCTTCTGTTTGAGGATGCCCCACAGAAGCTCAACAGGGTTTAGGTTTGGAGACATGCTTGGCCAGTCCATCACTTTTACCCTCAGCTTCTTTAGCAAGGCACTGGTCATCTTGGAGGTGTGTTTGCGGTCTTTATCAAGTTGGAATACTGCCCTGAGGCCCAGTCCTGAAGGGAGGGGATCATGCTCTGCATCAGTATGTCACAGTACATGTTGGCATTCATGGTTCCCTCAATGAACTGTAGCTCCCCAGTGCCAGCAGCCCTGATGCAGCCCCAGACCATGACACTCCCACCACCATGCTTGACTCTAGGCAAGACACACTTGTACTTCTCACCTGGTTGTCGCCACACACGCTTGACACCATCTGAACCAAATACGTTTATCTTTGTCTCATCGGACCACAGAGCATGGTTCCAGTAATCCATGTCCTTAGTCTGCTTGTCTTCGGCAAATTGTTTGCAGGCTTTCTTGTGCATCATCTTTAGAAGAGGCTTCCTTCTGGGACGACAGCCATGCAGACCAATTTGATGCAGTGTGCGTATGGTCTGAGCACTGACAGGCTGACCCCCCCACCCCTTCAACCTCTGCAGCAATGCTGGCAGCACTCATACATCTATTTTACAAAGACAACCTCTGGATATGACGCTGAGCACGTGCACTCAACTTCTTTGGTCGATCATGGCGAGGCCTGTTCTGAGTGGAACCTGTCCTGTTAAACCGCTGTGTGGTCTTGGCCACCATGCTGAAGCTAAGTTTCAGGGTCTTGGAAATCATATTATAGCCTAGGCCATCTTTATGTAGAGCAACAATTCTTTTTTTCAGATCCTCAGAGAGTTCTTTGCCATGAGGTGCCATGTTGAACTTCCAGTGACCAGTATGAGAGAATGAGAGTGATAACACCAAATTTAACACACCTGCTCCCCATTCACGCCTGAGACCTTGTAACACTAGCGAGCCACATAGCACTGGGGAGGGAAAGTGGCTAATTGGGCCCACTCACTTTTGTTACCAGCGGTTTAGACAATAATGGCTATGTGTTGAGTTATTTTGAGGGGACAGCAAATTTACACTGTTATACAAGCAGCACACTGACTACTTTACATTGTAGCAAAGTGTAATTTCTTCCGTGTTGTGAGAGATATAATAAATTATTTACTTTTGTGAGATACTGTATATATAGATATATATATCTATATATACAGTATCTCACAAAAGTGAGTACACCCCTCACATTTTTGTAAATATTTTATTATATCTTTTCATGTGACAACACTGAAGAAATTACACTTTGCTACAATGTAAAGTAGTGAGTGTACAGCTTGTATAACAGTGTAACTTTGCTGTCCCCTCAAAATAACTCAACACACAGCCATTAATGCCTAAACCGCTGGCAACAAAGGTGAGTACGCCCCTAAGTGAAAGTGTCCAAATTGGACCCAAAGTGTCAAATTTTTATGTGTGACCACCATTATTTCCCAGCACTGCCTTAGCCTTCTGGGGCATGGAGTTCACCAGAGCTTCAGAGGTTGCCACTGGAGTCCTCTTCCACTCTTCCATGATGACATCACGGAGCTGGTGGATGTTAGAGACCTTGCGCTCCTCCACTTTCTGTTTGAGGATGCCCCACAGATGCTCAATAGGGTTTAGGTCTGGAGACATGCTTGGCCAGTCCATCGCCTTTACCCTCAACTTTTTTAGCAAGGCAGTGGTCATCTTGGAGGTGTGTTTGGAGTCATTATCATGTTGGAATACTGCCCTGCGGCTCAGTCTCCGAAGGGAGGGGATCATGCTCTGCTTCAGTATGTCACAGTACATGTTGGCATTCATGGTTCCCTCACTGAACTGTAGCTCCCCAGTGCCGACAGCACTCATGCAGTCTCATACCATGACACTCCCACCACCATGCTTGACTGTAGGCAAGACACACTTGTCTTTGTACTCCTCACTTGGTTGCCACCACACACGCTTGACACCATCTGAACTGAATAAGTTTATATTGGTCTCATCAGACCACAGGACATGGCTCCAGTAATCCATGTCCTTAGTCTGCTTGTCTTCAACAAACTGTTTGCGGGCTTTCTTGTGCATAATCTTTAGAAGAGGCTTCCTTCTGGGAAGACGGCAATGCAGACCAATTTGATGCAGTGTGCAGTGTATGGTCTGAGCACTAACAGGCTGACCCCCACCCCTTCAACCTCTGCAGCAATGCTGGCAGCACTCATACGTCTATTTCCCAAAGACAAGCTCTGGATATGATGCTAAACACGTGCACTCACCCTCTTTGGTCGACCATGGCGAGGCTGGTTCTGAGTTGAACCCGTCCTGTTAAACCGCTGTATGGTCTTGGCCACCATGCTGCAGCTCAGTTTCGGGGCCTTGGCAGTCTTCTTATAGCCTAGGCCATCTTTATGCAGAGCAACAATTCTTTTTTTACAGATCCTTAGTGAATTCTTTGCCATGAGGTGCCATGTTGAACTTCCAGTGACCAGTGTGAGAGACTGAGAGCGATAACACCAAATTTAACACACCTGCTCCTAATTCACACCTGAGACCTTGTAACACTAACAAGTCACTTGACACCGGGGAGGTAAAATGACTAGTTGGGCCAATTTGGACATTTTCACTTAGGGGTATACTCACTTTTGTTGCTAGCGGTTTAGACATTAATGGGTGTGTGTTGAGTTATTTTGAGGGGACAGCTAATTTATACTGTTATACAAGCTGTACACTCACTACTTTACATTGTAGCAAAGTGTCATTTCTTCAGTGTTGTCTCATGAAAAGATATAATAAAATATTTACAAAAATGTGAGGAGTGTACTCACTTTTGTGAGATACGGTATATATATATATATGTGTATATGGCACCAGCAGGTTGCGTAAGGCAGATGTGTAGCTTGAAGTTTGTGGATATACCCAGTGGGCTTGTATGTAAAAGAAGAAACTCAGGGGGTCTGGTTGAGCAGGTAGCAGATATGTGCAGGGTGGGGAGGAAGAGGCTGTACTGGGCTGAGTGAAGTGTCTGAGCAGAAAGAGTGCGCCACTGAGGGAAAGGGCTTGCCCCTGTGTAGATGAAACAGGAAACTCAGAGGGCTAGGGAGCTTGGGACAGGCCCTGGCCCTCTAAGTTTTCTGAATTACCTACGCAGGATGATGCGACAAGCGCTTTTCCCCAGTGACACAGTGTAAAACAAGGGTAGGTAACCTTTGAGAGGTGCAGATCTATCTGAACAACATGAAAGAGAAAAAATATCACCAGGTATTTTTTAAAGAAATTAACTACAAAGGCTTAACTAAATAGTAAGGAACATTTAGAAAAATATAATCAAACAAAAGCCACTGTAAATATATAACATTATCCTACTTTAAAAGGGGACAATGTCAGTCAGTAGAGCAGTGGAGAGTGTCAGTAGGGCAGTGGAGAGTGTCAGTAGAGCAGTGGATGTCTCAATATGGCAGAGGTTGGTGTCAGTAGGGCAGTGGGCGGTGTCAGTAGAGCAGAGAATGGTGTCAGTAGGGCAGTAAATGGTGTCAGTAGGGCAGTGGATGGTAGTCCTTTTTTATTTTTATTTTTTTTAATTTAATTATCCATTTACAGCAACAGCTAAATGCCAGCAAGAGGGAAAGGGGGAGAAGCAGGCTTTCAGTGGCTGAAAGAGGGTAAGATTGATTCAAAAAAATGGCCCTCCCATTCCTGTCCAAGTTCTGTAAAACCTAAAGTGACCGGGAGCCTACACGGGTTCCCTGGAGCATGGGCAGGGTTGCCATTGTAACCCCTGCGACCCCTGAGGCTACGCCCATGGCACACATGGTGTTTTTAGTGTGCCCAGGCACCCCCGACACACCCCGTGCAGTGGAATATGTATATGATTTAATGAATAAATAACTGAATACAATGTGGGTATTTTATGTCTGCTCATAGTTACAGAAAAGTATCAATCTGCATACTACCAATGTTATCTAGAAACCACGACTACTATAGCAATAAAATAAAAGTTTACCAGTGCAGACAGAATGAACAGTTTTTTACGGGGGAACTGCAACTTGAAGGTACAGAATTGGAGCCATTAACAAAAGAAGAATACTTAGGAAAGGGATTTATTGTAAGATTCACCGAAGCAAACAAACTTCTAAAACAAAAATGAGAGTAACTCTGCAGTTAGGTGTCCCCTCTATGAATATAAATGTAATTTAAGTGCAGTTTTCATCATGGCTTATTTTCAATTCCAGTGCTTGATTAAAAAGTAATACTTTTATAACACTTGTGAATGATGTCCCCCCACCTTCACCTTCACCATACCATATAGACTAGTACAGGCAGTCCCCGGGTTACAAACATCTGACTTACACATGCCTCCTACTTACAAACAGAGGAAGACAACGGGAAGTGAGGAGAAATCTAGCCCTAGAAAGGGAAATTCACTCCTGTAAGAGTTATTATGGGAAAAAGGGGTCTCCATTGAAGCTTTATCACCAATCCTTGTTTCCACAACAACCCAAAATTGTCAAAATCCAATTGTCACAGGGACAGGAAGTGAAGTGAAATCTTCTGAACGGGGCACAGACAGCAAAACAAATGTTACAGGGGTGTTTGTTAACCTTTCCCTATGCTATCCCAAAAACGTAAAATATTTTTTTTTTGGCTGGAGCTACACTTAAAAAATGTACCTGTTCTGACTTATATACAAATTCAACTTAAGAACAAACCTCACTTCCGGGAGCTGGACGGCGACGGACGTGTCTTGGGAGAGCTCCGGATCCCCCAGACACAATCCACGGGCATCCTACATACCGCGGGACGGGTGAGCACCCAAAAACACCCAGGAAGCTTCCCAACACCGTCCCCTTCAACGCAGGCTGGGTATCTCCGCCGCCCGTACTCACCATCCGCGCGCCTGAAAATCGAGGCCGCGGCTTCATTTGCGGCCTAGGCCGCGGTTCTTAAAAAAAAGTCATCCTGCCCTTAATCTCCAGCTCCGGACCCCGAAACACGGATCAGGGGACCCCTCTCACACCCCCCAACAAACTGGGCATAGTAAACAAGGACCCCACGGCCCCACACACAATTTATGGGAGCAGACCCTCCTGCCCGGCGGCCATCTTGGTCCACCCAGGTCCTCCAAATAAACACCCAGGACATTACGGCGGCCATCTTTATACACCCAAACTTCAATATCCAGCACCTAAGCTCAATAAAGACCCCATCTTGATACGCCTAAAATCATTTAATCAGACTTCCGGTTCCGGCGCTGCTCGATGAGGAGCTAGGAGAAATCAGCTCCGTCTCCCTGCCAGCAATTCAGCCCCTAAATCGGAGCAATCCCGATCACTCACCCCAGCGCCATCCCCCCCTCCCCCCCCCCGAGGTCTCAGGGCACCAGATGGACAAGTTTGTGGAGCGGACCGGCATCAGGACACACGCTGCTCAGCCAGCGGGAGGAGGTGAGGGAACTCACACAGAGACAGACATGGCGGCCGCGGCTCAGCAGCAGCAGCAGATGTCACAGACCTATGCAGACAAGCTGAGGGCCTCTCCCACTCACCAGACTGTTGAAAGCATTAGCACTCCCCCTTCACAAAGACTGCCAGGACCCCCAGCAATTGAACCATCATCCCCTGTGGAAATCGCACAGGCAGTAATGTCCCTCATGCAACCGGTCATTACTGATGCGGTTAATAATGCAGTGCAGAAAGGGCTGGAACAGTTGCATAAAGAGCTCCAGTCACAGGCCTCCAGAATAGAGCAGACAGAAGACAGACTCTCAAATGTTGAGGACGACACAACAGCGCTGATCGCTGCAGTCGCCAAACTGACCACCACTCAGAATGAGCTTCAGGACAAGGTCATAGATTTGGAAAACAGAGCCAGGAGGAACAACTTGCGTATCATAGGCCTCCCAGAATCCTACCCCGCACATGCCCTGCCTAAGATATGTGCACTCGCCATACCGGAACTTTTGGGCATCCGAGCGCCGTGTACAGTGGAACGGGCGCATAGATTGGGACAGGCTTCCGAGACCCGCTCCAAGCCTAGGGCAGTCATTGTCCGCTACCTGAACTATGCTGACAAACAATCCATACTACAAATATTCAGGAAAACGCGCTCCTTAACATTTGAGGGTCACAGCCTTTTGATTTTCGCTGATTATTCTTCAGAGGTTATGCACAAACGGAAAGCATTCTCTCCCATCTGCTCCACTCTACACCAGCTCAACGTTAAGTTCAGCCTGGCGTACCCAGCCACACTCTTTGTCCATTCACCCCAAGGAGAAAAACTCTCCTTCACCTCTCCTCAAGAGGCGGAAACCTACGTGAACGGATCCCTCCAGTCAGACATGGACCAGACTCCGCCAACAGAAGCATGCACTCAAGCATCCCCTGCAAAATCTTCCCTCCGCTCCAACAAGCAGGGCAGCCC
>BLSH010510647.1:585115-601153 GCA_018402905.1 Glandirana rugosa
AAAAAAAAAAAAAAACAAAACAAAAAAAAAAAAAAAAAAAAGAACAAACCTACAGTCCCTATCTTGTTTGTAACCTGGGGACTGCCTGTATATACCTCCTTCACTGGTGGCAGTATCTCCAGTTCCCTAAGTTGGCAAGCTTTGGTGTACATTTGTATGAATATCTTTTCTGCTTAGGTCCTAAAGCAGAAACCATCTACTTAAGAGGGCGGGGGGCAGTTGCTATAAATGTATTGTTTAAATTCAGAGGATTTTTTTTTTTAATTCTGGGTGTCTGGGTGTTTGAATAAAGTTTAGGCGGAACCTAACGCCTTCAGTCCTTGTGTATGTTTTGTTTAATTTGTGAAAAATAAAAAAAAATGTTAATGTTCAAACAATTTCTGTAACAAATTAAAAACGCATTAAATCTATGTAAACATTTAAATGCCTTTGGTACTATTTGTCTTCTTCTCCTCTTGTTTGATATACAGTATAAAAAACATTTACAGAATAAAAACAAAGGACAGACTGTTTTACAACATAATGATTGTGAATTTTGGGATGTAACATATACTGTTACATAAGCATACAGCTTAGCTTGATAGATAACTTTCATTGCATTTTTTTTTTTTTTTGATAGATCATGCTTTGTACTTTAACTACTTCAATACCATGCACTTAGAACACTTCCCTAGCAAACCAATTTTCAGCTTTCTGTGCTGTCGCATTTTGAATGACAATTGCGGGGTCGTGCGACGTTGTACCCAAACATTTTTATTATTTTTTACCCACAAATAGAGCTTTCTTTTGGTGGTATTTGATCACCTCTGCAGTTTTTATTTTTTGCGCTACAAATAAAAAAAGACCAAAAATTTTGAAAAACAGGAAGTTTCTGTCACAAAACTTTGTAAATAAGTACATTTTCTCCATCACTGATGGGCACCAATGAGGCTACACTGACTGGCACTGATGAGGCAGTACTGATTGGCACTGATGAGGCGGCATTGCTGAGGTGGCACTAATGGGCACTGATGATGAGGCACATAAGCAGCACTGACAGCCATTGATAGGTGGCACTGATATGCAGCACTGACGGGCACTGATACGCGGCACTGATGTGCACTCATAGGTGGCTCTGATGGGCACTGATAGGTGGCACTGGGCACTAATAGGTGGCTCTGGTGGGCACTGATAGGGGGCACTGGTGGGCAGTAGGTGAGAATTGCTCTAAGAGGACCCATTCCCTGGTGGTCTAGGGTGGCATCTGAAGGTGGCACTGAGTGCCATCCTTGTTGGGCATTGTGCCCCTTACATGGTGGTCTAGGGTGGGCTCCCTGGTGGTCAGGATCAGCTTCCTGGTGGTCCCTGGTGGTCCTGGGTGGACACATCCCTGGTGGTCCCTGGGCAGGCTCCCTGGTTGTCTAGGGTGGCAATCCTAGGGGGCTGCGCTGATAAGCAATCAGCACAGACCCCTCTGTCAGGAGAGCAGCCGATCGGCTCTCCACTACTCAGGTTTGCAGACCCCAGTGGAGGAAAAGCCGATAAACAGCTTTTCCTGTTTACACTGTGACCAGCCGTTATTGGTCACAATAATGAGCTTCAAATGAAAGCTTTTTCCCGAGATCCGTAATGAAGTGGGTCAGACTGACACACCGTACCACAGATCGCCGCGCCGGCATGTTATCCTAAAGAAGAATTCCAGCCTAACACTAACAAGTCTTAAAAATGTTCCCTTCCCCCTCCTGATACCTATGCTGCCTCACCTGTATGGAAAAGTTGTGCTTACTTGCCTATTTTTAGTCTGCTTTGGTCCGGTCACTGATCCTGCAGCTTCGGCTCCCCTGTGTTAGTCAGCAACAGCTGCATGGGAGAAGAGGGAGCGCTGACAACGTCTAGGACATGGGAGCCTATGTATGACATCAAGGCTCCCAGAATTCCCAACCATTGTTGAGCGCTCCCTCCTCTTCCCTGTAGCCGCTTGTTCACTGACACATGGGATCACAAGACTGGACCGGAGCATACTAAAATTAGGTAAATATACACATCTTTTTTTAACACAGGTTAGGCAGTATTGTTTGCAGGATAGGGCATTGTAAGACTAGTTAATGCTAGGCTGGAATTCCACTTTAACGTTAAAGTATATTTCCACGTTGGCAGCCAAATTATATGTTACATGTCCTCATTCTCAAAGCATACATAACCAGTTGACTAGCAGACCCACACTTTTTTATAGCAGAGTCACTTTAAGCAGAATGGTAATGCTCAAAGTCAAAGCTTGCTTTTAAGGGCCGGTTCACACTGCAGCGATGCGGGAACCCTGCTGATCCACTCCGGGTTCCTGCATCGCTTGTCTCCCGGCGACAGTACACACTGCACTATGCAAACTGTGGGGAGTGTCAATAGAAAGCTAATGACAAATAATAAATGTAATCAATCACTGCCATATCAGTACCACATCCCTGTAATGTCCAATAGAAAATAAAGCTAGAAAGCTAATGACACCCCCAAATCAGTTCGCATATCGCACTGCGAACTGCAAACTCACACAGGAATCGGATCGCATGGTGTGAAGCACCATGCGATCCGATTCTGACTCTGCAAAAAAAAGGGTCCTGTGCGAGTTTGCTCCGATTGCGATGCAAATTCAGCTATGCAATCTATGGCTGAATTTTCATCGTACAGAGATCGCATGTGACTCACACTGCAGTGCGGTGCGAATCACATCCGATCTCTGAGATTGGAGCAGTGTCAACCGACCCTTAATGTAGGGGAGCATTTTTTTGTATTTCAACATGCATGGGAAAAATAATCTCTTAAATTGTTATTGTACTTTAGCACAGTGGACTTTTTATGTGAGTGCCTCGTGAAATATCTTTATATGCCATCCTGTGCCTTCGATATAAATTGTTGACCCTGGGGATCATGGTAAGGAATTTATGTACAGTATATTGTTTATTTTATTATTTTTAAGTAAAAAAATGTGCCACTTGATCGTGAGGAAATCTTGTGATCTTCCTGTGCTCAGCTTTCTGCTGGGGTTTCATAACCTGTGGAGTGTGCCCCCTCAAGGGAAGTACAAAGATAATGAACGTGAACTGAACCTCCCAAAAAAGTACTGCAATAAATTTCTTGGTGGAAAAGGAAATGGAATGAAATTGGGTCCACAGAATGATCACAGTAGAACCCAAACAAATATATTTGGTATTAAAAATATAGCACTGCCTCCTTGAGGGTTGCTTAAAGAATCAATTCCCCCTTGGATCTCCTCATTCAGAGGGTCCTCCACTACTCCTGACACTCTTGGTTCACTCATATTGCAAGGTTCTATGGAAAATTACTCTATTTCAGTAATAGAAACCAAAACACAGGTAGAGTTAAAAAGGTTTACTTTAGCTCTTGTTTTTGCAAGTTTTAACAACTTTGAGACAGCAAATATCACAACCCTTCACATAAGTAGTCAAAACTGAGAATTCTGGTGAACAAAGGGAGTAAATGATTTGTTAACTTTACCACTCCCTGTATTCTCTAACAGTAACAATAGTTGAGAAAATACTACCTAATGGGTCTTTAGGAAAGAGGTAATTTGGTAGTATCTACTGAAACTGACCAGAGAAATAGTACAGTAAATCCCTATTCCAAATAGATGACCCAAAGGATAAATTGGTACCACTCAATGGATTCTGTTTCAAACGGTAAACAATGTTCTAAAATGCACAGATAAACTATATCACTTAGCCGTTAAACTATTGCTAAACATCTGCACCAGTCAACTATGGCTTCTATATAACTTCTGTTCTAGATTAAAGAGTTCTTAGGAGATAATGTAACGCCAAGCAAATAACCCTGAGTATATGATTTGGGAGAAGATGAGAAAATGTGGTTGCAGTACTTCTATCTTGTAAATTCCAAGCAATCTTCTGCCGGCAATAAGAATTAGGTACCTATGAATACTGTGTCCTTCTAATCATTAAGATGAGGCACAAATAGGTTAAATTCCACTGACTTCTTGAATAAGACTGATCACAACTGCAATCCAATATGAAGGAACTGTAATCCAAAAGGCAATAAAGATATGCTGCAAAGACAGTATAGTTACTCTTATGTTTGGGCCTGAGCTCACCAAATCCAAGGGACTGTCTGAAGGCAAATGATCTGGCGCTCAGATGATGATGCTGGGAACGCTGGGACCATTAGTTCACATAGTCTGTTTGCTCCTGGGAAGTAGAAAGCAACCACTGCACTCCTTGCAGCTCTTCTGATCGACAGATACGACTGTTGCAGTAGTTGCTGCAACTTCAATCCAGTCAGAGATGAGATTCGGATGGCTCCACTGTTCACTCACTGTATTGCTGGAGAGCGACTGCTAGCTGGGTCACCTGCAGATAATTTCAGTCAGCTGGAATGCTGTACATAGGCCGTAGGCCTATATCTGGTGGTAGCAGCACACAGGGTTCCTCTCTGATCGATCACGCTGTCCCAAGAGGCCGTTATTAGCTCCTCCTCCCCTTTAAATAAGTTTCTCCTGCAATGCATTACGCCTCCCAGAAGTCTCCAGCACTGCACAGCCCACTGGGAAATGGAGTCCTTCACACCAGAGTCTGCTCTGACGTTTCCTCTTTCCATACTACAGCTCCCACAATGCTTCATCTTTGCTGCAATCACAGTCTTATCCACAAGCAAACACTAGAGGGAGTTCCCCATGTTAAACAATGAACACAATTGTCTGTATGCCAGAGGAATATTTCTTAACTCCTGGCTACACTCTCCCTCCTCTTAAACATTTGGTCCCCAAATACTCAGGGCTTAGCAACCTAAAACAAAACATATGGTTAATACATTCTAGCTCTCAGCTAAAATCAACAAGTACTAACAAACATCTGGGTTCTGCTGAAACCATTTATATACATTCTCAGTGAGCTCATAATCAGTTTTCTGACAGGCCAAAGCAATAGCCATGTCTCATCAAATAGTGTCAGGGGTTATATGGAGGACACCCTTGTCTTGATTTGACATGACAAAGGCTGGGGTAGAACCCGCTCTCTGGATGGTAGGAATCAGCCTATCAGAACTTTCTCCTAGGGTGTCATAAGTAGAGTTGAGCGAACCTGAACTGTAAAGTTCGGGTTCGTACCGGACTTTAGGGTGTCCATGACCCGAAACCGGACATTTGAGCAAAAGTCTGGGTTCGGCTATTTTTTTGAGCCTTTTTCGCGCCTGTTTAATAGCTGCAGGGCAGCCAATCAACAAGTGTTTCACTTGTTTGCCCTTAGAAGCCATCACAGCCATGCCTACTAATGGCATGGATGTGATTGGCCAGTGCATCATGTGACCCAGCCTCTATATAAGCTGGAGTCACATAGTGCTGCATGTCACATCATCTCATACTAGTGTAGGGAGAGGATGCTGCTGCTGCTGCTGTGAGGGACAGATTAGCTTTAGAAAATCATCTCATTCTAGTGTAGGGAGAGGATGTTGCTGCTGCTGCGGTGAGGGACAGATTAGCTTTAGAAAATCTGTTAAAAACAGAGATTTAATGGTGGGTGGGTGCTAGAGGAGATTTTTGTTTGCTAAAGTACATTTTGTTTGCTACGCAAAGTGCCTCATATAAAACCTAAGCAATTTTTCTGTTTGTTAGGTGGGCGTTTGCAGCCATTTTTGCAAGTGCAGTGCACTTGCAACTGCTTGTGTGCCAGGGACACTACTTTAATCGTGTTCTGTTAGTTCAGTTGGCAACATTTTGGCTTTTACATTGCAGTTAGACAAATTAAAAAATGTTTTTTTTTCTTTGTGCAAAATATTACATTTGCGGCCAGCGGGGCATTTCTTGCACAAAATTAAAAAGTGCGTATACATTGCTGGTTTAAAAAATAATATTCTAAATACTAAATTTGCGGCCAGCGGTGCATTTCTTGCACAAAAATAAAAAGTGCGTCTACATTGCTGGTTTAAAAAAAAAAATATTCTAAATGCTACATTTGCGGCTAGCGGTGAATTTCTTGCACAAAAATAAAAAGTGCGTCTACATTGCTGGTTTAAAAAAAAAAATATTCTAAATACTACATTTGCGGCCAGCGGTGCATTTCTTGCACAAAAATAAAAAGTGCGTCTACATTGCTGGTTTAAAAAAAAATAATATTCTAAATACTACATTTGTGGCCAGCGGTGCATTTCTTGCATAAAAATAAAAAGTGCGTCTACATTGCTGGTTTAAAAAAAAAAATTCTAAATACTACATTTGCGGCCAGCGGTGCATTTCTTGCACAAAAAATAAAAAGTGTGTCTACAATGCTGGTTTTAAAAAAAAGAATAAATATAGTGCTACATAGTACATTTGCACCTTGCTTTGCATTTTTTGCACAAAATTAAAAAGTGCGTCGACATTGCTGGTTTAAAAAAAACAAATAAATAGTGCTACATAGTACATTTGCACCTTGCTGTGCATGTCTTGCACAAAATTAAAAAGTGCGTCTACATTGCCGGTTTAAAAAATAATATAAATTTGTGCTAAATAGTACATTTGTATCCAGAATGAGGAGAGCATCAAATAAGGGACGTGGTCGTGGTGCTGCTGGTGCTGCTGGTGTTGGTGGTGTTGGTGAAGCTCCTGTTGCAAGGAAAGGATGTGGTCGATCTGTGCCAGCTACACGCACAAGTGAAACACCTTCCTCAGGTGCGTGTAGCCGACAGAACCTTCAACGTTATATGGTAGGCCGAATGCCGCTCAACGAATGGTGAGGCCAGAACAAGTACAGGCGATATTAGATTGGGTGGCTGACAATGCCTCCAGTTCCTTCACATTGTCTCCCACCCGGTCCCTTGATGAAAGCTCAGAGTTGGCACCTGAACCCTATGGCCATCTGATTTTCACCTCAGCCCCTTGTAAATCAGCCAAGCAGTCTGAGCCCCAAGTCATGAAGCATTCTCTTATGCTTTTTGATGACTCTGCTGGTGAGCTTTCCGTGGGCCATCCACATAGCCCTGCCCCAGAAGTGGAAGACATTGAGTGCACCGATGCCCAACCACTTCTGTTTCAGGATGAGGACATGGAAACACCACCAAAGCACGTCTCTGCTGCTGATGAAACACAGGTGACAACTGCTACGGCTTTCTACAGTGTGCAGACTGACAAGGAGGGCAGTGGTGAAGAGTGGGTGGAAGATGATGGGGAGGATGATGAGGTCCTAGACCCCACATGGAATGAAGGTCATGCGAGTGACGTGTGCAGTTTGGAGGAAGAGGTGGTGGTCGCACCAGCACAGCAAAAGAGGAAGCAGGTTGCAAAAGCATAACGACCGTCCCCTAGACAGTACACCTGCTACTACCCACCGCACCCAGGGACCTAGCACACCAAAGGCAGCTGAAAGGAGTTCCCTGGCGTGGCAATTCTTCAGAAAATGTGCTGATGACAAGACACGAGTGGTTTGCACGCTGTGCAATCAGAGCCTGAAGCGAGGCATAAATGTTCTAAACCTGAGCACAACCTGCATGACCAGGCATCTACATGCAAAGCACGAGCTGCAGTGGAATAAGCACCTCAAAATCCAAGAAAGGTCTCGGGCTCCTCCTGCTTCCTCTTCTGCTGCTGCCTCTGCCTCTTCCTCCACCTCTACAGTGCCAGTGTCACCTGCCACCCAGCAAACAGATGATGTGACAGCAACGCCACCATGTCCACCACCATCCCCAAGCATTTCCACGCGGTCCCATGGAAGCTTACAGCTGTCCATCTCCCAAACAATGGAGAGAAAGAGGAAGTACCCCCCTGCCCACTCGCGATCCCTGGCCCTGAATGCCAGCATTTCAAAATTCCTGGCCTTTGAAATGCTGTCATTCCGTCTAGTGGACACGGACAGTTTTAAAAGCCTGATGGTGGTGGCTGTCCCACAGTACGTGGTTCCCAGCCGCCACTACTTTTCCAGACGAGCCATCCCTTCCCTGCACAAACAAGTCAGGGACAAGATTAAATGTGCACTGCGCAACGCCATCTGTGGCAAGGTCCACATAACCACTGATACGTGGACCAGTAAGCACGGGCAGGGACGCTATATCTCGCTGACTGCACACTGGGCAAATGTAGTGGCGGGTGTGCGTGAGGAGGATAGCAGTTTGGCCCATGTCTTTCCGCCACCGAAGATTGCAGGGCATTTCTCTTTGCCTCCTGTTGCCTCCTCCCCCTACTCCGCTTCCTCCTCCTCCACCACCTCCTCATCAGCGTAACACCTTCACCACCAACTTCAGCACATCCAGGGGGAAACAACAGCAGGCTGTTTTATAACTGATATGTTTGGGGGATAAACCCCACAATGCGCAGGAGCTGTGTATGGGCATTGAACAATAGACCGATGAGTGGTTGTTGCCACTGAGCCTCAAGCCCGGCCTGGTGGTGTGCAATAATGGGCGAAATCTCGTAGTTGCTCTGGGCCTAGCCGGTTTGACGCACATCCCTTGCCTGGCGCATGCGCTGAATTTGGTGGTGCAGAAATTTCTAAAAAAATACCCGGATATGTCAGAGCTGCTGCAGAAAGTGCGGGCCATCTGTGCGCGCTTTCGGCGCTCTCACCCTGCTACTGCTCGCCTGTCTGCGCTGCAGTGGAACTTCGGCCTTCCCGCTCACCGCCTCCAATGCAACGTGCCCACATGGTGGAACTCCACCTTGCACATGCTGGAGAGACTGTGCAAGCAGCAGCAGGCAATAGTGGAGTTTCAACTGCAGCACGCACGGGTCAGTCGCTCTGTAGAACAGCACCACTTCACCACCAACGAGTGGGCCTCCATGCGAGAACTGTGTACCATATTGCGGTGTTTCGAGTACTCCACCAACATGGCCAGTGCCGATGACGCTGTTCTCAGCTTTACTATCCCACTTCTATGTCTCCTTGAAAAAACACTTTGGGCGATGATGGAAGAGGATGTGGCACAGGAGGAAGAGGAGGAGGAAGAGGGGTCATTTCCACGGTTATCAGGCCAGTCATCCACAAGTGGCTCGGAGGGTGGGTTCCTGCACCAGCATAGGCCAGATAAAAAATTTTCAAGCCAGGGCACAGTTCTGGAGGATGAGGAGGAGGAACCGTGTTCACAGCAGGGTGGCACCCAACACAGCTCGTGGGCATCACTGGAGCATGGCTGGGGGATACAGAGGACACAGATGATACACCTCCCACAGAGGGCAGCTTGTCTTTGCCTCTGAGCAGCCTGGCACACATGAGCGAATACATGCTGCAGTGCCTGCGCAACGACAGCCGAGTTGCCCACATTGTAACTTGTGCTGATTACTGGATAGCCACCCTGCTGGATCCCCATTACAAGGATAACGTTCCGTTCTTAATTCTCTCACTGGAGCGTGATGCGTGACTACAAACGCACACTGGTAGACGCGCTGCTGAGGGCATTCCTAAATGACACCGGGGCTCAGTGGAAGCACAAGGTGAAGGCAGAGGAGGAGGAAGAGGTCACCAAAGCAGCTGTGGCACCACCAGCACCTCAGAAGGCAAGGTTAGCATGGCCGAAATGTGGAAAAGCAGCACGCCACAACAAACAGCACCACCAGCTGATAGGCAACGTCTTAGCAGGAGGCAGCATTTCAGCAACATGGTGGAACAGTATGTGCACACACGCCTACATGTACTGACTGATGGGTCTGACCCATTCAACTTCTGGGTCTCCAAGTTGGGCACATGGCCTGAGCTTGCCCTTTATGCCTTGGAGGTGCTGGCCTGCCCTGCAGCCAGTGTATTGTCTGAACGCGTGTTTAGCACAGCAGGGGGCGTTATCACAGACAAGCGCAGCCACCTGTCCACAGCCAATGTGGACAAGCTAAACTTTATTAAAATGAACCAGGCATGGATCCCACAAGACTTGTCTGTACCTTGTGCAGAATAGACATTTATACCGGCCTCACACAGCCATTGGTATATGTAAGTGAACTTATTCTTTTTTTTTTTTATAGAACATAAGTCTTTATTGGAATTTGTAACAAGAAAAACATGAAAAATAAACCATGGTACATTTTATATGGAAAAAGTGAACCCGTGCTAGAACATCTCTGGGTTTGTCTGCAGATAGTGATCTTTTTTTTTTTTTTTAATATGTCTCAATAGTTTGGGGGCTACCCCAGTTGGAAAAAAAAACAAAAAAAACAAACAAAAAACAGTATTGGCTACCTCCTCCTCCTCCACCGCCACTTCCACCTACACCGCCACGGTCACCGCCTCCTCAACCTCCTACTTCACATCCACCTCCTCAATTTTTTATTTGTTTTATGTGATTTTAAGTTATCTTCCCTATGGGCAACAAAGGAGCTTTTTATTGGGATTTGAAAGAACAAGTAGGTCTATTAACTTCTACACACGATTTGGATGGAAGACATCCTGATTGAACTTCTTTATCTGGAAGGTTGACAGGATCCCACTCCCAGAACGGTATCCAGTCTTCATCCTCACTTTCCTCAGGAACTGGGTTAATAATCTTTGCAAATGGTCTTCTCTGAGATCAGGTCTTGGGGGGACTTGGTCTTTCCAAAGGAGCGTCTAAAACAAGAGGCACCCGCACAGCATCAGAGAGAGGAAGCAGATGATCTCTATGCCACATCTTCAAAGGATCCACTTGACCTTCTGGCTTTATCTGATAAACAAGCAGTTCAGGAAGTTGCTTACAGATAATATATGGGTGAGGCCTCCACCAATCAGCTATTTTGTGTTTTCCAGGCGCTCCCAAATTCTTCAACAACACCCTATCCCCTGGCTGAAGCTCCTGAAAACTCACCCGAAGATCAAAGTTCTTCTTATTCCACGTTTCTCTGTTAGTCGGGTACTCTCATAAGCTTGCTTCAGATTCTTCTAGTCGGTCTACATAACCTCTATGAGCCGTTGAAGAAATGTCATCAGTAGATGTTCTAAAGACCAAGTCAATTGGCAACCTGGCCTCCCGCACAAACACGAGACGATAGGGTGAATATCCCCTGATGTCACTTACAGTGCTGTTGTCACTCCTCACTTGTGTCACTACACAGTAAGATAATGGCACTCCTGCCGGTGATACACCTATAGCTTCAGCAGTGACCCCTCCTCTCAAGCGATGAACCAATCCTTTGCACAAGGCCTGTACTCCATCTGCTGGCATGAAAGTCCACTCTCAAGTTTCTTGATTCTGCTGATAAGGTCAATGGGACAAAGCATCTGCATCCTTGCTTCCAGCACCAGGAGGATACATGAGGCTAAATTGGAACCCAGCCAGAGCAGCCAATCATCTATGTCCTGTGGCATCCAATTTTTCAGTTGTCAGCAAGTAAGTTAGTGGATTATTGTCTGTTTGGCAACAAACTGAGCTCCATAAACATAGTCTTTTAATTTGTCCACAACTGCCCACTTCAAAGCCAGGAACTCCAGCTTATGAGCCGGATAACTTCTTTCACAGGGTATGAGACTTTGACTCACATAAGCTACAGGCCGTAGATGACCACCGTGTTCTTGATAAAGTATTCCTCCCAATCCAACTCAACTGGTATCTGCATGAAGCTCATAGGGTTTAGAAGGGTCAGCGTAAGCAAGAACTGGAGCCACAGTCAGACTGATCTTCAATTGTTGAAATGCTTCCTCACACAAGGGGGTCCACTGCTCACATATGGATTCCTTCTTTCCTCTTCTACCTGTCTTCTTCTCTTTCAATTTCTTGTCCTCTTCCCCAGGGGTTACTTGCAGCAGTTCATTAAGTGGTTTGGCTATTTTTGCAAAATTAGCCACAAATCTCCGATAGTATGAACAGAACCCTAAAAAGGATCGCAGCTCTGTAACAGTCTCCAGCTGTGTCCATGCAGTCACTGCTTCCAGTTTCTTCGGATCAGTAGCCACTCCATTAGCTTACACTACACGGCCCAAATAGGTAACCGAAGTATGGTAGAACTGACACTTCTCTATGGACAACTTCAACCCTTCTTCATGGAGCCTCTCAAACACCTTCTACAACTGTGCTTCTTGCTTTTCCAGAGTTCTTCCAAACACCATGATGTCATCTAGATACACCAAAACTTCCACCAAATTCATGTCTCTTAGAGTGCTCTCCATCAGTCTCTGAAAAGTAGCTGGAGTTCCTGTCACTCCTTGTGGCATTTTATTAAACTCATAGAACCTCAATGGACATATGAAGTCTGTCTTCTCCTTATCTTCTGCACACATGGGTATCTGATAGTACCCACTTTTCATGTCCAGCACACTGAACCATTTGGCTCCTGCCAGACACTGCAAAGTGTCCTCAATCCTTGGAGTGATATACTGATCAGGAATGGTTCTTCGGTTGAGGGTTCTGTAGTCAATACACATTCTTAAATTCCTGTTCATTCACACCACTACTATTGGGGAAGCATAGGGACTTCTGGACTCCTGGATTCCAGAGCTTTTCGATTCAGCCAGCTGCTCCCTCAAATCTTCCAGATCACTGAGAGGAATCCTCCGGGCCCTTTCTCTGAATGGCTTCTCTTCTTGTAAACGTATTCGATGATGAGCATTCTTAGCTCATCCCACATCAAAGTCATTATTAGAGAACATTTTTTCCCATCTTCGTAGTTGGGACTTCGTTCTTTCACTCCATGCAGCAGGTAAACCAGCAGCACACTCTTCCAGTTCCTTCTTTAGACCTTGCAGCCTCTTTCCTTTCTGTTCTTCTGCAGGTGTCACTAGGGTGGCAGCACTCACTTGGCCCACAGACATCCTTGCATTCAATGTCACAGGGTGAACACTCTCTTCTTATTCCTCAATAAAGCTTTGGTGGGTATGATCTCAGGGACCATAACTAACCCTTCAGCTTCAGTCTGTGTATCTGTTTCCAACACTACAAAGGGTCCAGGATGATCCCACGTGAGCTTCACGGAAGCCTTCAGGCAAGTAACTTCCCCAGGCTGGATCACCTTCTCTCTTGTGTCTAGTTTCCACAAACGACCCACTCCATGAACCAGAACCCTCTTTTCCTGGATCACTTGCTGACAGGCTTGATGCAATGTGGGATGGATCTTCTCAGGTATAGCCCCATCTTCTCCTATCACTTTTTCTAGCAGTCTTCGTGCCAAGTCAGTAATAGTCCCAATTATCATGGAGTTGCGATCTGCCCCCACTGGCCTTGGACATACTACAGCCAGGGTATCAAAAGTTTCAACCCTTCCAGTGGCAGCTGGCCCAAAGGAGATCCTCATTAGAATGTAACCATCGTAGGGGAAGCGATTAGTTCCAAGGCCCCAAATCTCCAATTCTTCCAGCTTGTTCAAAGGGATATGGTGCAGGTACTGATCATAAAAATCTCTACAGAAGAGTGACTTGAGCCCCAGTATCTAGCAGGGCTCGAGTGTAGATGCCTTCCACTTGCACTGATACAATAAGGGATGGCCCCACTAGCTTCTTTGGTACAGTAACTTTCTTTGCCTCACTAGGACTCTTTACTTGATTACTCTGGGAGAATCTGACTCCGGCCCTAGTAACTGATCCAGTATTGACTCCCTGCGCCTGACCCTCAGACCCCAGTGATGGGTTAAAGGTTTTTTCCTTCCTTTGACTCCTTTTCTTTGGACTTCTCAGTTTTCCGGAGCTCAGATTCGCCGGGTTACCAGTTGGCTCCTTCTGAAGTTTCCCGCCGGCTGAACAGCTAATACCTTTTGTAATGCCTTGAATAACTCAGCCATAAAATTAAATTCTTCTTCTTTCTTCAGGCACTGTCGCTTCAAATGACCAGACTCCCCACACTTAAAACACTTCTTGGGATCACTTCCATCTGTCTGAGCAGAACCATGGACTTCCATAACTCTCATTGGGGTTTGTTGTAATTGGCCCTGCGCTTGTGCCACCTGAGCTAGATATTTGACTGGAGATTCTTCAAGAATGGGTGAGGAGGTAACGGGTCTAGTGCTCTTCCCCCACTCAGAACCCTCTTCACTATCAGCCTCATATAGTTCTGACTCAATTTGAACTTGTTGGGCTAATGCTTTTCCAGATTTTGGGGTAAAACTCACTTCTGTCATAAACCTCTGTTTTTTCTCATCAAGCAAGGCCTCCTCTTCTCTGACCATCTTCATCAATTCAAGATATGTGGGTGCAATCTGGATTCCTATGGGTAGCAACCGCAGCACGATAGGGTGGTTTGACCTTGCCCCTTGCAAAATTCTCTCCCATCTTGACGGGTCAGCTTTGTTTGGATCAATCCCTTTTTTCAGTATGATTTGATGTAAGACCCGATCCACTCTGACAACATAAGCAGACAACTTCTCCCCTCTTTGCTGGTGAGTATGTTCCAACTTATACAGTAGATCTGGAATCTTCTCTACCCTTCCATACACTGCATGCAGGACTTCAATGTAATCCATAGCCACACAATCTGGTTTTCCTCTCCTTAGACTTCGGATCACATCCACAGCAGGGCTCCTTAGGCTTTCACTTAGCTGCTGCCTTTTCACCGCTTCTGGCACATTCCAATCTTCCACTGCTTGTATGGCCTGATCCATCCCACTATCAAAATCTTCTTCTCCTGCAGGAATGGGTGTACGGCCAGAAAAATACTGCAGCTTGTGATAACCCTGATGGGCTGTGAGATCATGACACTTTATCAAACTTTCCACCAGTCGACCCATATCCAGGTAAAAGGAGGCAGGTGGCGTCCCTTTAAAGGCAGCCTCAGCTTCCTTTTCTTACATGTCTTACTTCTCAGCAGCACATGAAGATTCTTCCTGCATGGATTCTTCTTCTACCTTCATGGATATGCAATAGGCTTCCAATCCATTTGTCAGAGTCACCATCCCCTCCTGGAGACTTACGGGGACACTCTCTCTCCATTCTACTAGAGCATAGGTGTCATAATCCTCATAATCTGTCCTCAGATTCATGACATAGGACCCATGGTTTGGATATGCCCCTCTCAACATTAGTCGCACATCTTTTTCGGACCACCCCACTCAAGGCAACTTTAGTACTTTGGTCAACTCTAATCGACTCCCTTCCTCTTGAGCCCACTTAGTGGCAGCAACTGAGTCCATCTGGTTCTTGGGGGGGTTCCTCAGACCTTTCAAGGTTCAACATAGGGGGAATCCCAGACGAGCCCCCAAATGTAGCGCTGCCCTCTTGAGGGTTGCTTAAATAAACAATTCCCCTTGGATCTCCTCATTCATTGGGTCCTCCACCACCCCTGACATTTTTTGTTCACTCATATTGCAAGGTTCTATGGACAATAACTCTATTTCAGTAATGGAAACCACAACACAGGTAAAGTTAGAAAGGTTTACTTTAACTCTTGTCTTTGCAAGATATAACAACTTTGAGACAGAAAATATCACAATCCTTCACATAAGTAGTCAAAACTGAGAATTCTGGTGAACAAAGGGAGTAAATGATTTGTTAACTTTACCACTCCCTGTATTCTCCAACAATAACAATAGTTGATAAAATACAATTGCTTCAATTGAGTTTAAACAATACCTAATGGGTCTTTAGGAAAGAGGTAATTTGGTAGTATCTACTGAAACTGACCAGAGAAATAGTGCAGCAAATCCCTTTTCCAAACAGATGACCCAAAGGATAAATTGGTACCACTCAATGGATTATGTTTCAAAGGGTAAACAATGTGCTCTAATGCACAGATAAACTACCGTATATACTCGTGTATAAGTCGACCCGTGTATAAGTCGACCCCCCTACTTTTGCCCAAAAAATATGGGAAAACTTATTGACTCACGTATAAGCCTAAGTGGCAAATGCAGCAGCCACTGGTAAATTTCAAAGATAAAAATAGATGCCAAAAGAAAATTACCAATGAGGCATCAGTAGGTTGTATGTACCAAAAAGACATTACGTTATTTTTTTTAATGACAGGTCCTCTTTAGAAGAGATTTGGGGTCTAAAAGACCCCAAATACATCTAGGGACCCTAACATAGGAAGTGGCCATGTAATCGGGAGTGTGTGTGTGTGTGTGTGTGTACAACTGTTTATTTTTTACAGTACAGTATACTTACTTCCTATGTATTGAATAAGGCTGCTGTGTTCTTCACATATGTCAAATGCAAAGAAAAAAAAAAAAGCACAGTTTTGTCATTT
>BLSH010510647.1:613161-625595 GCA_018402905.1 Glandirana rugosa
AGCGTGGGATCCCCTGGAAGGGTTAAAAGACTCGTGGGACCTTAATGGGGTTCAACCAAATGGACTGACCGGGAAGGTCGGGCGGTGTGGGCCAGAGGGAATGGATAGCGTTACCGTTTTCGTTCCGTCCTTCGCTTCGGTGTCTAGTAGCGGTGCCCCAAGGGGACTACTAACTTTCCGGGGGGGCTCAACTCACCCCAACAAACAACTAGTGAGAACGGTGAGAACAGTCAACAGTATCCCTTAAGAACGTGTATATGTTCAGGAACAGGGTACACACCCCGAGGTCGCCATCAAGCGACCCGTATGTGGTAGGGTAGCAGGCAGTAGGGCCTGGAGTCCTGGGGCCTTTCAATCATCAGGGGAACCCCGTGGCGATGATCTGTGGCTTCGCTTCCTGCCTTGCTTTTGCCATTGCGATAGGTAAGGGAGACCGGGTGTGGCGGGCTGGAAGGGCCAGTCAGGTAAACCAACTTGGGGTAATTCCAGGGTGCTCAGAAAATTGGGAAGGTCCCCTAGGGTGCGAAATACCGCAGTTTTACCTTCATGGCGAACCCTGAGTTGAAAAGGGAACCTCCACTGATATTTGATCTGTCTTTCCTGTAACATAGAGGTCAGTGGTTTCAGGGCTCGTCTCATGTTCAGGGTCTGGCGTGAGATATCAGGAAGAAGCATGATTGGGGTGTCATTGAAGAGTATGGTATCTTGTGTGCTGGCAGCTTTCATGATCTGTTCTTTTATTTTGTAGAAATGAATTCTGCAGAGAGTGTCCCGGACATAGGAGGGGTCAGATGGACGCTGACCTGAGGTCCTGTGGACCCTGTCCAATTCTATGGGTGACTCCTTGGGCAGTTGCAAGATTTGATTAAATATGGCTGCTGCAGCACTAGGGAGGTCCTTATGTTCCACTGATTCCGGAATGCCCCTTATCCTTATATTATTTCTTCTATTCCTGTTCTCTGTGTCATCTTGTTGGTACATAAGTTGCTGAATCATGATAGTGTGGGTGTTTAGCGTTTCTTCATGCGACTGCAGAGCAGTACATAAGCCCTCTGACGTGTTCTCAATGTCCTCAATGCGAGCTCCTATGTCTTTCTTAAGATCTAATATCTCTTGCTTATAGGTTTTCTCTATGCGTTTTACATAGTGCTCAAAGTCAGATTTAGTGGGTAGGGAACGTATGTAGCCCTGCAGAGATCGCATCTGCGATTCCATGTCCCATCCATCTCCTGAACATTGGGATTGTAGTGAGGGGCTTGGGGAGCGGTGGGGAGCCGAGTCAAAGTCTGTAAGAGATGCAGAGCGTCCCCTGGATCTCACCTGTAGGGTGTCTGCAGGCTCTGAGCGCGTGGGTGATGACGGCGCCATCTTGGAGAGCGGTGGGAGCTGTGAGGCCGCAGATGAACGGGTGAAAAACCTGCCCAGATCTCCGTTCTGTCCACCGCCGACCGGCTTATTGTGATCCCGCGGCTTCCCTTTGCCCATCGGTATGGTTTGGGAGGATTTGCTGCTTAAATGGAGGATTTTTGAGCCCGCAAGCGCCACGAGGACCGGGAGCAGTCAGATCAAGCGTCTTCCTCCTCCATGCGCCAGGCCACGCCCCCCCCTTTGGAGATAATTTAGATAGATGAATGTCTGAAGAACATTTGACCTTTGTTAGATATGTGCAAGTTCCCCACAGGTGTTTGTAATACCTTGCTTTCTATCTCAACAAATACTGGGATCAAATACTCTTTCTCTGAGGTTAAAATCTGCCATGAACCTGCATTCAATGTTACTCTGTGAAATACAGACCATTCAAGTTGTAATGCCATAATGTAGTGTTTTATCACATATCCCACACTGACTTTCATATGGATGCATTTGAAACATAAGGTTTCATTGTCACATGCCTATTTTGGATCTACAGTATATCCTTTGTATCACATCAGTGTTTCACTTAAAGGGTCAGAGTTGAATGTTCTGGCTTTAAAAGAAGAAGGCTGCAGGAAACAAACACTGGCTCCCTGGGGAGAGCAATTATGTAAATGCCCCTACACTATTCTCTTTGGGGTTTGGATTTAATACAATTATTTTGAGGCAAATGGTACAATTTCTTGATAAATATGTTAAGATTAAATAAATGTCCAATGGATTAAAAACCTGTTTATCAATAATTTTGCCTGTTGGATGATGTTGATGCATCATCACTTCAACTTCACTAACTGACTAAATTCATAATGAATTTGGTGCTCACAAGAGGCGTCTACCTATTTGTAAAAAAAGAAAGCAATTTCTGCCTTGTCTGATTTGTAACATTTTCATTTATGTGAATCTGAATTTTCCTCGGGCTCGTGGGCAGATTTACACTAAAACTCAACTGAAGCAGACCTGTTTCCTGTTCTGTTGCTTATGCTGTGGGAAGATGCTGCGTACATGGTTTAGAAAGTGTAATGCAAACGTTTCTGGTGTCCAGGAGTAGAAGGCTGGCACCCTTCCTATCTGGGCCAGAGATAGTCAGTGGATGTCTGTTGCAAAGGTGCTGACTAGGTATGCTTCTCCTTTGAACAGAGCTTGGGAGGATGGAGTCTCTGATCTTTCCTCAGAATTTAGTCTCAGAGGTTTTGGGTTCAGTAAGGGAGAGATGCAGGCAATTGCTGTGTTTGGTTTGCACTTCTTGCATGCTCTACATACTGAATATGAAAAGAGGAAAAAGGCAGGGGTAGAAATAGATTTACTGAAGGAGCAGCTTGCAATAGCAACCAAGTGTTTGAAAGACACTGCAAGCAAATCTATGCCTTTCTGTGAAAGTGTTACAAAGCAACAGTGGGCATCTTACAATATTTTTGCAGTTAGAAATGGGCAGATAGAGAAATTTGAGCAGTGAACTGTGTTCTTGGCACAGTTGGAAAGAATATATAATCTGCTTTGTCTCTTACTCTTTTAAGGTATTGAGCATCGAGAGGTGGAGCAGCAGAGCAAATGAGGCAGACTAGAAGAGAGCCTGAGGAAGATGCGGAAGATTTCCTGATGGTGCCTGAATTGGAGTGGACTTTCATCTGAGCATTTCCTTATGAGCAAGGGGACAAGGGACATTCATCTGGAATTATTCCTTCCATTTACATTACACAGGACATTGCTAAACCTGCTGAAAAGAATGTTACAGCTTTCCAGGGACAAAGGTCTGATCACCCAGATGATATGGGGGTTGAAAGGGAATTTTCTCCTCCCATTTACAATACGGGGGGTTTATTTTACCCTTTCCTCCACAAAGGTTTTACAAGCTTTTGAGAAATGCTGAATTTCACATTTTTCCTATATTATGCTCTAAAATCAAGAGGTGGAATGTGTTGCTATGGCTATTTGTAATGATTTATAGCACTAATATGGAGTTAGATTTTAAGAGCATGTGCTGTTTTAAGAATCTAAGGCTCCCCATATTGATATGCAAATGATCCGGTCTATGAGCTGAGCAGAGGAAGCTCTTTACAGGACATGGGAGGAGAAGAGGAAGTTAGGGGGAGGGGAGGACTTTGAACAGGCATGTTGTCAGATTAAGAACAGAGTTGTTTTAAAACACAAAGAAGAAACATGTCTGCTTGAAGCTGGAGGACTTTGGAGAAGTTTTGAGTTGGACTCTAAACAAAGAACCATGAAGAAGATTTCATCTTGATGAATCCATCAAAAAGATATGTATTGCATACATACTGAACATGCTTATTTATGCTGGAACGGATAATTGGCTTGTGCATGTTGTATTGTGTATTCTAAAATTGTATGTGAAGTTTTTCCTGTTTAGTAAAAGCATTAATACGCTACAGAGGTCTAAGCTTCCTTGGCTTCTACCACAAGAACCTTTATTAGGCACCAAAGCAAAACATCCTCATAAGTGAAGACAAAGACCAGGGGCCAGGAATGACATGCATCTTCATTGTCACAGATATTCTTTAATTTTTGTCCTTACTATCAAAAAACAATAACAGTTATCTTAGTTAATCCTGAAAAACTTTTTATATCTTTTTAATAGTTTTGTGTAAGCAACTAATTGAAGAAATAAAACCACTTTATAATCCTAAAGTATATGCATAGCCCAGAATTTTTAGTTAAGGATAGAGTAGGGAAGGGTAAAAACTTCCTTTTAAGATATTTCTTGCTGCCTTTGCCAAGCTGGGGGGATTTCATTCTTGTTCTTTAACCACTTCCACACTGCCTACCGTATATTTAGAGTGGCAGTGTGGTTGCATCCCGCGAATTGCCGTTAATAAACGGCGATTTGCAGAGTGGCTGCTTGGGGGTGCGCGCATGCTACCGGTGACGCGTGCGCCGTGCTCCGGAGGAGTGTGCCTGCGGCTTGGGTGGACCCGATGTCCGCCGGTGAGCTGCGATGAGCTGCCACAGCCAAATAGAGGGGAACCGCCGATGTAAACACAGCTGTTCCCTGCTCTGTCAGTGCGGGCATAGGAGATCTACTGATCCCTGTCACTGGGATCAGTAAGATCTCTTATGCCCATAACAACCCAGCCCCCCCACAGTTAGAACACACCTAGGGAACACAGTTAACCCCTAGATCTCCCCCTCCATTTTAACCCCTTCACTGTCATTGGCATTTACACAGTAATCATTGCATTTTTATAGCACTGATCGCTGTATAAATGCCAATGGTCCCAAAAAAGTGTCAAAATGGTCCAACATGTCAGCTGCAATATCGCAATACCATTAAAAATCGCAGATAGCCGCCATTACTAGTACAAAATAAAAAAAATAAGAACCCCAGAAATGAATTCTCATCATTCATAAACGCGGCAACTTTTGCTCAAACCAATCAATAATCTCAGATTGCGATTTTTTTTACCAAAAATATGAGGAGGAATATAAATCAGCCAAAACCTATGAAAAAATGTGTTTTTATATTTTTTTTTTGGATTTGTATTTTAGCAAAAAGTAAGAAAAACTGTTTTTTTTTTGCAAAATTGTCGCTCTTTTTTTGTTTATAGCGGTGATCAAAAATGACGGAGAGGTGATCAAATACCACCAAAAGAAAGCTCTATTTATGGGAAAAAAAGGACGCAAATTTCGTTCAGGTACAACGTTGCATGACCGCGCAATTGTCAGTTAAAGCGACGCAGTGCCGAATCGCAAAAAGTGCTCTGGTCCTAGCATGGGAAATCCTTCCGGGCTGAAGTGATTAATGAACTCAGGATTCAGTTATTTAGGGACAACTAGATTCTATTACTGCCTACATGAGGAATTGGATATGGGTAAACAAAAAAGCTATTGGACAGCCAGAGATAACCCCTCCCATTCCTGACATGTTTTTGCTTTTGCTAGTGTACTAGGAGGATGGATGCATTTTCTCTATTAGAAGAATAGTTTACATTTTATGGATCAAGTAATATTAGATTTTTTTTTTTTTTGCAAGGTTTACAGAACACAAAAATATACATTTAGAAAGATTACACCAAATAACATCAAAACATTTCAAATCTTAACATTTCTGCTCCCTATATAAAACAAAAATATTCAGAAACATCTCAAATACACCTATTGTAGGTATCTCGGTAAACTATGTGTGTAAAGAGCTACATTATACACATTATAACATTTAGAATGAGGAGGTGACCCAAGAGGTACAGTGGCCTTTGATTAATAGTGGACACAAGCAAATCTAACAAGCAGTACATTTGGCAAATAAAGCGTAGTTCAGCCCCAGGGGTCTCCAAGCACACCAAGCGATTGATGTCCTTTATCTTATTAGCTGATAAAAGAGTAATACCCACCAGTTGGTTATCTTCTAACCATCCTACACAGTCACAACTGGTAGAGACCATAGCTCACATATGCAGAATGGAACGTTTGACAGCAGTAATTCACGACTCTTTATCCAACTTTTCAAAGATATGAGATCTGTGGGATAGTTCTCGATTTAACTCAGAAGCAACTCCCCACATTCCTGATCGAATAACATCCTCCTAATCTTCTTACTCTGATGTTTTTCCCCATTTCTACCCATATGTCAACTGTTTTGTCAAAATCCATGGTGTACCCCTCTCTTTTTGTTTTCTTGAATGTATTGAAATGTTACAGTTCTTTATTATGTTGTATCTCACTGGCCTGAATATGGAGCCACAATAGGGTTTTGAGATAACCCCTTCGCACACGTAGTCGGCTCTAATGGCCTATAATCCTGATTTTCTAAGTTTTGTAAGTGATACAAGCTCCTTCCACGACTGTTTATATATCTTATTGTAATGTTATATGTATATATTTATTGATGAGATATGCTTTTTGGCTATGATCCTCTGATTGTTCTTTGTAATAAACATACAATTAAAAAAAAAGAGTAGTTCAGTGAGATAAATCTATAGAAGGTAATAAAAAGTAGGCCAGTGAAGCAGCTGATAACCATGGGGACCAATTTTTTGGTATTTATTTGGACAACTCCTATGTTGATATATTAGTTTGTCTCTCTCTCTAAAATGGCATTGACTGTATTGCACCACTGTAAAAACACTGTAAAAAGATGGGAGGACCAGGAGACAGCCAGCTCTGTGCGATAAGCTTATGAGCTAGAAACAGTGATTGCACCAGCAACAATTTAAAGGATGATGGTACTACATCTTTAGGGATAATGCTCAGTGAGGCAGTCTTAGGATAAAATAGCAATTAAATGGAACAAAAATCTTGGATAAAGTTTAAAATGTTGGCTATTTTCTTTTTCTCAAAATTATTTTTTCCTTCAATTAAGGCTTCATCTGCACACCGTGGAGCTGGGTTCTTTGTGAAGCTATCCAAATAGTTTTGGAGGCTGTTCCCGAACACTACTGGACCAAAGATTGCAGGGCCCATCTGGAACCTGACTTTCAGGCACTAGGCTCAGTGTTTGGAACTTTTCAGGAATTTGTGTACTCTGTTACAGGTTCAGAGTTGTGGCACAGCTCTTGGTGTAACCCAGGCTCTGAGGACCCTTTAATGAGTATATTTATTGGAACCAATGAGAACCATCAATAATCCCCTTATTCTGCTGGCTTCCACGGAAGGGTTAGCACGCTGGAGACTTTAGTGCTGCATCTGTAACTGCAGTGTTGTATGTGAGCACTCCATGCTCTGCTCCTGCCTCTTCAGCATGAAGTAGCACCTAACCACCATTGTTCCTATATTCAAGAGACAAGTTATAAGACTTTGCTGTCACCTACTGTCCATTGGAACCTCTACTACTCTAATAGCTAGTATGTATATTCTTTGCTCAATCCAGAAAGATGTTTTCTGCGGCTATGATTTTATGGGCCAAATTGCAGCTATGGTTGCTGACCCACAGAGGCTGTAAGTTTAATCCTATACCTTCCCCTCCGAATCTGTGTCTGATGTACCTGCAGCAGTAACACCTCTGAGCCTTCTGTTGTGGTGACTGCCACAAATCTTTGATAAAGGATACATTTTGTTCCTGGGGAGCCTCAGGCAGTTGTTATAGCTCCCAGGCATAATATTAGGGTTACCACACATACCCGTTTCCTGGGGCAGTACCCATGTTGTGGGCTCTGTCCTTGGGAAGCAAGCATCCCTGGAGTTGTTCCTGGCCATCTGGAAATTCAGTGCAAAGGCATTGCTAGCAACTGACACCCACACTTACTGCTGGGTGCTGTGACTATCCATTTTTTAAACAGTTGTCTCCTTGTTCAGGGCTCAGCTGCGCTTTGGCACAGCATTGCAGTATTAATAAAGAGAGTAGATTAGCATAATAGCAAGGAAACTAGTATATGTACTAAGTGTATGTACTGTGTAGACAACATTTATATTACTTCTGGGTAGAGTAGGGAAGCTTATTTTTTGCAGTCTGTGTCCCATTAGGTTGATTTCTCATCACCTATTTTCCTGGAGATGGAACAGGAACTGAAAGGAAATCTCTAGAAAGCGAGGGGAATTTCTCTCCTAGACAGTAGTTCACAACAGATCCCCTTATTGATAAATTTTCCTTTACCACATTCATCCTATGCATGGTGAGGCCTACATTAACTACATTGGATTCTACTTTAAGTCTTCTTGGTGAGTTGAATGCTGCCTTTGGATTTTTTTGAGTCAGTAAGTTGGCATACTGCCTACACCATTAGGGTCTCAAGAGGGATGTCTATTGCGCAATGTGACATTTGGGACAGAACAGTGACAATAGTCACCAGTACAATTAGAGAGGGTTAATCTCAAGGACGCAGACAGAATTAAAACTTGGTAGAGGTTCTAACCTTCCCTACTCTGAAAGCATTAGTTTTATATCAGAAAGGATTTTTTTCCCTGCTGGAGCAAATTGATTCATGCTTTACTGGGGTTTTTTTGCCTTTCTCTGGATCAACTGTGGGTTTAGGATTGTGTATATAGGATTGTATGATTTGTTAAAAAAAGAAAAAAAATCCCCTTTTATTGGTTAAACTAGCTGGACTTGTGTCTTTTTTTTAACCAGACTAACTATGTAACTATATACATGTTAATTCATTCTTGATTGGTTCACTGATTTGATTGTGGAAGGTTGACAGGCAGTGTTACTAAACCCACAACAGTAAAATCAGTCTGTGTATGCACTAAAGCATGCTTGTTATACTAACTATGGAACCTAAGGGGTTAATCCTTTGCATTGTGTATAAAGGCTGTGTGATCCTGTCTCTCTGATCCTCCCCTTCGTCCACTGTCCCCAATCCATCTACTGGTAGAGCAGAGCATTAGGAGTGATGCTGCTCATGCTCAGTTTGGTGTGTATTGCTAGAGAGTTTTTTTTTTCCTTGGGAGAGTGCATGTGATCAGCACAGGGCCAATCAGCACTGTCCAGACAGAGGATCAGGGGAGAATGAAAACTCCTCCTACAAGCTTTAAGCAGACACTAATATAAGTCACAAGATTGCTCTAACTACTAATGAAAAAAGGTATTTAGCAGTTTATATTTACTAAAACTATGGCATTTCCGTGTTCTGTGTACTGTGGGAGACCAGATAAAGTGAATGCAGGGTCCTGGGTTTAATAACACTTTAAATGAAATCTCAACGGACTAGTTAAAATAAGCAGGCTAAAAAAAACTTTGGATTAACATAAACATTTTTATTAATTGTTATTTATTAAATGAAAAAGAAGTGTTTTCATGTATATGCATGGGTTAGCTACAATATATTTGCTTTTTTCAAGTTAGCTGTACATCCTGCTAAAATAGCTGCACAGAGAATTTGGTTAACCGTTCCTGTGTCATGCACATCAACCTGTCCACTGAGACTGACTGAAATCAGTAAGTTTCAATGTGGCTAGCTGATTTTCTCTCAGAATTTGCAAAGCTATTTCACCAATGATGGCAGACAATGGATTTGCCTGTCCTAGATTATGCAATACAGGGACCTATTGTCAGCTTTCTTAACTCAGGCATTATTTTAATAAAGCATAAGTGCAGTGAAGTGATGGTCAGAGAAGGCAATGATCACTCATTGACCGAGTACACTTTATGCTGAGAAGGTGCAAATGGTTTACTGTCATATTGCGTCCATACGATGTCCTGAGATCTTGAGAAATAATCCTCATCAATTTCCTTTTCGATGAACTGTTGAACTATTTTGTAAGCTCTTTCAAGTGCACTTTCCTTTGGTCTAAGAATATTTTGTGGTATATTTATCAAACTAACTTGGACTTGTATCTAAAGATTTCTTTTAAGGACTTTCCTCTTGATATGGTTACGATTACGCTCAAAGAACAAGTGAACACTCAACAATAGAATTTAAAGGGAATATTAAAACGATGCTAAATACATGCAGTTAGAGAAACATTTATTTTGATTACATCTTTCTGGCATGCTGATTGTTTTGCTATTTTGCTGACAGCCTTAAAAATCAAACTGGCATAGTTAAAGTGTTATTAAAGTCTTGTTTTTTTTTGTTTAAAAGTAACAAACATGCCATACTTACCTGCTTTGTGCAGTGGTTTTGCACATAGCAGCCCAGATCCTCCTCTTCTCTGGTCTCTCGCGAACACTCCTGGCCCCTCCTTCCTGCCCAGTCTGGCCCCTCCTTCCCCGAGAAAGCAGTTTGCTGAGCCATTCAGACACTGAGTTCGCAGCTCGGCCCTGCCCCCTCTCTCTCCTCATTGGCTCACTAACTTTGATTGACAGCAGTGGGAGCCAATAGCACCCACTGGTGTTTCAGCCAGGCAAGGATCTCCTGCAACATCGCTGGATGGAGATGGGGCTCAGGTAAATATTCGGGGGGCTGCTGCACACTGAAGGATTTTTATCTTTATACATAGAATGCATTAAGATAAAAAAAACTTCTTTAATATAGAGCTTATTACAAAATCCAAAATAAATTCTACCTAATACCAACACTTTTTTTTTTTATCAAACTTAAATAGAGTGATGGTAACCATTGCATGTGTCCCTGTAAGAGAGATTCGCTCTCTCTAAATGTGCCGATCACCAATCTTACCATAAATGAAGGAGACGGTAAATACAAAATTTGGAGTTGCCACCAGAAGAGGAATAGAGAGAAAATCTTGCAATGGGGACACAATCGTTCTGTGACAACACACTCTAAGGGGGGGGGGGGGTTTCCTCACATTGGATAGATATCGTCTCACTTCCTGGTGAATCTACAGGACAGAAAAGTGGAGTACAATACCCTTAAAGAGGAAGTCAACCCTGATGGGTTTTACTTCCTCTTCGTTCCTCTTCATTACCCTGCAATGTAAAATCATATTAGGCTAGTAAGCATCGCATACTAGTCTATTATTTGCCACTTACCTGCATTGGAAGCCCTCGATATCCCCGATCCAGGCCGCATCCATTTTCGCCCCTCTTCCTTCCGGGGGCCCCGGACTCCGACTCTGTGATTGGAATGCGTGCGGAAGCCACTCGATCCCATGTCAATGACGTCGGCACATGCAAGTACTCTGTATATCTCCTAAGGCATGCAGGTTTAGGAGATATGCAGGGAACCTACAGGTAAGCCTTATTATAGGCTTACCTGTTGGTTAAAGTGGTTGTCCAGGATTGACAACCACTTTAATTAGACACAGATTATGAAAAAAAGACATGACAGGAGTTTTAACTCTCTGCTATTCTATCCATTCTATGGAGAAAAAATTTCTGAGCATTCTCATGCATGTTTATGTGTAAACAGGCCCTTAACTGGTTAATGACTGGCTCGCGCACATTTACTGCTGCAGAGTGGCAGCGTAACGTGAAACGCTGTCTATAAACGTGTCCACCGCACGCTCCCTGAGTATGGCCGCGGATCGAACGGACTCGATGTCTGCCGGCGATCCATCATTGTCTGATACAGCAGAAAAGCGGGGAACCGTCGATGTAAACACAGTGGTTCCCCGCTGTGTCAGGCGGCATTACAGAGATCTACTGATCCCTGTACTCAGGATCAGCTAGATTTGTCATGCCCCTGCCAGCCCAGCCCCCACACAGATAGAACACACCTAGGGAACACAGTTAACCCTTAGATTGCCCCCTGCAGGTTAAACACTTCGCTGCCAGTGACATTTATACAGTAATCAGGGGATATTTTAAAATCTGATCGCTGTATAAATGTCAGTGGTCCCAAAAAAGTGTCAAAAATGTCCGACATGTCCGCCACAATGTCGCTGTCCCGATAAAAAGATTGCCGCCATTACCAGTAAAAAAACAAAAAATAGTAAAAAACGCCATAAATGAATTCTCATGGTTTGTAAAGCGGCAACTTTTGCGCTAACCAATCAATATACGCCAATTGTGTTTTTTTTACCACAAATATGTAGAAGAATATATATCAGCCAAAACTGATGAATACATTTGTTTTTTAATATTTTTTTTGGACATGTATTATAGCAAAAAAGTAAAAAATATTGTTTTCTTTTCAAAATTGTCGCTATTTGTTTGTTTATAGCGGTGATTAGAAATGACGCAGAGGTGATCAAATACCACCAAAAGAAAGTTCTATTTGTGGGAAAAAAAGGACGTCAATTTAATTTGGGTACAATGTTGCATGACCAATTGTCAGTTAAAGAGATGCAGTGCCGAAAAGTGCTCTGTTCTTAAAGTGGGAAATCCTTCCGGGTTGAAGTGGTTGAACAAAAATCTGAGCTTGCACTCTATATGACTGCATCTTTGAAGAAAACATGAGTTTAGTACTTCATGCAATTAGTTACCCCTACAAACACATTTCTGTGTCTTCCACCTGCTTGTCAACTGCTTTTAAGGCTCAACTCCAGGCAAAGAGTGAAACACAGAGAAGAAAAACCTGCAGTATGTGGGATCTGTCTTATCTGCCAAAGGATCTGTATTTTGTCCATCCAGTCCTGCGACTTACACAGCTTTGCCACAGAGCGCAGCCCTATATGAAAGGTCAAGAGTAGTGTTGAGCGAACCCGGACTGTAACGTTCGGGTCCGTACCGAACTTTCGGGTGTCCGTGGCACGGACCCGGACCCGGACATTTCAAAAATCGTTCGGGT
>BLSH010510787.1:14266-40378 GCA_018402905.1 Glandirana rugosa
ATAAACTAGTGGCTACGCAGTAAAGACTAGTGGCGATATTTGTTTTCTTCTCGCTGTTAAAACGTTTTTTTTGCAAAATTGTCGCTCTTCTTTTGTTTATAGCGGTGATCAGAAATGACGCATCGGTGATCAAATACCACCAAAAGAAAGCTCTATTTTTGGGAAAAAAAGGACGCAAATTTCGTTTGGGTACAACGTCGCATTACCGCGCAATTTTCAGTTAAAGCGACGTAGTGCCGAATCACAAAAAGGGCTTTGGTCAGGAAGGGGGCAAATCCTTCCGGGGCTGAAGTGGTTAAAGAATTATTGGAGAAAAGTCATAGACTAGGAGCCCAACACAAATGGTCCCTGGCGATACAAGTAGTCCAAGAATTAATGGAAACATGAGCCCTCCTTTCAGAGGAACTGTTTAAAAAAGCTAGGAAGAACCATGTGCTAGCTCAAAAAATGTTCTATGAACATGTCAACAAACCAGGCAGGATGCTAGCAAGGGCAATGCAACAGAGCATATTATCTTCTACGGTGCACCATGTGACGGACTCTGAAGGTAGGAGCCATTGTAAGAATGCAAACATAGCAGCTCAATTTCATACATACTACAATGAGCTTTATAATTTAAACATGGGGAGCCCATCGCATGGAGACACTGAATCGCGTTCCCACCTTATCAAGGCCTTTCTAAAACAATATAGCCCCAAAGCGATTGGCAGATTAGACTCTAAGCTTTTAGAAGCTCCCATATTCTCAGAAGAATGGGATAGGGCCTTAAAAGCCACAAAACCAGGGAAATGTCCGGGACCGGACGGTCTTCAGGCACAATATTATAAATGCTTTTCAGAGCTGTTGTGACCAGCTTTTGTCAAAGCATTCAGCACTCTCTCAACCACCACTAATCCACCACCTAGCCTACTGGAAGCGTACATTTCAGTGATACCTAAAGAAGAAAAAGACATATCCAACGTTGCGAATTATCGCCCGATTTCACTGCTAAATGTGGATGTCAAGCTATTTTCCAAAATTCTAGCCTCACGCCTAGCCACTCACCTACCGACCTGGGTGGAATTAGACCAAGTGGGCTTTGTCCCTGGAAGGGACAAAGCCCTAAACATCCAACTCTGGCTGACACGGTCGAAACAGGAAGGCTTCTTTCCAGCAATGGATGCAGAGAAGGCATTTGATAGGGTGGCCTGGGACTACATGGCTGAAGTATTGAGAGTATTGAGAGCCATAGGAATCGGAACACGGATGCAGGCCTTTATATTATCCCTATACTCCAACCCGACAGCAAAAGTTAGGGTCAACGGCAACCTCTCAGACGCCTTCTCCATCCATAACAAATTGAGATAGGGTTGTCCACTGTCCCCGATTCTGTACATTTTGAAATTGGAACCCCTACTGCGAAGTATCAGAACAAACCCAAATATAGTACGGCATAACCATAAACAACAAAAAGTATAAAGTCGCGACTTTTGTGGATGATGCCCTATTATTTCTTTCCTCCCCCTTGACATCCATACCTAACCTAATGCAATGCCTGGGACAATTCAATAAAATCTAAAAATAAATTACCACAAGTCATTCGCTCTAAATGTATCGCTTCCAAGTGAGCTAGTTAAGGGGTGCAAAGCAAATTTCCCCTTTCAGTGGAAAGCGGAGGCCATAACTTACTTGGGAATACAAATCCCAACAGACCTCTCTGAACTTTATCACAGAAACTTCGCAACTGAACTCTTGAAATGCGGCGAGATCTCATGCGTTGGGCAAGACCCCCATATCTCCTGGTTTGGAAGGGCTTCCATCTTAAAGATGACGATTCTCCCACGGCTTTTATACAAGATGCAAACAATACCCATACGATTGCCATTAACCTTCCTGACATCTTACAAAAGTATATGTAGAGATTTCTTGTGGTGCAGGAAATCAGTACAAATAGGGTGGGAGAAACTGGCCCTCCCAAAGGCCAAAGGTGGCATTGACCTCCCAGATCTGCAACAATATCATTGGGCAACTCATCTGGCTCGGGTGGTGGACTGGAAGGTTCACTCTGGTTGCAAAAGCTGGGTACAGCTAGAAAACTCCTTTGCCAAAGGAGAGCTAAGAGATATCCCCTGGTTTTCCAAAGACAAGGTAGATCCTAGCCTATATACACACCCCCTAATTGGGGCAACTCTCCAAATTTTCGATAAAGCTTGTAAAGTATATAAAGTCTCTCATAAAAAATGCCCAATCACCCCGATAAGGGACAACCCAGACTTTCCCCCAGGACTTTCTTGTAATTTCCTGGAAGAAGAATGGCCACATCAACAAATGTACGCTAGGCATTTTTTTAATTGTGAGAAATTCTGGCGACAAAGAGACCTAGCGGCGATATCCAATAACGCAAAATTTGCTTTCTGGAGTTACATCCAATTAAAACATTTCCTAGATCACCCAACCCATAGACAAGATTTTTCCAGGGACCTAACACTGTTTGAATCGCTCTGTTCCAGAACAACACCCCAGAGTCATGTGATTTCAGCGATCTATCCCTCCTTGTTTTCAGAAATGGAATCCGTCCTGAACTCAGACCACTCGTTTTGGGAAAACTGGGCACAGAAATTGAGGAAGACAGTTGGGACCGTATTCACTTTTACATCCATAAGGGGTCTCTTAAGGTACAAAACCAAGAAAATGGATATAAAATCAAAACCAGGTGGTACAGGATCCCTGACCTGCTCCACAGACTTAATTTGTTGGTCAGCGACCAGTGTTGGAGATGTGGTGCAGAGCAGGGGACCTTTATCCATATCTGGTGGACATGCTCATGGATCCAGCCCTTCTGGACCATGATCCATGATCTCACAAAAAAGATCTCCTCTCTCCCTTTGGAATTCACAGCTGCTCAATACCTCCTCCATCATTCTAAGATCCCAAAAAAAACTACTGTAAATCGATTGCCATACATATGATCAATGCAGCCAGAAGATGCCTCCCTGCACTTTGGAGGAATACTTCAACCACTTCCTGGAAGGAGTGGGTTAACCGGGTCGACCAAATTGGTATTATGGAAGAGTTAATCTACACAGCTCGAGACAAAATATCCACATACACACTGATCTGGGATGGATGGCATTCTTTTCGAAAATCCCAGGCCTGCCAAGAACTGATGCCGGAAATAATCGGACTGCTCGCACAGGTCTTACGATAATTGCTAAACACCTACTTTCATATCCATTAGGGACCTGTACTATGCAATCACCCTCCATCACTCCGTGGGATGGGTGGAGAGGCAAGTGACAGTCAGACCTCTAATACTGTCTTTCTCCTCACTTACTCTAGACTTACCCCCCATCACCCCCTCCTCCTTCTAAACAAAACTGAGAGGGGAGTGGCCGGGGGGCACTGGACGCAAGTCACCCCCCATGTCACTCCCCTTTTGTATTAAAAAGCACAGCTGTACACATTGGTTTTTCCACAAAACCAACAGAGGAACTAATCAAAGGGTGATAAGAATAGAGCAAACCACCCCAGTAGGGACTGGGACCAGATACCACAAGATATGGAAAATACGATTAGACAAAACTTGTGGTTCTGCTGTGGAAGACATAATGGGATAGAAGTGATTGAATATGTATTTTGTATGTCTTGCATGTCTACTTGGCTATCCACATGATGTAATGTGGCCAGAACCACATGTATGTAATGTCATACACATTTTGTTCAATAAAATTGTTATTGGGAAAAAAAAAAATCAAAATCACATGTATAAAGTAAAAATGTGCAAATAATTGATATAAAAAAAAATATAACTCTTAGAAATAAACTCGTAAGTAATGTACAATGGTGATAAAATGCAAACTAGTCCATTCATGTAGATATCCGTAGTTCATATATTTCAGTGTGCAAAATCCGCAAGACTTTCGAGAAACAGGGGTGACTTCAAAACCTCCACCGTCACCAGTCACACATCCTACTCACCAGATGATGATGATCCCCATTACAGGGATTGTATGTGCCTGAAAAGATATCCACCAGTTACCGGCAAGCAGCTTCCATAGAACCAAAAAAGATCTTCGTACTTCCAGAAACTTCCCCACGTTGAGGGCATGTGGCCTGGTATGGTTCATGAGGGGGTGCACTCGCTCACCCCCCCCCCTTTCCTGACCTGCCAGGCTGCATGGCTTGATAAGGGTCTTGTATGGATTTTGGGGGGGACTCCAAGCCATTTAAAAAAAATTGGCATGGGGTTCTCCTTAAAATTCCTACCAGAGCCAAAGGGGGGGGGCCCACACCATTTTTTTTCTTTTTTTTTTTAAACCAGCAATATTTTTTCAGCTGTCAGCGGAGAAACCCATTGACAGCTGACTCATTGGTTGTTAAGGATGCCATGACTGGCTTCCCGGCCCCGTTCTTAACATCCAGCTTATACTGCACCCTGATTGGGCAAAGCTTTGCCCAATCATGGTGCGAAATGCACTGTGCAGCACAGTGCATTGCAGGGTGTTCAGCGGTGTTGGGCGTATGGGGCTAACAGCCAATGTTCGGGCCAAACTCACCCTTGTGCCGAACTGTTGGCCCGACACTATTGAAGCTGTTATAGTAAATATTGAACCCTATGGACTAAGACTGGGATGCCATTAAAGTTCATGTGTGTGTAATGGCAGGCATCCCACGACTTTTGACAATATAGTGTAGCTGTGGACAGTGTTGGTTTAAGCAACATCAAGGACTCGGAGTGCTCTGCTGCAGTCAGTTTTCAGCTATAGGGGTTTTTATGCTTAAATGCCTGCACATAGTCCTCAGGATTTGGGGCATGAAAGAATGGGAACATTATTGGGTGGCTACGAAAATGCCCAATCTACTGCTACTATGCTAGAGGCAGCACAAAATGCTGAATTTTGATGAGTTGTGGTAGAATAGCCTCTTGACTGCATTTAAGGTCTGCAATGACAAAATAAATAAAAGTATTCTAATGACAAATGAGACAGTTAGCGAACACAGCTGCTAAAACAGTAAACCAGTGTATTTGCTGATCTGCTGTCTCACAACATTAGAAATGAAACTTGGTATACCGTAATGATTAACAGTGAATGAAGCTAACATTTTAGCAACTTTCTAATTTTTAAGCAAATCCGAATTACTTAAATAATTCAGATGTGTTTGACTGCAAAGTCAGCATCATTCTGGCCAACTAAAAAAGTGACTTTTTCATTACTATGTAATAATGTGTTGTACTGGTAATAGGGAAATCATGTACATAATACTCTTTTGCTTTGGCTTTTTCTTCAATAAGTAATAAAGTTATGTACTAGTGACAAGTAACTAATCTACACATGTCTGCATTTCTTGGTATTTCCATTTTCTATACTGATATTTTCACTCAATTTAGGAACACATTGTTGTATGGTTGTTTCCTAAAACATAACCCTAATTACCTATGATGCTTAAGACATTATACTGCCCTAACACAGAAGTATATTCTCTGTTTATGCAGGACCATCTGTTAGAGTATTTGATTCCCATCCTGTTCTCGTCTGTATCTGTCTGTGCAAATCTATATTGATTTTTGCCTTGCTCTTTTACTGAATAACAAATTAATCCTTCTAACTTCAGCCAGAGGCATACTGAAGTCCGTCTGGCCTCTTTGAGTCAGCATTGGTCAAACCCTATGGGGGTTCGCCCGACGTGTACTGTCTGGTAGAGGCCTATCCATAAATGATAAAAGTCTCTTAGTGAGTGCATTTGAAGCATATGTATCTAAAATCCAGAGTTCACTGACCAAAAATAGTGTTTATTTCATCATCTACATTAAACAACTGAAACTATATATAAAATTAATAAAGATTATATATTTTTTACTGATATGACCCAAAAAGGGATTTTAATTCTTAAAAGTCAAAATGCATTTGCCACATTGATCATTTAGTGTTAGTCAATGATTTAATTTTGTCTACCAAAGATTCTACCAGGTTTTGCAGATTTTGAGAAGTCATATTGGGCTCCATTCAAAAAAACAAATCATTTGCAGTATTTAAGTGCTGTCCCATATACCACATGAGATCCTGAAAATGACAATTCACTGTATAAAGCAAAAATGTTTGGTTAATACTGAATAAAACAGGAGTTAAAGTCAACTCACAAAAGGAAATAAATACATTACTGCATGCAGTAAATAAGTAGTGGTCCCGGCATGCAACAGTTAAGGAACTGGCAATCCTTAACAACTATCAAACAATCTGGTTGTTAAGGAGCGGGCAGCTGCCATGTTCTTAACAACCAATGAGTCATCAGCTGTCATTCGGTGAGAGCCTTCGTCAGGAGTGGAGCTTTTCCTTTTTCGTGTCGATGGCCGGCATTCATCGTGATTGATGTTGGATCTACGCCATACTCATACACATGGGGGGGGGGGAGTCAGGATCCGGGAGCCCCCTTGTTTTTTCATTTTGGAGTGGCATGGATTGGGGTTGCCCCACTCCTTTTTTTCCTTAAATTTTCATTGTAAATATAGGTTGCGCTATTTACAAATATATAAAAAATGTAAAAGGTTGATAAACTGGAAATTGGTGATTAAAAGTGCTGACAGCCTAAATAATATCCACAATTGAGTGCAATAATTCAAAAACATATAAACCACAATATTAAAGTGCTAATGAATAATTCATAAATCTGTGCAAAGAAGCAAAAAAGTGCAAAAAACATCCAATCCAATATAAGTCTCTATGTAGTTTGATAGACTATATCAAAGATGACAGAAATTCCTTCATCAAGTGTTTGGAAAGGGAAAAAAAAGAAACCCTGAATCTGAGAACTCTTACCGGAACTTTATGACCACCTATCTCTAGGTCAGTCAAATGCGGGCATATTCCTCTGTCGGGATAGCCGTACATCCGATACTGGATACAGACAGTATTCACACTACACCTTCCCATACAGTAAGCTCGTCAGATGATGGTAAACATGTATAAAAGAGAAGGGTTCCCAAAAGTGTAATTCCGTTGGGTTTATTAATAAAAGCAGAAAGCCAAATGGCTACTTACAATTTTGTAGTTAAAATCAGACATTCGGATAAAACAAACAGATTGCCGGCAGTGGGGCATGATAACGTCAATGCGTGGCTCTGCCCGAAATGTTTCGTCACAACTGATGTCTTCCTGGCGCCCCAGGGGGCCCCCAGGAAGACGTCAGTTGTGACGAAACATGACAAACAGTTCTGACAAAACATGTCGGGCAGAGCCACGCATTGACACCATCACGCCCCATGTGATCCCGGAACAATGGGTGCTTGTTATCCACTGCCGGCAATCTGTTTGTTTTATCTGAATGTGTGATTTTAACTATTGGGAATCCTTCTCTTTTATACATGGTTTACCATCATCTGGCGAACTTACTGTATGGGAAGGTGTAGTGTGAATACTGTCTGTATCTGGTGTCGGATGTACGGCTATCCCGACTGAAGAATATGCCCGCAGAGGCTATCTGCCCACTAGTTTGACCAACCTAGAGATAGGTGGTCATAAAGTTCAGGTAAGAGTTTTCAGAGTCAGAGTTTCTTGCGGGTGCCATTGTAGCCTTTTATCCTTTCCAAATACTTGGTGAAGGAATTTCTGCCATCTTTATATCTTCTATCAAACTACATAGATACATATATTCGATTGGATGTTTTTTGCTTCTTTGTACAGATTTATGAATTATTCATTAGCACTTTAATATTGTGGTTTATACATTTTTGAATTATTGCACTCAATTGTGGATATTATTTAGGCTGTCAGCTCTTTTAAATCACTACACCTATTCTAGTACACCTATTCAAAATAAATAAGAACAAGTTTAATGTCTTGCTATTCTACTGTCCTCTTTTAGCCCCTTCATCACTCTATTCCCTTAGCTTTTTTAATTTGCTTTTTTATTGTTCATATGTAAAATTGGAAAAAAATGTATGTGCCTGTTTTGTAGTACTGCATTATGCTTTGCACCAGAAACATATGTTAAATGCATTTGATATGAGACAATTCACAGAATGCAATTTAACTTTAAATTAGTTAAAATATTCCTCTGTTCCCAGATGGAAGAATGGATTTTTGTTATTACACAAACTAAAATTCTGGCTCCTTATCCCAAGCTTATTATGACTAAATGACAATAATCGAACCATGCCGCAACACTCTCCCCATCACATTTGGTTTCCAATGGACTAAAATATGGTATTATTAGGGCTCATTCACTCCAGCAGTGTTGTGTTATGTTGGTTAGCATTGTCCATTGCAGTCCCAGCACAAGAACAAGGCAATTTGCTTTATGTCCTATGACAGTAATGGCGAACATTGGCATCCCAGATGTTTTGGAACTACATTTCCCATGATGATCATGCACTCCACAGAGTAGTTGAGCATCATGGGAAATGTAGTTCCAAAACATTTGGGGTGTCATGGTTCATCATCACTGTCCCATGACTTCAGTTCACACCAACATGACGCCAACATATGCATTGATGTGTAAACCTCATATGTCTCAGCTTCCAGGGGGGTTAACAGAACATGGTATCTTAGCTCCCAAATGGAAAAATAGATTTTTGTTATCATTATAGTAATATATCTCTGCTTCTTTATCCCTCCCAATTCTTATTATGGCTAAATCTCAATAATCTAACCATTATACATTTAGTCCAGCCTAGGTGAACACGTTACATCTGGCACCTCATCCCATAAAAGTCAAAAATAGAAAGATAGTTTGGGGCGGGATTATAACCGTGCCAACAAATAATAATGGAAGCAATAAGTACTTAAAACATGACATTTTTTATTAACATGATTGAAATTGGGTCAAATAAAATCATTATGTTTCCTTATACAGCTCCATTTTGGTGGTCACCCAAAAGAGGTTACAGTTGATCGATGGTTACAAGATTGTGTGTTTTCCCAACATGTTTTGCCAGCATTGGCTTCTTCAGGGGATTATAAGCCACCAAAAAAGTATATAGAACCCAGCAGACCCCCAGTGATCACTACTGAAATCAACACCACTGAAGAAGGCAGGCACCATGCGATCACAGAGGGCACATAACGACCAAGTTGGAGATAAATATACGAAATATGCACAGGGGAGGGCGTCTGCAGTTAATGTGGCTTGTATCCAGAAAAATGGATAAGTTTCACTCACAAGCACAAAAAAAAATATTCCCAGGTCACCCTCAGTCTCTGGCTGTGTGACCACCAAAATGGAGATGTATAAGGAAACATAATGCTTTTATTTGATCCAATCTCAATAATCTAAACATGTTGCAATACTTTTGCCTATCACATTAGTTTTAAAAGGGACCAGAACATAGTAATCCTTGGGCTCGGTCACACCAGCAGTGTTGGGCTGTGTTGAGCAGTGTTGCCCAATGCAGTTCCAACACAAGAACAAAGCAATTATATGCACTGACATGGATCTGCAAGCTTCATCTGTCTCAGCTTCCAGGAAGAGGTGGGGTCGAATTTACACATTGCCATTTCTGCTGTGGGTGCCACAGGACATTGTCCCAACATAGTCAGGGCTGGGAATGAGTCTAGGTCTGCACCTAAGTTTTGCTGTATGGCTATGTATAGAGCAACCTAGAGCAGCAGTTATATTATATACACTATCTCACAAAAGTGAGTACACCCCTCACATTTTTGGAAATATTTTATTATAGGTTTTCATGTGACAACACTGAAGAAATGACAGTTTGCTGCAATGTAAAATAGTGAGTGTATAGCTTGTATAACAGTGTAAATTTGCTGTCCCCTCAAAATAACTCAACACACAGCCATTAATGTCTAAACCACTGGCAACAAAAGTTAGTACACCCCTAAGTGAAAATGTCCAAATTGGCCCAATTAGCCATTTTCCCTCCCAGTGTCATGTGGCTCATTAGTGTTACAAGGTCTCAGGTGTGAATGGGGAGCAGGTGTGTTAAATTTGGTGTTATCGGTCTAACTCTCTCATACCGGTCACTGGAAGTTAAACATGGCATCTCATGGCAAAGAACTCTCTGGTGATCTGAAAAAAAAGATTTGTTACTCTACATAAAGACGACCTAGGCTATAAGAATATTACCAAGACCCTGAAACAGAGCTACAGCATGGTGGCCAAGACCATACAGGGGTTTAACAGGACAGGTTTCACTCAGAACAGGCCTCACCATGGTCGACCAAAGAGGTTGAGTGCACATGCACAGCATCACATCAAGAGGTTGTCTTTGGGAAATAGACGTACTGTATGAGTGCTGCCAGCATTGCTGCTGAGGTTGAAGAGGTGGGGGGTCAGCCTGTCAGTGCTCAGACCATAGCCTGCACACTGCATCAAATTGATCTGCATGGTTGTTGTCCCAGAAGGAAGCTTCTTCTAAAGATGATACAGAAGAAAGCCTGCAAACAGTTTGCTGAAGACAAGCAGACTAAGGGCATGGATTACTGGAACCAAGTCCTGTGGTTTGATGAGACCAAGATAAACTTATTTGGTTCAGATGGTGTCAAGCGTGTGTGGCGTCAACCAGGTGAGGAGTACAAAGACAAGTGTGTGTTGCCCACAGTCAAGCATGGTGGTGGGAGTATCATGGTCTGGGGCTGCATGAGTGCTGCCAGCACTGGGGAGCTACAGTTCATTGAGGGAACCAAGAATGCCATGTACTGGGACATACTGAAGCAGAGCATGATCCCTTCCCTTCGAAGACTGGGTCACAGGGCAGTATTCCAGCATAATAACGACCCCAAACACACCTCCAAGATGACCACTGCCTTGCTAAAGAAGCTGAGGGTAAAGGTGATTGACTGGCCAAGCATGTCTCCAGACCTAAACCCTATTGAGCATCTGTGTGAAGATCTACCAAAAAGGCAATGCTAATCTGACACCACCACCAATCCCTGAATGTATGAAGCAAAGAAGGCCCCCTATTGGTGGGACTTTAAAGGTGGTGGAGCAGAAAGTATTCAATACAATACATAAGTATAAAAATTACATTTATTGCACATAAGTTCAAGTTTAAAAGATGAATTTACAGATTTTCACAAAGAGTTTTTGCATATACATTCTTTTGCAACCTGTTAAAACCATGAAAAGATTTCAGCCTAGATGGCACACATCAACAGTTGAGTAAATGTGGCTAGCACACCATTCCACAGTCCTATGCAAAAGGAGAAGAGCCCAATTGAGCATCTGTGGGACATCCTCAAATGGAAGGTGGAGGAGCGCAAGGTCTCTAACCTCCACCAGCTCTGTGATGTCGTCATGGAGGAGTGGAAGACGACTCCAGTGGCAACCTGTGAAGCTCTGGGGAACTCCATGCCCAAGAGGGTTAAGGCAGTGCTGGAAAATAATGGTGGCCACACAAAATATTGACACTTTGGGCCCAATTAGGACATTTTCACTTAGGGGTGTACTCACCTTTGCTGCCAGAGGTTTAGGCCTTAATGGCTGTGTGTTGAGTTATTTTTAGGGGACAGCACATTTACACTGTTATACAAGCTGTACACTCACTACTTTACATTGTAGCAAAGTATAATTTCTTCAGTGTTGTCACATGAAAAGTAATAAAATATTTACAAAAATGTGAGGGGTGTTCTCACTTTTGTGAGATACTGTACATAACAAGTTCCTAGAATGACATAGGTCTAAGGTTGCATGATTGGGGAGGTAAAGCCATGAAAATCATAGCTTTTCACTGGACTTTAAAACAAAGCTTCTGGGGGCATGGGCTGATGTGAGCTGAGGCAGACGTGTATCTGAGGAGCTCCAGGACCTCTCTATGCTATCCGGTGGCATTCGAGAACCAGCTATCCCGGTGAGAGGAAAAAACACACTTGACTGCTCCTCCACACTCTTGGCTACACCCCAGGCCAAGAATTGAGCGGTGTGGATACCTGCTTGATGAGAAATTTAGGCTGCAACAGCCATCTCCTATCACCAAGGCCTCTACACGTCAGAGCCCCTTATTCATAGGCCATCTCTCCAAAGAGCACCCCAGGCCACACACCTTAAGACTGTCCCCATCATCCAGACCTTACCCTTAATCCTTTTGGGGCCTATAGCCTATGCTGGCCCGCGGTCACAGGTGCGGCCTACTGAGGCCTGGGCAGCCAACTTATAAGCCTTTAGTACACAGGGGGTCCCAGTTGATCACCTGGGGGACTTTCTGGAGCAGGCATCCATTGCTACATGACAGACTTCAGGTACACAAGCTGCCCCACTCTCATCTCCCTCTGTTCTAACCCTTGAGTTCCTGGATGAAAAATTACAAGCTCTTTTACAGCAAATAACACACACCATATCCCAGGCTGTGGGGAAAATATCACAAGAACTGAGGGGGGAAATTGACCATCTAGGGGAACGCACGGATACTTTAGAGACTAAAATGGACGACATAGTTCAGTATGTTCATGTGCTAGAGAAGGAAGACGCTGCTCTTAAACACACAGTCTTCCAAATACAGTTGTAGCATTAGGACTTGGAGGACAGAGAACAATGTCAAAATCTCCGTGTCCGAGGGGTCCCTGAAACTTTAAACGACAACAACTTACGTTCCTACCTGCTGGGCCTATTCCACACTCTGGCACCTGACTTAGCAGATATAGACTGGCGGCTAGATAGAGCCCATCGCTCTCTGGCACCCAACCCACCTGTGGGGGCCAGACCGAGGGACATAATAGTCTGCTTTCACTATTACGATAGCAAGGAGGCACTCACCCTGGCTTCCCGAAATAGATCTCAACTGGACTATAAGGAGACAAGATCCAGATCTTTAGCGATCTCTCACATATCACTCTAGCAAAGAGGCACAGTCTAAAACCGATCACTACTCATCTGCAAACCCACCGGGTGGCTTACTTCTGGGGTTTTCCCTTCCGAGTTGTGGTTACAAAAAATGGCACCCAGCATGTTCTTCGAGATATCTATGAAGTTGAAGCTTTCCTTAAAAATGTGGGCCTGCCTCCATTACCAAAGGAAGAATATCCACTCCTTTCTTCCACTCTTGACCCCAGCTAAGGGATAGTCAAAAAAATCTTTCAACACTCCTCAACGCCAACATCCATCCAGGCAACCTCCTTGACCGACCTGGTTGTCCTTCGGTCCTGTGAACTGCTTTACCCACATAGTCTGCTTTATTGATTTGATCTATAGTTGGAACTCCTTGTTTACCTGACTACTGGATCTCAGCCTCTACTTCAGTGAGGCCTTACTCCTGTTGAAAATTCATGTTCTGGTTACTCTTCCATGGGATAAACATATCCCCCTGTTTGACCAATTGGACCAATTTAACCAACCTAACTGATAGATTATATCTTCACCATTTTATGCTATGTTATTATTTATCTTTTTGATTGACCATCCTACGCTGTACATTGGAGAGTGGTGAGGTAGACCCCAACCGCCATCCCTGGTGGTCTCCATGTCCCCTCTTTCAGTCCGAGACCACGGTCCCGGCATCCTGAGATACTTAAGCCTCGTACACAGGGTGCGACGATCGTGCGAAAAGGGTCATACAACAGCTTGTGGTACGATCGTTCGACCGTTAGTACGCGTGATTAGAACAGCCGACGTGCGATGGTCGTACAACAGAAATTGGATGAGCATGTACAACAAGCGATCGTATGACTGTTGTACCATGTGTACAGAGAAGTTGGTCCAACAAGTTGTATGTGCAAAACACGCATGCTCAGAAGTCAGGAACGCCCGGAAGTGTCAGTTCGTTTAAACCTACGTTCCTAATTCACAAATCACATGCACCTGAACTTCCTCTCTATACGCTCATAACACGTCACCACGTTAGGCTTGGTTGTACGATCACTTAGTGCACGTCAGTATGTGAGACACAACAGCCGACATACCATTTTGGACATCTGGTCGTACGACCGTCGCATCGTGTGTTAAGTTATCTCAGGGTTAATTTTATTGTTTTTTCTTTTTTCAGGCCTTTTTTTTTGCTATGCAATGTTATGTTTGACTACAGTGTATGTTTTTTTTTTTCAGATGCAAAAACTTAACTTAATAGTTTTGAGAGATTTTGGAATACTTATTTTCATAGTTAGACTGATATCCCTATTTTGTCAAAGCTATCACAGGCAATTTAATAATATAAGACCATGGCTTTGAAAGCGATATCCTTAAATGTAAAGGGTTTGAACTCCAACAAAAAAAGGTCGATAGCCTTGAAAGAGTTTAAAAACTCCGGGGCAGATGTGGTTATGGTCCAGGAGACCCACTTTCATTCTGGAGGATCCTTTAAATCTGCCTTCATACACTACCCCACCTCGTTTGCTGCTTCTGACCCTATGGGCAAGGCGGGGGTAGCAATTTTGATCAAGCGCTCTTGCCCTCTTAGAGTAAAAACGTCCAGTGATACAAGATCCTGTCCTGTGAATACATGACCACTCCTGTAACTTTAATGAATGTTTATGTCCCAGATAGGTTTTCAGCCTTGGAAAATCTACAGGGAATGGTACAGACCTTTACAATAGTCGGAGGGGATTTTAATGTTGTGCACTCTGTGCCAAAGGATAGACAAACCCTTTTTAACCCCAACATCTCTAACCGGGCACAGGCCCTGTCTACATCCTTTTGTAAACCGCCTTTTAGACTCCTGAAGGATTAAACACCCCGTTGGTAGACAATACACATTTTATTCCCCTGTCCACAAAAATGTATTCCAAGCTAGATCATTTTCTAATTTCTGCCCCCCTCTTAACCAAGGTGGTGTCCACGGAGATAGACCCACTTACCTCGTCTGATCACTCCCCTATATTTTTAGACTTGGCTATGCCTGATACGTTCACTAAGACCTGTCATTGACATTTTAATGAATACCTCCTCAACCATGAAGAAGCTAGGACAAAGCTTTCCCGAACAGTTTTGAAGGCGACAACTCTATGCGAAGCACATTAAACGGTCCTTAGAGGCCAATGCATCTCTATTAGTACGCGTCTGAAGAAAGACATTAACACTAAAAAAGCTGCTATTTTGGATAAGTTGCAACTATCTGAGAACCAATTACTCCAAAACCCCACGGTAGCTCGCCTTCGAAATGTAACCAATCTACGTAACCAACTTAAAGCTGTATATACACATAGAGTGGCCAGATCTCTTTTGTAGTCCAAAAAAATATTTTATGAATACTCCAATAAACCCCGCAGGATGTTAGTGAACAAACTTAGACCTCATCCCTTTCATTTGTTCCCTGATTTCTTATCTCAACCAGATGGTACTCCCACATACTGCCCCCAGAAAATGGCAGAGTTTCTGGGATTTCTATCATAAATTATATAAATGTCTTACCCTAAATGACAATTATAAGATTAAGCAAGAGTCCTTTGATGCCTTCTGCTCCACTCTTAATCTTCCTAAACTCGCAGACCGTAAGTCTCTTAATGAGATGGTATCACCTGAAGAGCTGTCACAGGTTCTTAAATAATTACCTACTCACAAATCTCCTGGACCTGACGGTCTCCCATACTCCTATTATAAGACTTTTCAACATATTCTAGCACCACATATGATAGGGATATACAATTCTTTCCTTAAAGGAAACCATCCGGACCCCCAATTTGCCCACTATTTTCTTACAGTTATCCCTAAACCAGGTAAGGATCCCTCCCTTCCTGATAACTATAGACCCATTGCACTTCTAAATTCCGATTTTTACGAAAATCCTAGATAATAGATTGTCCCAATTACTTCCAAAAATGATTAACAAGGATCAGGTAGGTTTTGTACAAGCGAAACAGGTGGGGGACAACACAAGACGAACCATTGACCTTATTGATCTCTTGAATAGATTCAAATGCCCGGCCCTAATATTGAGCTTAGATGTGCAAACAGCTTTTGACAGGCTTTCCTGGCCATACATGTTTGCCACCCTTTCCCACTATGGGTTTGCAGGCCCCTTTTTAGAGGCACTGAATGTACTATACTCCCACCCCACCTTTCAGGTTCAAATGTCGGTATTTCAGTCACAAAAATTTTCACTGTCTAATGGTACTAGACAGGGGTGCCCCTTAAGACCTCTCCTGTTTCTTCTGTGCTTAGAACCACTTGCTGAAGCGATTAGGGCCCATTCAGACTTAAAAGGGGTACTGAGGAAACAAAGGGAATACAAACTCTCACTCTTTGCAGATGATGTTCTTTTAACCTTAACAGAACCACTTACAACCCTCCCTTTGCTACATAAATGCTATCCCTTTTTAATTCCCTTTCAGGATATAAAATGAATGCTTACAAAACTGAAGCCCTCCTTATTCTCCTTTCGCCTGACCTTTGGGAACTTTGAAGCAGACGTACCCATATAGATTGTGTACGCACGCCCTCAAATATCTAGGGGTATGTCTAACACCCAATTACCATACCTTATATAATGCCAATTACCCTCCTCTGTTTAGGGAAATTCAAAATATGTTGAAACAATGGGATGCTTACCCTATTTCTTGGTTAGGTAGGATAAACATACTGAAAATGTCTATATTACCAAAACTCTTGTATCTTTTTGAGACCCTACCAGTCCCTATTCCCCTTTCACAATTAAAAGCTCTGCAACAATTGTTTTTAAAAGTATATTTGCACAACAAGGCCCACCGGATAGATAGATCTGTAGTTTATTCTCCTTGTACTCGAGGGGGCATAGGAGCACCTGACATCATTAAATATTTTTATGCCACACACCTACGTACAGTTGTCTCCTGGTCCAGTCACTCTCCTCCCAATAGGTGGATGGAGATAGAGACTGGAGTACTGCATCCAGTGCATCCCTGTTTTCTGATCTGGTCCAAGCCCCTTCATGGGGACATGGTTCTGAAATGCATGTGTATGGCATCTATGTGTTTGTATCTATGTGTTTGCAGACCTGACATATGGCAGCTAAAAAGTACTCTCTCTCTCTTTCTTCGCCATGTCCCCCCCTAACAAATATACTTTTCAACCCTATGATACCAGATATCATGTCCAACAGACAAATGGCCCCTTGGGCTCAGGCTGCTTTATTCCAACTTCGCCACTTTGTATACTCGGTGACCCACAGATTTATGTCCTGTGAGGACATTTGGAATAAACACCAGATCCCTACAAACTTACATTACTCCTATCTTCAAATTAAGCACTTCTTTGCATCATTATCTCCATCCCTTACATTAGAAAAGCCAAATCTATTTGAATTAACTTGCGCCCAGGAACCCTATCAATTACACCTAATTTCCACCATATACCAGCTATTACACGAGGCCTCCCCTCTTTCTGATGCTACACATGCATATACGGTGAAATGGCCGCGTGTTCTGCAGAAGCCAATCTCTCTCCCTTGCTGGAAACAAATTTGGACTTCTGTCTTTAGCTCCTGTAGATGTGTGACACAGAGAGACTGTAGTTAAAGTGCTAATGTTCTGGTATAGGACCCCAGATATCTTACACAAACACAACCCAAATGTATCTTCTCTCTTCCGGAGATGTTGTTCCTAGTGGGGTCTCTCTACCACATATTTTTGAAATGTCCACAGATACAGCCTTTTTGGTTGGAGGTAATGTCTATGCTCCAAACTTTAAGCGGTGTATCCTTGCCACTAGATCCTTTGCACTATCTATTAGGCCTCCCCTTCCCAGGTCTCAAAAAGTATACTAAACGATTGTTATCTTACATACTGTTAGCTTCACGGAGGGCCAGCCCACTGTTATGGCTTTCAAAAGACCCACCAACCTACCCATGCTTCAAAATATCATATTCGACATTCATAGAATAGAATATCTTACAGCTAAGGCTACAGAGTCCATCCCACAGTTTAATAAAATATGGGATACCTCCAAATATGGAGGGATCTCCTTATCTTCCTGAGGCGTATTTATCATTTATAACATTACTATATTGGCCTATCTATTGAGGATAATTAGTCCTATTTAAGTTACATCTACACTACTGAATCCATACTCTCAATTTCAATGATATGCTATAGGATCTTTGTAGGTATGTTTAATTGTTATTTAAACGTCTCTTCTTTGAAATATGTTAGGCCTGCATTGTCAGTCATATTCAGATTGACTTTCTACCCATTTTATTACTTATACTTGTAAGTATTCGTGAAATGCTCTGTTATGATTAAAATGGAAAAATGTTTCTTTCTTTCCCAATAAAAACATAATTATGAAAAAAAAAGTTTCAGTTCATGTCTGAGATCATTGATCTACTAGAAAAAATAATATTTTTGCAACAGGGAGGAGGAAATGCTTCTGCAAAACATCATGAATAAAAAAGTAGTTTAGAAATAAGTACAGACAAAAAATAATAATAATAATTTACTATTTTCAGCATTATAGGGTGCATTTTTAAATAATTCACCTAGCAATTCACCCATTAAACCTCATGAGAATGAGTGTTTTTCATTGATTTGATATTGGGAATGCTGCATTTGGCAACTAGATGGCACTAAGTATAATAGAAGTGACATAATATAATTGGCACTATCATGACCATATGTGAAATTTTCAATTTTGAATAAATGAACATTTCTTGGCCAGCACAGGAAATAGCCTAACAACATTCATTTTTTTGCCCCATTTGCAAATAATGCACTTTCACTATGCATATTTTTTTATAATTACACTTTGATGTGTGATAACAGATTTTAGGCACCGTAACTTTAACCTCTCATGTGTCTGTGTCTCCGATTAATCCTATGATTAAAGCCCCCTTTCGATGTTTCATCTTCACTGCCATTTGGTGCTGTGATATATCAGCACTCAGGAGAAACATTTGGCCCAAGTTCACTAAGCTCCTTTGACATTATTACAAATAGCTGGAAAATCTTTTGTCAATGTTTTTCTTGCAGTAGCACAAGCAACATTACTTAGCACTAGAGGGCCATATTTTTTTAGCACAAGCTGTTAAAAGATCAGAATACTTAACAGTGTTTATTAGGAGCATGCATGTTTTAAAAGAACATTATCTTTTTTATCTTTTAATACTGCATCTGCACCGTTAGTATCAACTAAGTAATTATTTTTATTGTACTTTTATTATAAAACTTACATGTGTTTTTTTGTGGTGCATTCAGGCCTTTGAACTATCTGCTTAATATGGTTCATATGCTTCGACCTAACCACTTCAGCCCCGGAAAGATTTCCCACCTTAGGACAAGAGCACTATTTGCGATTTGACACTGCGTCGCTTTAACTGACAATTGCATGGGCCTGTGTGATGTTGTACCCAAACAAAATTTGCATCTTTTTCCAACAAATAGAGCTTTCTTTTGGTGGTATTTGATCACCTCTGCGTCATTTCTGATCACCGCTATAAACAAAAAAAGAGCGACCATTTTGCAAAAAATACAATATTTCTTACTCTTCGCTAAAATTCCTTTTTTTACACGTTTACAAACCATGAGAATTCAGTTATGCTGTTTTTACAATTATTTGTTTTTTTACTAGTAATGGCAGCGATCTGCAATTTTTATCAGGACTGCAATATTAGCGCGGACATGTCGGACATTTTTGACACTTTTTTGGGACCAATGAAATTTATACTGCGACCAGAGATTTACATTTCCACTGATTACTGTACAAATGTCATTGGCACGGAAGGGGTTAACCTGCAGGGGGCAGTGAAGAGGTTAACTGTGTTCCCTGGGTGTGTTCTAACTGTATGGGGGCTGGGCTGCCAGGGGCACCAGAGATATAACTGATCCCGAGTACAGGGATCAGTAGATCTCTGACATGCCGCCTGTCAGAACGGGGAACCGATGTGTTTACATAGGCGATTCCCCCTTCTGGCTCTGTCATAGGCGATCGCTGGCTCAAGGAGCGTGCAGCAGGCACGATCGCACGCCGCCGGCGCACGCTCGCCCCCTAGCGTCGTGACCGCGAGCACCGACTATAAGCAGCGATTTGCGGGACAGAGACACACTGTCGCCGCTTATAGTTGTTACATGGTCAACAAGTGCTTAAGGCATTCCTACTTTGATACAATGGCAAGATTTACATTGTTGAAGAGATTATCAGACGAATGATCATCCCTTTTTTTTTTTTGCATGCTATTCTCCATATTAAAAAAGTTAAAAATTCTACTAGTGCATGGTCAGGTTAAAGCTCTATATAGGTTAGACATGTGCAATTCATTTTGGTCTGAATACAAATTCAGAAAATGTTTCTGTTATTCGGAGATTCGGATGTATTCGAATCTCTGAATTAAATAGTAATGAATTTCATTGAAATTCATTAAAATTCCTTTCATTTATTTGCTTTCTAACAAATGCCACATTTTCTGAAAGATTCAAATTGGGAACGTTTTAAAAATGATCGACTGATTCTAATTCTGTGTGAAGAATAGTGGCTTTTGCTTTTCCTGCTGCCTATGAACGCTGTTTGCTTCATTTTGCAACCATTGGAAATGAGCATTCACAAATCTTTTTCTTCAGTAGTTCAGGCTGACTGTCAATCACTGTTCTGTGTTCTGCCCCACCAGCACTCACTGAAGCATTGGACTGTGGAGGGGGTGGCAGTGTGCTGCTGGTCAGGCATCTGGGCAGATACCGACATTATTGTCAGGTTCCCTGCAGAGCCTGGTGCAGCTCTGTTATGTACCTTACCCTTATGCTAACTCTTTCAATGCCTTTTACACTTCTTCTATGTCGTTTTAACTGACAATTGCACGGTCGTGCGACGTTGCACCCAAATGAAATTTGCGTCCTTTTTTTCCCACAAATAGAGCTTTCTTTTGGTGGTATTTGATCACCTCTGCATCATTTCAGATCACCGCTATAAGCAAAAAAGCGCAACAATTTTGAAAAAAAAAACCAATATTTCTTACTTTTTGCTAAATTACAAATCCAAAAAAAATAATAAAAAAACGAATTTATTCATCAGTTTTAGCCGATATATATTCTTCCTCATATTTGTGGTAAAAAAAATTGCAATCTGCGTTTATTGATTGGTTTGCTCAAAAGTTGCCGTGTTTACAAACCATGAGAATTAATTTCTGCCGTTTTTACTATTTTTTTTTACTAGTGATGGCGGCGATCTGTGATTTTTATTGGGACTATGATATTGCAGCGGTCATGTCGGACATTTTTGACACTTTTTTGGGACCAATGACATTTTTGCAGCGATCAGAAATCCACTGATTACTGTGTAAATGTCATTAACAGTGAAGGGGTTAACCTGCAGGAGGCAGGGAAGGGGTTAACTGTGTTCCCTAGGTGTGTTCTAACTGTGAGGGGGCTGGGCTGGCAGGGTCACCAGAGATCTAACTGATCCCGAGTACAGGGATCAGTAGATCTCTGACATGTCGCCTGTCAGAACAGGAAACTGCGACAGTGACAGGGCATCGCGAGTCGCCAGTGGACATTGACCTGCGGCCCTGCTCAGGGCACTCATTCGCCCCCTAGCAGCCATGCACGAAAGTGGCGACACGCTGTCGCCGCTTATAGTCGTACGGCGGTTGGCAAGTGGTTAAGGCATATACTATTAAAATTGTCCAGAGTGTGCTTTAACTGCTTAAGGACTGCCCCACATAGCTCTTTAGCCCTTTAGCTCAAATTCACATACTTGTACGTAATTTCTTCTCCCTGGGCTGGGGCACGCACCGCCGTAGACCCACTCAGTGGGAGCCAATCAGCGGGTATGGCAGACCCGATGTCCACTGGGAGAGAGGCAGAACGGCAGTCTTCCTATGAAAAAAAGCAGACCGCTGTTCTGCCAGAGGGAAAAATGGAGATCTTGTGTTTCTGCTAATCAGAAACATGGATCTCTGTTTTCCTTTAGTCAAAGCACATCCCCCACAGTTAGAAAGCACCCCCTAGGGACACATTTAACCCTTTGATTGCCCCTGATGTTAACACCTTCCCTGCCAGTGTCATTAGTACAGTGACAGTGCATTTTTTTTTAGCACTGTATTGGTATGACTGGTACCCAAAAAGTGTCACTTAGTGTCAAATTTTTCTGCCGCAATGTCGCAGTATCGCTAAAAATCACTGATCGTTGCCATTATTAGTAAAAAATATAAAAAAAATAAACAGTCCCTAACTCTATCCCATAGTTTGTAGACGCTATAACTTTTGAGCAAACCAATCAATATACACTTATTGGGATTTTTTTTACGAAAAACATGTAGGAGAATACATATTGGCCTAAACTGATGAAGAAATTTGATTTTTTTACATTTTTTATTTTGTATTATAGCAGAAAGTAAAAAAATATAGTTTTTTTTTTTCAAATTTGTCAGTCATTTTTTGTTTATAGTGCAAAAAGTAAAAACCGCAGAGGTGATCAAATACCACCAAAAGAAAGCTTTATTTGTGGGAAAAAAGGAGATTAATTTTATTTGGGTACAGCACTGCACAACTGCGCAATTGTCAGTTAAAGTAACGCAGTGCTGTATTGCAATAAATGGTTAGGTCAGGAAGGGGGTAAAATCTTCCGGAGCTGAAGTGGTTAATAAATTAAGGTCAGTGTATGATAATGTATACTGAAGAGATTAGATCCATGGATAATTGTGAAAAGATGTCTGTTTATGTACAAATAAATTAACCAGTTTATCCAATGGTTATAAATGACAATTTTGGACCAGAATGCATCTAGTAGGCGGCTGCGTTGTAAACAGAATCTTGCAGAATAACCCATCATATGGCTTCTATTAAAACTACTGTATATGGTGCAGCTTTAATCTGCATTGACTTCGTTGCCTTGGGGTATGGATTTTCTAAAGAAAATCTCCTATAGTGGTGGGTTTAACATAACTATGCAAGTATGTGTCATACAATGCGTATTCTAAAATAATGACATCAGTCAAGGTGACTGTAAAAAACAGGATTTCATGTGTCATTTAATGCTGATCCAGAAATGGTTGTGCTGTGCTGATTAACCATGGTCAAAACTGCATCTGATTATTTATTCATTTCAAACAGAAATACTGTTGATTTTTTTTAAAACTACATTTTATATAAAAAGTATTTTTTTTTCAAGAAATATGTAGTATGTTCTACAGCAGAATAAAAGTTTCTGCATATAAGTATATGCAGGGTACATAAAGCCGAAATGAGAGAAGAAGGGATAAAGAGGAAGCTGAGAGGTGACCTGTTTCTATTTTCTCTTTCTGTTTGCATTTTTAATTGATGGACCATACAGTTCAGTGACAGTCATACATACAGTATCTCACAAAAGTGAGTACACCTCACATTTTTGTAAATATTTATTATATCTTTTCATGTGTACATATTGCCATTTCTGCTGTGGGTGCCACAGGACATTGTCCCAACATAGTCAGGGCTGGGAATGAGTCTAGGTCTGCACCTACGTTTTGCTGTATGGCTATGTATAGAGCAACCTAGAGCAGCAGTTATATTATATACATTATCTCACAAAAGTGAGTACACCCCTCACATTTTTGTAAATATATTATTATAGGTTTTCATGTGACAACACTGAAGAAATGACACTTTGCTACAATGTAAAGTAGTGAGTGTACAGCTTGTATAACAGTGTAAATGTGCTGTCCCCTCAAAATAACTCAACACACCGCCATTAATGTCTAAACTACTGGCAACAAAAGTGAGTACACCCCTAAGTGAAAATGTTCAAATTGGCCCCAATTAGCCATTTTCCCTCCCCGGGTGTCATGTGACTCGTTAGTGTTACAAGGTCTCAGGTGTGAATGGGTAGCAGTGTTAAATTTGCTGTTATCGCTCTCACTCTCTCATACTGGTCACTGAAAGCTCAACATGGCACCTCATGGCAAAGAACTTTCTGAGGATTTGAAAAAATGAATTGTTGCTCTACATAAAGATGGCCTAGGCTATAATAAGATTGCTAAGACCCTGAAACTGAGCTGCAGCACAGTGGCCAAGACCATACAGCGGTTTAACAGGACAGGTTCCACTCATAACAGGCCTCGCCATGGTCGACCAGAGAAGTTGAGTGCACGTGCTTAGCATCAAATCCAGAGGTTGTCTTTTGGAAATAGACATATGAGTGCTGCCAGCATTGCTGGTGAGTTTGAAGGGGTGGGGGTCAGCCTGTCAGTGCTCAGACCATACGCCGCACACTGCATCAAATTGGTCTGCATGGCTGTCGTCCCAGAAGGAAACCTCTTCTAAAGATGATGCACAAGAAAGCCTGCAAACAGTTTGCTGAAGACAAGCAGACTAAGAACATGGATTACTGGAACCATGTCCTGTTGTCTGATGAGACCAAGATAAACTTATTTGGTTCAGATGGTGTCAAATGTGTGTGGTGGCAACCAGGTGAGGAGTACAAAGACAAGTGTGTCTTGCCTACAGTCAAGCATGGTGGTGGGAGTGTCATGGTCTGGGGCTGTATGAGTGCTGTCAGTACTGGGGAGCTACAGTTCATTGAGGGAACCATGAATGCCAACATCTATTGTTACATACTGAAGCAGAGCATGATTCTCTCCCTTCAGAGACTGGGTTGCAGGGCAGTATTCCAACATGATAATGACCCCAAACACACTGCCTTGCTAAAGAAGCTGAGGTTAAAGGTGATGGACTGGCCAAGCATGTCTCCAGACCTAAACCCTATTGAGCATCTGTGGGGCATCCTCAAATGGAAGGTGGAGGAGTGCAAGGTCTTTAACATCCACCAGCTCCATCATGTCTTCATAGAGGAGTGGAAGAGGACTCCAGTGGCAACCTGTGAAGCTCTGGTGAACTCCATGCCCAAGAGGGTTAGAGCAGTGCTGGAAAATAATGGTGGCCATACAAAATATTGACACTTTGGAATCAATTTTGACATTTTCACTTAGGGGTGTACTCACTTTTGTTGCCAGAGGTTTAGATATTAATGGCTGTGTGTTGAGTTATTTTGAGAAGACAGCAAATTTACACTGTTATACAAGCTGTACACTCACTACTTTACATTGTAGCAAAGTGTAATTTATTCAGTGTTGTCACATGAAAAGATATAATAAAATATTTACAAAAATGTCCGGGGTGTACTCACTTTTGTGAGATACTGTATATTTGCAGAAAGTGGAAAATTAGCACTGGACCCATAGAGTTATCTTACTGGTATTGATATATTAAAGTACTGATGTTGATATAAATGTTAGAGTAATGTAACAAAAATGGAAATTTAAGTGATACTCCACTGCTAAGATATCCAGATACAACTTTATTACAATAAATGTTAGGGGGGCAGCGATCCAAAGATTCGCCAGCAACTTTTAGGGGTCCAAGAGCATTCCCTTCATCAGGGTATGAATGAAAGCAAAGTGAATTGATTAGAAGTGCGCTGAAACGTTAATGTTATTTTTTCCAGCGTGATTGCAAGCACAGGCCTTGTCAGCAGCTGTATTATTGATAAAAGGAGTAGAATTTTTAGAACCATTTTTTTGCGGGAAGCATAATTTCCCTATGTAGACCTGGCCCTATTGAGTTAATACTTTATTCATTTACGTGCAATTAAAACATCAGAGCGTGGAAGAATCCCCTAGAGCTAAACATCTGCTGAGGTGAATACATTAGGAAGTTGCATCATTCCTTTATTTATGACATATAACCTAATACTTGTTTTTGTTATTTATGAAGGATTTCTATCACGCATTCCTGATAAAGAACAGCAATAAAAGGGCTACACCAAAACATTTCCCTCCTTCAAATGAACTGCTTGGTATGGAAGTATGCATCATGTTGCACAAATATCTTTGTGAACTACAAACTCTGAAACTCTTGATTCCAGCCTGCATTCATTACAATTCTTCAACATATGACTTTCTATCAAAACACTCTGGAAATGTTGCATTTGCTTTTTCTTATGTTCATTCAAAAGGGAAAGCTTGTAGAAATAAGAAATAGATTGTATACTTTTATATTTAAAAATAAGTAAGCTTCTGGATCGGGGTTTGCAAACTGCATCGGTCCAGTTTTATACCCTGCATCAGACATCTGTTCACAAAAATCAACATGCTTGTATATACTGACATCCAGCTACAACTCATCCACACACTCCTGGGTTACACTTTCAATTACACACGAATACTCATCATATTCCGCACTCATCAGAAACATCAGACCCCCATTTCTGAAGGTATATAAATGCTTATGTTACATTGTCCTGATCCTCAGTTCTCCAGGTTATCACTTGTAGCAATGGCCATCATCCTGTGCTGTTCTGTCCAGCTAAAATACAGCTTCA
>BLSH010510787.1:40388-50975 GCA_018402905.1 Glandirana rugosa
CCAGGCAGGCTTGAAGCCCTGTTTCAGGCCCAGGCCCAGGCCTGCCTTGGGCTTGCTAGCGTGCCTGTTGCTTGGGGTAACTTTAGTTACCCCTGGGCTTGAAAATCCGTGTTTTTACCGACATCCTTTCAGGACCTTTCGGGGTCTCCCGACGTTTTCCTTCATTTTACCCCCATTCCCATCCCGTTCACGGGATGTTTTTTTACCCCTGTCCCTTTATTGACATTTATAAAAATTTTTTTATTTTTGTATTTTTTTCGTTTTTACCTCCACTTACACCTAGTAGAAGTTTGACACAGACTTTTCATAATTGTCCGTGCGATCGTTCGGGTTCCGTCCGGACCCGGACCCGGACTTTGTCCCGAAGTTCGGACGGACCAGCAGAACCCGAACTTCCAGGTGTTCGCTCAACTCTATTTACGTGCAATTAAAACATCAGAGCGTGGAAGAATCCCCTAGAGCTAAACATCTGCTGAGGTGAATACATTAGGAAGTTGCATCATTCCTTTATTTATGACATATAACCTAATACTTGTTTTTGTTATTTATGAAGGATTTCTATCACGCATTCCTGATAAAGAACAGCAATAAAAGGGCTACACCAAAACATTTCCCTCCTTCAAATGAACTGCTTGGTATGGAAGTATGCATCATGTTGCACAAATATCTTTGTGAACTACAAACTCTGAAACTCTTGATTCCAGCCTGCATTCATTACAATTCTTCAACATATGACTTTCTATCAAAACAGTCTGGAAATGTTGCATTTGCTTTTTCTTATGTTCATTCAAAAGGGAAAGCTTGTAGAAATAAGAAATAGATTGTATACTTTTATATTTAAAAATAAGTAAGCTTCTGGATCGGGGTTTGCAAACTGCATCGGTCCAGTTTTATACCCTGCATCAGACATCTGTTCACAAAAATCAACATGCTTGTATATACTGACATCCAGCTACAACTCATCCACACACTCCTGGGTTACACTTTCAATTACACACGAATACTCATCATATTCCGCACTCATCAGAAACATCAGACCCCCATTTCTGAAGGTATATAAATGCTTATGTTACATTGTCCTGATCCTCAGTTCTCCAGGTTATCACTTGTAGCAATGGCCATCATCCTGTGCTGTTCTGTCCAGCTAAAATACAGCTTCATATCATCTGGGATGTTCATCTTTTCCTCCAGTTTATAGATGCAAGGACTTGATAAAGAGTCATGGAGTTTAACTGCTTGCCGACCAGGCCATAGCCGAAAAACGACGGAGCGATCAATTTAAACAAACCGGTATCACGTCCCGTTCTCTCCGCTGCTCACACCAATCGTGTGAGCAGAGAAGGGAGAAACTGCAGTGTGAGGCTGCTTCAGGTATTTTGTTTATAGTGCCAGGGCCCAGCAGTGCCTAAATCTGTGCCATATCAGTGCCCCATCTGTGCCATATCAGTGCCCAGCAGAGCCCCATCCGTGCCATATCAGTGCCTCATCTGTGCCATTTCAATGCCCAGCAGTGCCCCATCCATGCCATATCGGAGCCCAGCAGTGTCCCATCTGTGCCATGTCAGTGCCCCATCCATTCCATATCAGTGCCCAGCAGTGCCCCATCCCTGCCATATCAGTGCCCAGCAGTGTCCTATCCATGCCACATTAGTGCCCCATCTGTGCCATATCAGTGTCCAGCAGTGCCCCACCCATGCCCCATCAGTGCCTAGCAGTGCCCCATCAGTGCCCCAGCAGTGCACATCTGTACCCAGCAGTGCCACATCTGTGCCCCATCAGTGCTCTACAGTGCCACATCATGTGTAATTTATGTACCTAGAACACCTGATGGTGCTCCCGGCATGTTGGTCCCCTGTATGTAGCCAGTCTTCTGTGAAAAAGTCTCACACATGTGGTATCACCATACTCAGGAGAAGTAGCAAAATGTGTTTTGGAGTCTAATTTTTGGTATGCATATGCTATGTGAGAGAAATAATCCGTTAATATGACAATTTTGTGAAAAAAAAATAAAAATAAAAAAATCTTAATTTTGCAAAGAATTGTAGGAAAAATTTACAACTTCAAAAAACTAACCACGTCTCTTACTAAATACCTTGGAATGTCTACTTTCCAAAAGGGGTCATTTGGGGGATATTTGTACTTTCCTGGCTTGTAAGTGCCCATCCACACAGGGGCGACTAGCGCTTGCAAGTCTCTTGACATTTGAAATCCCATTGAAATGAATGGGACCCGTCTTAATGTACACTACTGAAGTTGGAGCAACTTCAGAAAAGGTTCCTGTATGACTTCTAGGCAACTTCTATCCGACTTGTGCCCATAGAATTGAATAGAAGTCGCCTCCAAATCGGATCCCCCATCCAAATGGAAGCGACTTTACAGAGAAAAGAAAATAATGTATCCAGGGCAACCTCCTCCCTCCCTGTTCTGATTGGCCACAGGCAAAATCGCCTGTCATGAAGCCGCGTTGTAAGGCGCCTGAAGTCGCGCTGAAGGTCGCACTGAAATCGCCTAGCAAAGTCACACTGAAGTCGGATCGCTCCTGTGTGAATGCAGCTTTAGTGTGTCAAGAAATTATATAGGCCGTCAGTACATTAGGTGTGATCAATTTTCAGTGATTGGTACCATAGCTAATAAACTCTAGAACTTTCACAAAGACCAAATAATATACACTAATGTGGGTTATTTTTAGATATGTAGCAGTATAAATTTTGGCCAAAATTTATGAAGAAAAATTACTAATTTGCAAAATTTTATAACAGAAAGGAAGAAAAATGCATTTTTTAACAAACTTTTCAGTCTTTTTTTATTTATAGCGCAAAACATAAAAACCCCAGTGGTGATTAAATACCCCCAAATGAAAGCTCTATTTGTGTGGAAAAAAAGGACAAACATTTCACATGGGTGCAGTGTTGCATGACTGAGTAATTGTCATTAAAAATGTGAGAGCACTGAAAGCTGAAAATTGGTCTGGTTAGGAAGGGGGTATAAGTGCCCAGTGGTCAAGTGGTTAAAACATGGCAGTTTGATAGTGCTCAATCTGATATTTTTTAAATTAAAAGTGTGGCTGTTGGAGTAATATTATTGTACATCTGACATACCACAATCAGCTAGAATTTCCCTTATATCTGACTTTGGAAAACTGAATATTTACCCCAAAAACTGAAGCAGTCAGCGTCAGAAGCACATCTACCTGGAACAATTTGCTTATATTTGACTATATAGTGATATATAGTATGAAAAGTCCCCCTCCCCAATAATTTTACTTAAGTCTAGTAAAGGCTAGCTGCCATTGGCCAGCACAATCGCATCACAGCACTGAACAATGAGAATCTCCTCTTATTTTCAGAACAACTCTTATTGGTCAGTGCTTTCATGTGATAATGCTAACCAAAGACAGTTAGCCATTCTTGACATTGTGTTGCTACAGAGTCTCTGAAACTGTGTACAGAATTTTTAGGTTCACAGAAAAGTAAAACAGCAGATGTGGGTGGCGGAAGATTATCAGCACAGCAGATAAGTGAAGTGGGGACCAAAGGAGTGCAGATGGTCTTAGGAATTGATCTTTAAAGATTTGCTATAAGGGACTATGATGGTGCTATATACAAAATATTAAATACTAACCACATTTTGTATTCTACTACCTGCTGTAAATAATTATGTATTAAATGTCACTGAGTTTAGTAAGCATTTTTTGTATCTATTTTTTTACTCTCTCTCTTTCTCTCTCTCTCGTGAGAGAGAGAGCATCATCATAAGTTGCATACCTTGCTCTATCTAAATAAAAACATGGACAGAACCATATGGATAAAAGAGGAGAGAGTTTAGTCACTGATCTGATTAATTTATTTGTGAGTGTAAATTTTGGCTTGAGCTACTGAGCTCTGAAGACAATGGAGTTTTTGGCAACAAGTAAGGAGAAACTGAAAACCATGTGACAAAAAGCACTAACAAGTAACAAGTAAGTAGTTTTCATATAACTTTGCAACAGTCAGAAAGTCCACTTATTTTAGCTTTGAGTTCTCTGTAATCAACTGCAGTGATATTTTCTCACATGTGGGGTGGCTGGATCTGCTAACTGAATCCTGTGTTGCATAAGTTCCTTCCTTTGTTCTTTAGGTCAGTTATCAGCTTTAAACATCCAAGGCAGATATAATTCTGATTGATGAAAAGTTTTTTTTTTACCCTGATGCATTGACACACTTGGATGTCTGTATTGGAGACATGAAGGAGGTAAGATGGAGTTAACAGTGGGTGTGTTCAGTAACACCACTCCTTTAACCAATTAGAAAGGGTTCCCAGATCGTGAAGAAAAGAACCCTCTGCAGTGTTGCCACTACTTGTGCACATGTTCTGGATCATAATTAAAAAACCTATCTATGGCTGTTAGGCTCCCAGTTGTCTATGATAGCAGCAGCACCAGCTGATGGAGCATGTAAGACTGTTTGATTATACACAAGGAATAGGTGCACAGCCCTGTTACCCCATATCTAGCCCAACATAGCAATGCTTAAAAGGCTTGTAGAAATAAAAACAACCATAAGGAACAGTTAATGGCTATAAGAATAGGAAAGACAATCAGACCGTGCAGCCTGAAGGGCAGCCTCACAGATGAACTGAAGCCAGGTTTAAACGACTGTGGAAAAAACAAGGGGAGAGGCACCTCTGAATGTAGACTGTAAAATTATTTATTAATAACGTGGTTACAAGTGGCAATTCCCAAGATCCAAGATAAAAGAAGGCACATCAGTATATACAGTTGTCAGCGGGTATAACGTCCGTCCCTTTAAACGCCAGACCAATGGCTGTGTAGAGGCTGCAGCTTCCTAGGATGGTAAACATGGCCGCTCTGTCTGTGGAAGCCGGAGTGAGGCTTGGATATCAATCCTCAATGGCGGCGCCGGCAGGCAGGAATGATATTACCGGAATGCCTGACGTCATCCCCGCCTGCCGTTGAGGATTGCTGTCCATGCCTCGCTCTGGCTTCCACAGACAGCACGGCCATGTTTACCATCCTAGGAAGCTGCAGCCTCTACACAGCCATCGGCCTGGCATTTAAAGGGACGGACGTTATCCCCACTGACAACTGTATATACTGATGTGCCTTCTTTTATCTTGGATCTTGTGAGTTGCCACTTGTAACCACGTTTTTAATCAATAATTTTAAAGACTGTTTAATTGACAGTGGCTCCCCCGTCTTTGCATTTCTTGGCAGGAAAGACTGGTCCAACTCACCACATGGGCTGTTCAGATCAGAGAAAGAGCAGAGTGGGCATATGACCTGGGACAAAAGCAATGAATAAGGCCTTAAAAGCAATGAAAGCTTTTACACTTTAAATTGAATGTTTTAGATATGTTTTGCAGAACAGAATTAACATGATTTAACTGGTTCCCGACCGGCTCATGTACTTTTACTGCTGCAGAGTGGCAGCGCCCCGCGAATCGCCATCTTTAAATGGTGGCTCGCATATGCACGGCTAGCGGGTGGGAGCGCACTGCCGCCTGGCACGCTCTCATGCCCGCCGCACTCTGCAGGAGTGTGCCTGTGGCTCGGGCGGACCCGATGTCCGCCGGCGAGCCACAATTGCTTACCACATCAGAAAAACGGGGAACCAGCAATGTAAACACGGCAGTCCCCCGCGCTGTCAGGCAGCATCTAAGAGATCTATTGATCCTTGTCACTGGGATCAGTTAGATCTCTTATGCCCCTGGCAGCCCAGCCCCCTCACAGTTAGAACACGCCCAGGGAACACAGTTAACCCCTAGAGCGCCCCCCTAGGTTAACTCCTTCACTGCCAATGACATTTATACAGCAATTAGTGGATATTTACATTTCTGATCGCTGTATAAATGTCATTGGTCCCAAAAAAGTGTCAAAAATGTCTGACATGTCCGCCCCAATATCAAAGTCCCCATAAAAAGCGCAGATCGCCGCCATTACCAGTAAAAAAAAATGTAAAAATGCCAGAAATTAATTTTCATGGTTTGCAAATGCGGCAACTTTTCCTCAAACCAATCAATGAATGCCAATTGCAATTTTTTTACCAAAAAAAAGAATATAAATCGGCTAAAACCCTCTGTGATTCCCGAGGGTAGAAATCAGAAACAGCTGACAAGTGCAACAAGCCGTGTGGTCGTGCCTAGACGCGTTTACTCTTTCTGTCTTTGTCAATAGGCATCGATTGACAAAGACAGAATGATGAAATGCATCTAGGCACGACCATACGGCTTGCTGCACTTGTCACATTACCGCGGATGACCAAACTCCCAGGAGTGGCGAGTATCGAGACATACTGTACAGAGTGCTGTTTGATAATAAAAGCTATTGTTTATTGATGTTTATAAGTGCAATATGAGAAGGACCCCCTATGTGAACGAGTATCGGATACATTGTACCCCTACCCATTCACCAAAAAAGTGTCAAAAAAGAAAAAACCACAAGAGACAATTAGGGACAAGTCCTTTATTAAAAAAGAAAAAAAAAATAGAAAAAGTGTCCAGCGATGTAATCCATGTCAATCGCGGTGCGCAACGACCCAAAAAATAAGAAAAAAAGAAACAACGAAACAGCTCCTCCCCGATGGGAGGCTTCCTTCGACTGCTGTTTTTTTTGTTTGACAGCTCTTATAAAGGCTAGGGTGAGGCCACCAGCTGATGTAACCAGATGGCCCGCCCCCTTCTGATGGCACATGATGTCACATGACTCTCCCCTTTCTGACATCACATGATGTCAGAAGGAACAGGGTCACTCGGTTTACTCACTGGGTGGCCCCGCCCTAGCCTTTATGATAGCTGTCAAACGGAAAAAGACAGCAGTCAGCGGGAGCCTCCCATCGGCGAGAAGCTGTTTCGTTTTTCTTTTATTATTTTTTTGGATTACATCACTGGACCCTTTTTTTTCTTTTTTTAATAAAGGACTTGTCCCTAATTGTCTCCTGTGGTTATTTTCTTTTTTGACACTTTTTTGGTGAATTAGTAGGCGTACAATGTACCTGACACTGATTCACATGGGGGGGACCAGGATCTGGGACCCCCTTATTAAAGGGGGCTTCCAGATTCCGATAAGCACTCTGTCCGCAGACCTCCAAAACCACTGGCCAGAGTTGTGGGGAAGAGGCCCTTGGAGGCCGTCCCCCCAAAGCATCCTCCCCATGTTGAGGGCATGTGGCCTGGTATGGTTGGGGGGGGGGGACGCTCGCTTGTCTCCTGCCCTGCCAGGCTGCGTGCTTGGATAAGGGTCTGGTATGGATTTTGGGGGACCCCCATGCTATTTTTTTTTACATTTTGCAGGGGGTTCCCCTTAAAATCCATACCAGACCTGAAGGGCCTGGTATGGACTTTGGGGGAGGGACCCCCATGCCATTTGAAAAAAAAAAATTGTTGTGCAGTTCCCCTTAAAATCTATGACAGACCCTTATCCGAGCACGCACTATATATAGTCTACACTGAATGCAGAGTATATATATATATATATATATATTTTTTTTTTTTTATTTATTTATTTATTTCAGGTACTTATATAGCGCCATCAATTTACGCAGTGCTTTACATATACATTGTACATTCACATCAATCCCTACCATAAAGGAGCCATTTACAATCTAAGGTCCCTAACTCACATTCATACATATACTAGGGCTAATTTAGAGAGGATTCAATTTACCTTCCAGCATGCATTTGTGTGTGTGGGAGGAAACTGGAATACCTGGAGGAAACCTGAGTACCCGGAGGATACCCACCCAGGCACAGGGAGAACATGCAAACTTCAGGTAGGTAGTGTCATGGTTGGGGTTCGAATACCACTGTGCTACTAGGCTGTATATATATATATATATATATATATATATATATATATATATATATATATTAATGCACTGACTGTATATATAATTTACATTGAATGCACTGTATATAGTCTACACTGAATGCAGAGTATATATATATATATATAATATGTATATATATATATATATATAGGCTGTATATATATATATATAAATAATACACTGCCTGCACTGACTGTATTCTACGCTGCCTGCACTGTAATATATACTACATTGTCTACACTCTGTATATATACTGCACTGCCTACACTCTGGATATATACTACACTGACTACACGTTCTGTCCACTAACTAAACTGCCTAACCCCTCTCTATCTAATTCCACTTTATACACACTATATACGGCCTCTGTTCAAGTGGCCTTATATAGTGTGGGGCGTGGCCAATCATGGCTCTCACAGTAGAGCGCGCTGTGATTGGCCAAAGCATGCAGGTAATGTGAATGCTTTGTCCAATCAGTGGGTGTTATTTCCCCATGATTTTGCACTGCATTATAGGGCATTTAGCAGCGCTCAAATTTGCCACAAACGCCCCATAATGTTCGGGAATCGCTGAACAGGCGAAAGCTTGATGTTCGAGTCGAATTAACATTCGACTCAAACATCGGGCCTATCCCTAATCCCTACTAGCAGATGTCACGTGTCAGCAGTTAAAGAATTTGAAGGAATAGGGCATACAATAAATGTGCCATTCAATTTCAGTAAACTGTAGTTAACTTTGTAAAAGATAAAATTCCACAGGTTATTGAACTGTCAACATTGGGCCTAATTAATTAACAGATATGAAGTATGATTGCATACTTATGCCTCTTAAAGAAGTATATCTAATAATCACAGAATTTATCATTTATCCACGATGTACAAAAATATGCATGCACAGGCTGCAGCTATTAAAAACAGCATTTGTTAAAAAGTGCGGTTTGCTAAAAATTGTTTACTACAGTGGCCAAACATACTCCAGCTAAGCTGTGGAATGCCTAAAAATTAGATTTTCTACACTATTTTTTGATCTATCCAACTGCTGTTAACATTTTAAATGTGTATACCTAATAACAATAAACCAGTATCAAATGTGCACTGAGATACAGTAGGTAAAGGAAGCTGTAAAAAAGTTAATTTGTTAAAAGCCTTAATGAAGTGTACAGAAAAGGGCACTGTACAACATATGGTCTGACTGTTCAAAAAACAAATTTACTATGCTGCTGCTTTGAATAAAGATTCCAATGATAAATATTCCTATATATGCTGACTTTATTACAGGTATATTATGGTGTAGTCCCAGGCTTTCCCCTGGAGTGCAGCCACATACACTGGGCTTTCACCACTGCCTTCACACTGCAGCTGTCATTTATGCTGGAAGAGAGCCCGCCCACAGTCTGGGATAAAGAGCACACTGTGATTGGTTGTAGTGCAGCCTGGGGAGAAATAGCTACACCTTCTTTTGCTTGAGGATTTCTGGGAGGAGCAAATATTTGTGGGGGAGGTTATTCCAAGAGAAACTGAATACAGTGTTGAAAACATGTTTGGGACTACAATGCCGAGAAGCTGAGGGATGCAGGAGGAAGAAAGGGACAAAGAAGTCGAGGGTTTGGGACAGTCAAGATGGTATCAGAGAGAAAGAGACTGGGCTGCAACAGCTACATAGAGATCACAGCAGTCAGATGTGCTTTGGACCCCAATGAGTAAAATTACACTGGAAAGTGGGAGTTGTTTGCAGAAACAGAAGAACCTTTAGTTTCCAGTGCCTTTAGTTAATATCAGGGTTCAGGTGCAGAGGCACACTGTCCCTCTGCTATTTGTAGTGTTGTACAGGCAGTTTTTGTTGTCCTGTTAGGAGTATTTCTCAAATACATTCTCTATATTTAGCCTTGTTGTGTCAGAAGGGGTGGCATTACTAGAAAGGACATTGTTATCTTGAACCAGGAGACCTTTGTGGGTAAGTGATACAACAGCATAGAAGACAGTTTTTTTTTTTTTAAAATACATCTTTAACCACTTCCCAACCGCCATATGCAGAATGACGGCCGGGAAGTGGCTGAGTTATCCTGACTGGACGTCATATGACCCCCCGCAATGCCGATCTCGGTAAAGTGCTTCGATCCGAAGCACTTTACCATGTGACCAGCCGTGACCAATCACGGCTGGTCACAGTGTAATACAGGAAAGCCGTTTATTGTCTGCAGACCTGATGAGGGGAAAGCCGATCGGCTGCATCCCTGACAGGGAGGGTTTGTGCTGATGATTTATCAGCACAGCCCTCCCTCGGATCGCCACCCTAGACCACCAGGGAGCCTGCCCAGGGATGTGCCCACCCAGGACCACCAGGGACCACCAGGGAGCCCCCCCTAGACCACCAGGTAAGTGACATACTGCTCAGGTCCACCTTCACTCAGTGCCACCTTCAGATGCCACCCTAGACCACCAGGGAATGAGCCCCTATTAATGTATATGCCCACCAGTGCCCCTATCAGTGCCCACCAGTGCCCCTATCAATGCATACCAGTGCCACACATCAGTGCCCACCACTGCCACCTACCAGTGCCCACCTATCAGTGCCCATCAGTGCCACCTATCAGTGCCCAGTGCCGCCTATGAGTGCCAATCAGTGCTGTCTATTAGTGACCATCAGTGCCGCTTAGCAGTGTCCGTCAGTGCTGTATATCAGTGCCCATCAGTGCTGTATATCAGTGTCACCTCTCAGTACCCGTCAGTGCTGCTTATCAGTGCCGCCTAACAGTGCTCATCAT
>BLSH010510787.1:50985-64152 GCA_018402905.1 Glandirana rugosa
TCGCCGGTATCCTCGCACCATAGAAGTGTAGCCCAGGTGGGTTGATCAAGACAGTATTTTAACTGTAGTAGTCCCAGTTACAATACTAGGGTCTCCGAGAAGGCCTCACCACAATACGTCCATTTTTTATTTACCTCCCTGTCGGAGAGTATCATATTTTAAGAAACCCAAATCAGTATATTTTTAATTTCGTTAACGGTATATTTCACTATTTTTTCGGGGTGATATGTTAATGTTTAACCGGGAGCCACACATACCTCTTTATCTGCGATGGATGAAGGACTATACGTAAGGTGATAGACCCTGCCTTCACTGCGTGTCCTCGTTGTCGAACAATCAAATAACTTTATCAATAATTGGTGGTGCAGCGTCGCACGACCGCACAATTGTCATTCAAAGCGCAACAGCACTGAAAACTGAAAATTGGTCTGGTAGTAAAGTGTTCTAAGTGCATAGTATTGAAGTGGTTAATAACTATTTCAATAAACTAACAAGCTGTTGCTCCTGTGCGTCACTTCCGTCCCAGATAGTGGAATGCATATCAGGAAGTAGGTAGCGTCTATTTCTCCATACACACCGAGGGCCAATTTGTAATTGTATAGTGGGGCTTTTTTATCACTTTATATGGCAATTGCTTTAATTTTTATATGACTAAACCCAAAGAATTTTATACTATGAGAGGCTGTCCCTCCATTTATTTTTTACCTGCATAACACCACTCCGGAAGAGCCTCTGGGATCATAACATTGACCCTGATGATGTCAATTTTATGACAGAACTAGTTGGGTGGACCCGATGTGAAGATACCACGCTCCTATGGCCGCTTTGTTGCTTGTTTGGATCTTATGCTCTCTGTGTTGCTGCAGCCTATAAAGGCATGCATTTTTATATCATCTGATATGTGAGTGTAATCGTTCTTTTACATTTAATAAAGTACATTGAGACTGTATTACGCTATGGTCCCCTTCTTTTTGATACTTTCATGAGGAATATCAGAACAGGATGTACATAGATCATACATGCTAGGATCTTCATCTGATGCCTTTGGGAAGGTGGTTCCCTCTCCCTACAAGCGTTTTTTGGCTTTTCCATTGATTTGGAAGCCAATTTCCTCTGGTAAGCTGCGATCTTTAAACATTGGTGGTTTCATTGAAGCTGTGTAAGGGAAGTTGCCTGATTTTTCTGTACATGGTGTCACACTGATCCCACTTTCTTCTTATTAGAGGATATGTTCATCTGGGTTTTTCTGAACTATTTGGACTGTATTTGTGTACTCACTTACACATATGTGTGTATATATATATATATATATATATATATATATATATACTGTATTTATTAATTAGCACTCTTCTAATAAGAGGACTTTTCCAGCTGACCTTTTCTGAATCATTTTTATTTGTGTCATGAATGTATCTATATGTGCATATTTATGAATTATAATACTAATCGGTTCTCTCCTTGGTGATTGATTATATAGTTATATATTTCATCACATTTTTATCTATGGTTAGCGCTGCCCTGATGTTGATATTTATCTGTGTGTGTATTACCTATTTACCCGTGCAAGGAGTTGTCTTTCATGTCAATTTGCGGATCAGTATAATTTATATGATGTAGAGCAGATATTTTTGTATGTTGTTTGCGGGAAGGAGTTTGGACCTGTGGGAGTCACCAGAAGATACCTGGGAGAGTAGGACAGGTCCCCTCAAATAAGTCCTACAAGCCCAGTTGACTTTCCTTGCTGTAAAGCAAGGAGTCACCAACATCTGGTGAGTGCGGATTGAATATACCATTGCACCTGGTGGAAACACAGGGAACACCCAGAGAACAAGGCATGAAGCACTTTATATTACATAAAAGGACTTTTTGTTTGCACTATGTCACTTTTTTATTCATGATGAGTAGATTGGAATATTGTTTGACATCACTATTATAGTAATGTTTATAGTGTTCACTACAATAATTTTAGTATACTTAATTAATTTATGTAAAAGCAAGTGCTGCCTGATAGTTATTCATATTTCAATAAACTATTTGAACGCAAACCTACTGGTATAATGTATAGCAGAAGTTAAGGAATAAACTAATCTATCTATCTATCTATCTATCTATCTATCTATCTATCTATCTATCTATCTATCTATCTATCTATCTATCTTAAGATATTTTCTTTAAATTAAGGTTAGCAAAAGTCAGCTAAAATCACCAAAGTATGCAAATATTTGATTGCTTTTCTCCCTTTAATTGCCTGTGGACCAATGCATAAAACAGGGTGTGAAAGTTGTCTTTGCACAGCGTGTCACTATAACACCTACAAAAACACACAGAATAAGAAAGGCAAAGTAACGAGAACAGGGCATTGTAAAACATCCTTAATTCATTGAGAACAAAGCTTACAAACAATATTAGTGTATCCACAGCTGAAAACACTTACTCTACCTCTCCGTGGCAGTCATCACACTGATCTGCTAAGCTTTCAGCTTGCTCTCTTTGTATACCTACAGTTTGTTTAAGTAAACACAGTTCTAAATGCTATGTCAGTCATTTGCTGAGCTTGAACACATTTGGAATTTAGCTATTTCAATGTTTAAATTACTCAATGTTGAAGGGTTCTGAGCATTAGAGTTTACTGTTTGCCATGTAATAGAATGAGTTTAAAATGTGTTGTTGTAGTGGAATTCTGCTTTATTGTGTCAATTGACTAAGGATACAGACAATTTACTCCCCATCCCTTGTTTATATATAAATCAGCAAGTAATACTAAAGCCCTACACATGTGACCCCATCAATACTCTGTATTCTCCTGGATAAGGTCCTATTCCATGAACAGCATATATGCAAAGCTGTGAAAAAAATTTAAAGGTTCCTTGTTTTTTGTTGATTCACACAATAGAACAGACACTGCATCTTAGTTCATGCATACATATCTATATGCATCTTGGTACATTTAGAACATACTTTATCACCTTTTACTGTGTTTATGCATTTTGTGTTTATGCAATCTGTGTTTTTTAGAATTATTAACATGCAGTTTTCCACATGGCAATAAATGCAAAAATTCAGCAAAACATGTAGTAAAACAGTAAAATGCTGCAAGGGTGCAGTACATTGTGTGGTAAAGAGTGCTAAAATGCAGCACTTTATTATGTAACACTGTAGTGTGAATTTGACTGATAAATCAACGTGAGAGCTGTGTGTCAATCTCTCTGTGTACAGAACCCACAAAGTCCTAAAACATAACTTTTATTTATAAACAGCTAAAAATAACGTACGAATCTGCAGGATGCCGAGGGTAAAAAGCTGGTAGGGGTATTTAGAATGAGTTTTCCATGAAGAGAAGCATTCCCTTACTTATGCACATCAAAATGTGAGCACCCTAACCCCAAAACGTAACATGTTTAGCCATAAAAGGGCTTCATCAGAAGTGAAAAAAAAATATACATTTAAATTTAAAAAAAAATGGGCTGAAACACAAAACAACATGCGCAGTGAAGGTGGCTGTCATCAATAACTCTTATTTATATATTTTAATCCCCACTAGGGCATAAACAGGAATTCAGTTCTGACAGGAGCTCTATCATGCTAACAGAATTCCCCTTGTGGTCTATTGGCAAACTACTATCAATTGTATCAGCTCAGGGCCGCTGTTAGAAAACATGGGGCCCCCTACAGCCTACCTGAAGGGGCCCCTGAACCCACCCATAGGCCCATCCCTGACTCTGCCCCACCTCAAAAAAATTGCAGCTTTGTCATCAAATTATATGTATCATCCATTGTGATACCCTGGGTAGTGACATATCCTCTTTATGGAGAGATCTTGTGTTTATTAGACCCCTGATACCTCCTCTGCCCTCCGAGGTAGCTGACCAGCTTGACTGGCTGCTTTTTTAGCTGGTACCAGAGAGGTAAATGCAGAACAGAAACTGGAAGTGATGAAATCTTCATAACTTATGGCCTCAGCTTTGTGCACTGCCAATTTGACCTGATGGAATGGGAGTGCTTGGGAAAGCAGGGGAGGGCTGTGGCTGAACAAAGCTAGGATAATTTTTGCTGAACAAAAAGCTTCATGGCCACAACATATATTATCCAACCTCTGTTGCTTCTCACCAGAGTAGATGCACACTCTAACAAATAAAGCTATATACTTGAAATAGATATGATTTTGTAATAACATGCAAAAAAATTGGCGACATGAATCTAAACCTGTATGATACAATTGATATGTAAGAGAGATGCTGCTCAACCTAAGGTAACAATAGCTCCATACATGTTCGCAATGCTTGCTGCCGACTCTTGTCAGCCAATCTTCCAATGTAGAAACATAAAGTGTCACAGATCAAAGTTACAAGACTTACTTGTTTCTGCCCTGCATGTGCCTTAGTCCTAGCAAGGTGGGACACCAACACCACTAAATAAATAACATCTACATCCAATAAAACTTTAACTTATGGGCACAGTCATCACAAATTAATCTAAGACAATATAAAACCACACTAATATATAGTACAACACAATATGTAACCTACAGAAGAGAGGCATGGGGGTTGATTTACTAAAAGTGGAGAGTGCAAAATCTAGTGTAGCTTTTCATAGAAACTAATCAGCTTCCAGGTTTTACTGTCATAGCTTAATTGAACAAGCTGAAGTTAGAAGCTGATTGGCTACCATGCACAGCTGCACCAGATTTTGCACTCTCAAGTTTTAGTTAATCAACCCCATGGTACTGTGAATGAGCCCTCGCGCTACTATACACAATAATGAACTACGAATGAGTCAGCTGCTGCAGTATGAAGTATAAAACACAATAATACTCAGACAATAAAAGATAAGTATGAATACTGTGCAATCCGACCATAAAAAAGAGTGGGTGAATAGTAAATACAATTAAAAATAACAAATAAAAAAATATGATGAAGTGTCCAGAAAAACCTTTACGTGCTGAGTAAAAATCACATAAAATATATAACGTAAGTATAAGTGAAACATCAAAGCTGGGTCCGGGCTATAAAAGGCTAGTGTCAAGAGTGACAAGTAAAAGTAAATACAAATATGGATGAGAAATGTTAATAAAATGTGAATACAAATAAGAATACAAATGTGAATATAGACAGATAACCGTCCTTAATGAATGTCCTTTTGCAAGTAAGTGACAGTGCAGTCTGTAGTTGCAAAATAAATGGTATTCCAAAGTGTCCTTGTGCCAACAAACAATGTTTTAAGGTGCATAGACCAATGCTTCAAGCATGCAGGTGAAACCAGTCTGGGGTAGCCTTCACTCAATACTCCCAAACCGGTTAACTCCGTGCTCACAGAACTCTCACCTTCAACCTGTTTCAAAACAGCAATGGGTTAATCCTCCGCTATTCACGTAGTGGTGATGGATGAAGCCTGATGAAGTCACGTGAAGTGACGTAACACGTAGGACGTGGTCGGACTGAGATTGACACTGGAAACACAGTGAGGAGCAGTTGAGCACCGTTTTTATGCTATTGATTTTACAGCGTGATTTTAACATTTTCTATAAGAGGACACTGGAGGTTCGATTGTCACCATATATTGGATAGTAGAGAGAGCTGATGAATGAAGGTGTCAGGCAGGGAGTCGAGGAGGATTATCCATCACCACTACGTGAATAGCGGAGGATTAACCCATTGCTGTTTTGAAACAGGTTGAAGGTGAGAGTTCTGTGAGCACTGAGTTTTCAGCACCATCACAGTAACCATTTTGGGAGTATTGAGTGAAGGCTACCCCAGACTGCTTTCACCTGCATGCTTGAAGCATTGGTCTATGCACCTTAACACATTGTTTGTTGGCACAAAGACACTTTGGAATACCATTTATTTTGTAACTACAGACTGCACTGTCACTTACTTGCAAAAGGACATTCATTAAGGACGGTTATCTGTCTATATTCACATTTGTATTCTTATTTGTATTCACATTTTATGAACATTTCTCATCCATATTTGTATTTACTTTTACTTGTCACTTTTGACACTAGCCTTTTATATCCCGGACCCAGCTTTGATGTTTCACTTATACTTACGTTATATATTTCATGTGATTTTTACTCTGCAATCAACCCCATGGTGTTCACAAGGGGATACATCAATTTAAGAAACTATGTAAGGAACAAATGAATTTCCCTTTGCTGATTTCACCATCACAGTACATGAGAGTTCAGCGTGTGAATCTCAGACTTATTTCCTACAGCTCTATGGGGCATCAATGGGGTCAAAATGTTCACCTTCATTGGTGAACCTTTATATGGGCATATGGGAAAAGGTCTTCATTTCCTCTGAACACAATCACTTCCAGCGTAACATCCTATGGTACAGGTGCTATATAGACAACCTGCTGATGATCTGGCGAGGCAACCCGGGTACTATGTCACAATTTGTAGATATGCTAAATAATAATGAATACAATTTACAAATTATGTTACGTTTACTGTACAAACTAAGGTCTCTCAACATGGATCAAAGGGTGAGTACCTGGATTGAAAACTGGTTACAGGGGCGAGTCCAGAGGTTGGTGATAAATGGAGAGTACTCGGAATGGTCTGGTGTAGAAAGTGGGGTTCCCCAAGGTTCTGTCCTGGGACCAATAATATTCAATTTATTCATAAACGATCTGGAGGATGGGATAAACAGCTCCATCTCAATATTTGCGGATGATACCAAGCTAAGCAGGGCATTAAATTCTCCACAGGATGTGGAAACCTTGCAACAAGATCTGCACAAATTAATGGGGTGGGCAGACAAGTGGCAAATGAGGTTTAACATAGAAAAATGTAAAATAATGCATTTGGGTACCAAGAACGTGAACGCAAACTACTCACTGGGGGGAGCCTCTGGGTGAATCTAGAATGGAAAAGGACCTAGGGGTCCTAGTAGAGAATAGGCTCAGCAGTGGCATGCAATGTCAAACTGCTGCAAGCAAAGCTAACAAAGTGTTGGAATGCATCAAGAAAGGGATCAACTCCAGGGATGAATCAATAATTCTCCTACTATACAAGTCTCTGGTGAGGCCGCACCTGGAGCATGCAGTCCAGTTCTGGGCACCAGTCCTCAGGAAGGATGTTCTGGAACTGGAAAGGGTTCGGAGAAGGGCAACAAAGCTAATTAAGGTATTGGAGGATCTTAGTTATGATTAAAGATTACAAGCACTGAACTTATTCTCTCTGGAGAAGAGACGAGAGGGGATATGATTTCAATGTACAAATACTGTACTGGTGACCCCACAATAGGGACAAAACTATTCAGGGCAAGGGAATACACAAAGACACGTGGCCATTCACTAAAAATAGAAGAAAGGCAGTTTAACCTTAAACTGCGTAGAGGGTTCTTTATGGTAAGAGCAGTGAGGATGCGGAATTCTCTTCCACAAGTAGTGATATCTGCTGGGAGTACAGATAATTTCAAAAAACTATTAGATGCGCACCTAAGGGACCACAACATTGAGGGATATACAATGTAATATTGACATAAAAACACACACATAGGTTGGACTTGATGGAATTATGTCTTTTTTCAACCTCGCTGACTATGTAACTATGACTATGTAACTATATGGGGGAAAGATGTTGCGCTGGAGGGTGTCTATGTTTCAGGAAATGTGCTTACCAGGACTTCCTCAAGGAATGCTCAGGTAATTCTACTTTGTTGGCAAGAAGTTATTATCCTTACCACACATTTAAGCTATCCCCTTTGGGAAATTTATAAGAGCTAGACACAACTGCTCAACTGAGCAGGCCATTGTGGAAGAAAGTGCAATCATCACTTAAAGATTAAGGGATCGGATGTACTTGGTTTCCCTAATTTCTAAGGTTTCCGGTTAGCAGCTGAACATACACGTAAATCTCTTCTGAGTGAAACATCTGGTTGTTTGGGCAATATGAGGAAGAAACATAATTATTTGACACTTTTGTGACCACTTATTCTATTGAATTCAGGAATACAGTAGATATAATCAAGTGTAACCTGCCTATTCTTTACACAGTTCCTTCATTGTGGAAGGTCTTGGAGAAAAGGGTGCCACTTTTCAAGTAAAAAAGCCCCTACTTTGGGTTCCTTATTGTCTCTGAGTTTTTTTTAATTCTCAGAAAAATAGGAATGAATATTGGCTGTCTTAAAAAGGCTCTTATAAATGTGAATCAAAATATTGTGAGTTTCATGTTAAGAGACACACAAATACAGTCCGTGGCAACTGGGGAAACAATATTCTTATACACTTACTATAAGGAGATGCAGCACTTACTCTTCCGGATACAAGTAATATATTACACAAAAAAAATGCACAAAACCCTAGGTATAAGAGCAAATTAATAATTTAACACATCATACAGATACTCTCATTCAAAAAATGTAATTAATGAAAATACATAACCCAAAAACACATATGACAGTGATAAAATGAAAAACAAAATGAAACAAATGAGCAAAATGAAAATAATAGTAAAATGTCCACTCCCATCGTCCAATCAAGGCCTTTCTGGACAATCATATATGAATAATGTGAACAGAAATTCCACGTGCAGTGCTGACGAACCACCAAAAAGCCAAAAGTGTCAACTCCTTACAAGATCCCAATGATCTCCAAAGGTAAAAGATCATGAGCACTTAAAATGGTCACAAAGGCTGAATGTGTTTTACCTTCATGCATTCTATGCATGAAGGTAAAAATCCTTCTGTGTGCAGCTTCACCTGTAGCCCCCCTAATGCTTACCCAAGCCCCACCTTGATCCAACGATGTGCATGAGAGTACTGGCTCTCCAGGGTTTCTGACTCCTCAATGGCTAAGACACAGCTTTCAATCACAGCCAGTGAGGAGGGAGCGAGGGAGGAGCAGAACCATGCCCTGTGTGAGAGTTTATCATTCTAAAAACAACTACTACTGCATTAGGGGCAGGTTCCTGCTGGTGCTCTGAGGGAGAGATTATCGTTCTAAAACCATCCACTACTGCATTAGGGCCAGGTTCCTGTTGGTGCTCTGAGGGAGAGATTATCGTTCTAAAACCATCCACTACTGCATTAGGGCCATTTTCCTGTTGGTGCTCTGAGGGAGAGATTATCATTCTAAAACCATCCACTACTGCATTAGAGCCAGGTTCCTGTTGGTGCTCTGAGGGAGAGTTTATCGTTATAAAGCCATCTCCTACTGCATTAGGGAGAGGTTACTGTTGGTGCTGTGAGGGGGAGATTATTGTTCTAAAATCATCTCATACTGGTGTAGGGAGAGGTTCCTGCTGCTGGTGTGAGCAGTGCATTTCTTGCACAAAAATAAAAAGTGCATCTACAATTTTCTTTTTTTAAAACTGCACACTGGGCAAATGTGGTGGCGGGTGGGCCTGAGGCGGCTAGCCGTTTGGCGCATGTCCTTCCACCACTGAGGATTGCAGGGCATTTCTCTTTGCCTCCTGTTGCCTACTGCTCCTACTGCGCTTCCTCCTCCTCTTCCTCTATCACCTCCTCATCTGCTCAGCGTAACACCTTCACCACCAACTTCAGCACATCCAGGGGGAAAAGACAGCAGGCTGTTTTAAAACTGATATGTTTGGGGGATAAACCCCACATTGTGCAGCAGCTGTGGACGGGCATTGAACAACAGACCGATGAGTGGTTGTTGCCACTGAGCCTCAAGCCTGGCCTGGTGGTGTGCAATAATGGGCGAAATCTCGTAGCAGCTCTGGGCCTAGCCGGTTTGACGCACATCCCTTGTCTGGCGCATGTGCTGAATTTGGTGGTGCAGAAATTTCTAAAAAACTACCCAGGTATGCCAAAGCTGCTGCAGAAAGTGCGGGCCGTCTGTGTGCACTTTCGGCATTCTCACCCTGCTGCTGCTCGCCTGTCTGCGCTGCAGTGGAACTTTGGCCTTCCCGATCACCGCCTCCTATGTAACGTGCCCACAAGGTGGAACTCCACCTTGCACATGCTGGAGAGACTGTGCGAGCAGCAGCAGGCAATAGTGGAGTTTCAGCTGCAGCACGCACAGGTCAGTCGCTCTGTGGAACGAGACCTGTGTACCATATTGCGGTGTTTCGAGTACTCCACCAACATGGCCAGTGCCGATGACGCGGTTCTCAGCGTTACTATCCCACTTCTATGTCTCCTTGAAAAAACATTTCGGATGGAAGAGGATGTGGCACAGGAGGAGAAGGAAGAGGGGTCATTTCCATGGTTATCAGACCAGTCATTCACAAGTGGCTCGGAGGGTGGGTTCCTGCAACAGCATAGGCCAAGTCAAACATTTTCAAGCTAGTGGACAGTTCTGGAGGAAGAGGTGGATGAGGATGATGAGGAAGAGGAGGAGGAACCGTGTTCACTGCAGGGTGGCACCCAACGCAGCTCGTGGGCATCACTGGAGCATGACTGGGGGGATACGGAGGACACAGATGATACACCTCCCACAGAGGACAGCTTGTCTTTGCCTCTGGGCAGCCTGGCACACATTAGCGACTACATGCTGCAGTGCCTGCTCAACGACAGCCGAGTTGACCATATTTTAACTTGTGCTGATTACTGGGTGGCCATCCTGCTGGATCCCCGGTACAAGGACAACGTGCCGTCCTTAATTCCCTCACTGGATCATGATCGGAAGATGCGCAACTACAAGCGCACTCTGGTAGATGCGCTGCTGACAGCATTCCCAAATGACACTGGGGGTTCAGTGGAAGCACAAGGCAAAGGCAGAGGAGGAGGAGGAGGAAGAGGTCACCAACGCAGCTGTGGCACCGCCAGCACCTCAGAAGGCAGGGTTAGCATGGCCAAAATGTGGAAAAGCTTTGTCAGCAGCACGCCACCACAAACAGCACCACTAGCTGATAGGCAACGTCTTAGCAGGAGGAAGCATTTCAGTAACATGGTGGAACAGTATGTGTGCACACGCCTACACGTACTGACTGATGGATCTGCCCCATTCAACTTCTGGGTTTCCAATTGGCCACATGGCCTGAGCTTGCCCTTTATGCCTTGGAGGTGCTGGCCTACCCTGCAGCCAGTGTATTGTCTGAACGTGTCTTTAGTACGGCAGGGGGCGTTATCACAGACAAGCGCAGCCGCCTGTCCACAGCCAACCTTTATTAAAGCTAACCTTTATTAAAATGAACCAGGCATGGATCCCACAAGACTTGTCTGTACCTTGTGCAGAATAGACATTTAGACATTTCACACATCCATTGATATCCTTTTTTTTTTTTTTTTAATATGTCTCAATATTTTGGGGGCTACCCCAATTCTAAAAAAAAACCAAACAAACAAAGAACAGTGTTGGCTACCTCCTCCACCACTGCCACTTCCACCTACACTGCCACGGTCAAGGCCTAGTCAACCTCTAGGCTCCTACTCCACATCCAGCTCCTTCTCCTATTTTTATTTTTTTTATGTGATTTTAAGTTATTTCCCTATCCACATTTGTTTGCAGGGCACTTGTCCTACTCTCACTCCCATTTTGCTAAATTTTGCAGCCTTCTAGCCCTTTCCATTACTTTTTTACAGCCATTTTTGTGCCCAAAAGTTTGGGTCACCATTGACTTCAATGGGGTTCGGTGTCCGGGGTCAAGTTCGGATCGATTTGAGTGCCAAACCCGAACGGTTTCACGAGGTTCGGCTGAACCCGACAAACTCGAACATCCAGGTGTCTGCTCAACTCTACTTGTGAGCAACCCATCAAAATTATTCACTTTGCCCACCAGTCTCTGACATTGATTCCCATCAGTTGCAAGATGCTTGTGAGTTTCTTTGCATGAAATGCCCAATTCAAAACCCCTACAAAATTTCAATCTGAATACACTAGGGCAGTCCATAACACTCCATTTCTTCTTTTTGATCCATTCTTTGGTAGATTTGCTAGTGTGCTTCAAATGGTTATCCTTTTTTAAGACTCATTTACAGCTCAACTTCAACTTTTTGACATACGGCCTCTCATTAAGCACATTTTCATAGGATGAGGAATTCATAGATGACTCGATAACTCGCAAACTCCAAACCATAACATTTCTACTATGCATCAGAATTGTTAGGGGTTCTATTCTTGATATGTTGTCTTTGAGTTGTGGCAAACATGTCTATCGTTACTGTTACCAAACAGCTCTATCTGTGATTTATAATTTTTCAGCACCTTGTCCCAGAAGACCTGGTCTTTGCTTATAAGTAGAGTTGATCGAACCTCTGGAAGTCCGGGTTCGGCAGGTTCGGCCGAACTTTGGGACAAAGTCCGGGTTCGGGTCTGGACTTGACCCGAACTTTGACCCGGACCCCGAACCCCATTGAAATCAATGGGGACCCGAACTTTTAGGCACAAAAATGGCTGTAACAAAGTCCTGGCAAGTCCTAGAGGTCTGTAAAAGGAAGGAAAATGGGGGTAAGAGTTGGACCCTACAAAGAAATGGGGATAGAGAAATAGCTTAAAATAATTTTTAAACTAAAATCACATAAAAAAATCAAAAATGGAGATGGATGTGGAGTTGGAGGTTGAGGAGGCGGTGAAAGTGGCGGTGGAGGAGGTAGCCAACACTGTTTTTTTTATTTTTGTGCAAGAAATAATCTCCAAGTTGTACAGGGAAAGTTTCCAGCTGTTGCTTTAAGGGAAAGATTATTGTTCTAAAATCATCTCCAAGTTGTTTTATGTTATAAAATCATTGATTTTATAACAATAATAAGGCTCTATGCGGCTGCAATACACTTAGTGAATGGCGCTTGGACATGATTTTATAACACTAATAAGGCTCTATGCAGCTGCAATACACTTAGTGAATTAAGCTTGGACATGATTTTATAACACTAATATGGCTCTAGGCGGCTAGAATACACTTAGTGAATGGAGCTTGCAGATGATTTTAGAACAATAATCTTTCCCTTAAAGCAACAGCTGGAACCTTTCCCTGTACAAGTTGGAGATGATTTTAGAAGAATAATCTTTCCCTTAAACAACAGACTCTACCTAGTTCAGTCAGATCGTTCTGTGCAGCAGGATGAGGTCTGCAATCTGTCCCTCAAAGCAGCAGTACTAGTATCTCTCCCTAGTCCACAATCAGATCATTCAGTAATGCAGGATGAGATGTTCTGCAATCTTTCCCTCACAGAGCCAGCAGCACCCTCTCCCTAAACTATACTGAGAGCATATGACATGCAGCACAGTGACTCCAGCCCCATATAGAGGCTGGGT
>BLSH010510787.1:64162-87575 GCA_018402905.1 Glandirana rugosa
TTTTACGGAAACGACAGGTTTTTCTTGTATTCTCGTTTTTACTCGAACGGTAATTCGAATATACATCTCAACTCGCTTGGGCCTGACATTTCAAGCCATGCCATTAGTAGGCATGGCTGTGATTGTTTCTCAGGGAAAACCAGTGAAACACTTGTTGATTGGCTGCCCTTGGCAGCTATTCAACACGTGTAATAAAATACCCGAACCGGGACTTTTTTTTGAAAAGTTCGGGTCTGGGTGCCGGACACCCCAAAGTTCGGTACGGACCCGAACTTTACAGTCCGGGTTCGCTCAACTCTACATATAAGCTTAATGGCAAGCTCATTTTTGCTCTTATGTTCTTTTTGGACAGCAAAGGCATTTTCTTAGCACATTTCTCATTGAATTGGTGAAATATTTTCCTGAGCTCTTGTAGATATTTTTTCTAACAGAAATAAATTATTGATTTCAGATTATTTGGTGATCTTCTTTTTAAATCCCTTGCTGGACATAAAACATTCACAACTTTCTCTCTGAAGACTCTAATTTCATGGATTTGGGATGGAGGTAAATATAGGGGTGTACTTGTTATTTTGTATGACAAATCTGCATTTTGTATATTTAGATCATGAAAATGAATACACTGTGTAAGTTACATATGTCATTTGTTCAAGTATATCACCTTTTATCAGTAGGCACTAATTAAATAATGTAATGTTTGCCTTTTCAAATATGTTGAAAAAGTCAACCATTTCCATGTTTTTTTTTTTTTTTACATGTCTGTACATACATAAACCTGTGAATTTAATGTACAGCTTTGAATTGTTTTGTTCTTTTGAATTTGTCTATAGAGTAATATATTCTATGTGTGAATAAAATTAACAACGCGTTTTTTGACCCCTTCCTGTTCCCCATACTCCTGTGTCCATGAGCCTGTTCCTTGTCATGACTCTCAATCTTCATAGAATGGCTACACCAAAATCAATGTGTAATTTAGGTGACTGATTATGTGAGGATTTATGATGTAACATCATTCCCATGCTGTCATTCATAATAATCTTACATTACCAATTAGAAACATAGATGCTTTGGGTAGATACGTGTTTTGTACAGGACACCAGGAGCGTGTCTTGGATGGCAGCTATTTTACTACAGTATTTGAGTTGTGGTCCCTATATAGGGGACAGTTTAAAGACTGGGCTAAGTACTTAGTGGTTCTCACGTATGCACGGTGAGGGATTCTGGTTGAAAAACAGGGCTGACTGTCAGCTCTCTAGTTGATAAATTCTTGTTAGGGACCCGGAATTTCAAAGGTTCGAATAGATTTGGTTGGGAAGAACATCCAAACCCTGACTACCAGAACTTTGGTTCCAAAGAGGTTAAGCCCCAGGCAGAGAAGACTTGAAAGACTGCCGAGAGAATTCAGTACTTGTGACAGTGAGGGAGTGGAGAGAGAGTCTCACAAGCTGTGAGTAAAGTGAGATCTCTTGGACAAACTGAGAAGCTGGTGGCTGACCCCCCTTGTGGTCTGTCTGGCACCGTTACCATGGAGGAGTCCTAAACCTAATGCAGGACCAAAAGATTGGCAGCAAGACTGCTGTATAGTTTTTTTGTACCAAGACTTTGGACTGTTAACTTGTTTTGGGCTCAAGAAAGCTATTTTGGTTTATCTGTTTTTTTTTTTAAATAAACAAACTGGTTGCTTTCACCAAATCGGCTGGCTGTCATTCCCAAGCTAACTTAGATCACTGTTGCCACTAAGAATGATAACATAAACTTAGATCAGAAAACGAGGGAAGGGAGCATATGCAATGGAATATAGGAGCAAGACCTATTGGCAGTTTGGAACTACTATGGGGTGCAGTGGACTAATTTATTGGCTTAATCCAGAGGGCAGGGAGCAGATCAGTTTGTCTAGCATACCAGGAAATATTAAAAATGGGAACCTTTGAATCTACCTAGTCCAAAGGCAGACTTATTCCCACTGAAAGCGGTTCAGAACATTTTGGTGCTTCCTTTGTCTGCAGCAAACTACAAGAAGAGCGGAAACACATTCATTTGAATGGTATCTGTTTTTGCCATAGAGCTGAGAAAATATGTTTTGCTGTGCTTTAATAAGGAAGGATTTGTTTTTGACAGGGACAAGTGCAGTGGCTAAATGCACAAGTTGTTCAACAGGTGTTGCTATTTTACATGCCAAATGAAATGATGTCTGACCATCCACTCCTGAGATATACACAGTTCTGCCAGAGAGCAAAGCCAGGTAAATGACACCACTTTTACATAACTTTTTCTGCTACAGTTATAAAAAGGATAAAAACTGCCAATTAAACAGTGGGGGCAGCAAGAGACTGTAGAAATCATCTTGACAGCACATATAAATACACATCTAATTGTGTGCAAGCAAGCACTACCTTCTCCCAGTCTTATTGCTACTGTATAGGGGATTACAAAACGCTGATATGCAAGTACTTACACTAATTGCATTTAATAAAAAATAAATGTAATGATTTATTATTGATTTAGTTGATGTATTAATGATTTGACTTAGGCTGGGTTGACAACTAAGTGGGAATTGGATGCAAGTTTCCCAGCATCAAATTCGCATAGCAGGAGATTGTGACCGGCTCTCTTTGGAGCTGGTTCACACATCTCTGCAGCAGCTCCGGTGCGAATTGTACAAGAGTCCTTGCATCTTTTGGTCCATTTCAGGTTCGAATTCAGCCCAAAATTTGGGCTGAAATCAGACCTGAAACGGTGAATGGAGACGCACCGGACTCCTGCTGTGTTCTCCAGTGTGAACCCCGCCTTAGTTGCTTTCACCTGTTCTTTATATGCTTGTTCAGCTTAAAGTGTAGTTCCACCCAAAAGTGGAACTTCCGCTTTAAGTACTGGTGACCCCCTGACATGCCACAATAGGCATGTCATTTTTGTTTGTGGGGGGAGCGGGTACCTAGTTTTCACAGGTACCAGGCTCCCTCTTCCGCCCCTGGCGCCGGGGCGCGGAGTGGAAATTCACCCTCCCTCCCTGCAATGTTCTGGGACAGGTCGCAGGTCCCAGAAGATTGCCCGGCCATTCATATCACTCAGCGTGGCTTGTGCATGTGCTGTGAAGCCTCAGCCGGGCGCCCACACTTGCAATGCCGGCGATGTGGAGAGGAGGGGGAGAGGAGTGAGGCTTTGGGCAGTCACATCACTGGACCGTGGGACAGGTAAATGTCTGTTTATTAAAAGTCAGCAGCTACACTTTTTGTAGCTGCTGACTTTTAAATTGGTGGAACTCCTCTTTAAAGATGAATTTCAGTTATTGATATTTTTTGCATAATTACATTGATCCAGCTTGGACCAGTTTGAGCATGCATATTCTACTATATCTTCTATATCTGGGCAATCCTTGTGAAAGTGGAAATCACTTTAATACTCAAAGCTACTAAAGAGATCCTTGTTATCTTCCAGGTCTCATGCTAAGCTGCTTCCCTACTGCATAGCAACCACAGTGAGTTGCTTGATCAGCAAGGGCACCATTCAGAGAATGCATTTTCTCAATGAAGGCAAAGTGTTTTCTGATTGGACTAGCTGGAGAGACAGGGCAGTGACATCACAATCTCCACCTTTTCCAATCAGAGAAGATCTTTTATTCAATGAGAAAAATACAAGGAATACTTTTGAATGATGCTTGTGCAGAGTGAGTGACCCCCTGTGGTTATTTTGCATAAGGCCAGATACTCATCATTGGATCAATTAAAGAGGAAGTAAAGTCTTCTTATTTAACCACTTCAGCCCCTCCAACAACATCCCACACCTCGACAACCCTAACCTGTTTTAGGAAACTGGCAAAATGGTCCTGAGAGGCAGGATTATCTCTTATGCCTCAGCGTACAAAAAGAAGGTTTCCACCCAGTACCAGGCAACCAGTAACACCCTACGTATCGCCCACGCGGCTCTCTCCGCCAACAACACACCTCACAATAGGAAAACCTGGCTTGCAGCCAAAGACAACTTCAAACTCTGGGCTGCCACGCAAGACAAAATATACCAATCCCATCACGAGATGAAACTGCATAAATTTGGCAACAAGCCAGGCAAACTACTGGCCAGACTGACTAAGGACCCTCACACTATGACACACGAAGGTTCGATCAGGGATCCAACAGGGAAAGAAACCTCCAACCCTAAACGAATCAACGACACCTTCAAAAATTTTTATGCCTCCCTATACGGCCACGACCTCATCGACGAGACCAAAGCGGTGGATTTTCTGCACTGAGTAGTCCTTCCCAAAGTTCAACAGCCCCACCTGGCATTCCTTAAAGCTCCAATAACACCAAAGAAATCTCCAACATCATACAAACTCTCCCCCCAGGAAAAACCCCAGGCCCGGACGGGTTTACTGCAGAGTTCTACAAGCTAAACGCTGCCGCCCTCACCCCCACCCTCCAACATGTTTATCAAAACATCTTAGAGGGCAGACCCTACCTTCCCACTGGCCACCAAGCCCACATTAAATTAATACAGAAGAAGGGCAAAGACCCCCTGGACCCTGGCTCCTACCGCCCTATCTCCTTATTAAATTTAGACTCAAAGATCCTGTCCAAAATTATAGCAAACAGACTCGCCCCAATCATGCCCTCACTGCTCAGCCCAGCACAAGCTGGATTTACACAAGGTAGATCCGCAACTACTAACATTAGAAAGGTGCTAATGGCCCTAGAGGTGGGGAGAATGGAGACTTGGCAATCATTTCATTGGACGCGGAGAAAGCCTTTGACAACCTGAACTTTCAATGGCTAAAAATGGTTCTAAAGCCTTTTGGCTTCTCCGGTCCGATATGCCACCTTGTGGATGCCATGTACGAGGCCCCTATGGCTTGCATAGTGGCGGCAGGGCATATCTCCGACAGGTTCCGCCTCCACAAGGGGACTAGACAGGGCTGCCCTCTCTCCCCCCTCCTTTTTAACCTAGCTATGGAACCGCTATCGAGATACCTAAACACACACAGCAATCTCAGTGGCATCCCCATTGGCTCCCTCACTTTAAAGTCAGCACTCTTTGCTGATGACATACTAATCTTCTCCTCTAACCCTAGTGCCGACATGCACTTTATACAGGAAACTTTCACCTGGTTCCGCTGGTGCTCGGGCCTACGCATAAACTTCTCCAAAAGCGAAATGCTTCCACTGTCCCATCCTCGGTCCCCTCCTTGGGCCTCCTCGTCAGTATTCACCGTAGCTAAGAACTATATCACCTACCTTGGAATTAAAATAGGAAAAACTCCCTCTTCATTGTGCCACCTAAATATCACCCCGATAATCCAAAAAATCATTCAGGAACTTAAACAGTGGACTAACCTCCCCTTGTCCCTTCTAGGCAGATGCCACCTATACAAAATAACTAGTTTCCCAAAACTCCTTTAACCCCTTCAAACAATCCCCATTCTCCTCAAACACAGAGATGTTACACGACTTCACTCTGCTGTGTCGGGCTTCCTCTGGAAAGGCTGCAGACCCCGCATAGCCTTGCACAAGCTCTTCACCCCCAAATTGGATGGAGGTGCCAACCTGTCTTGTCTTCTACGCGTGGGCTTAGAGTGGACCACCAACTCCTCTAGATATTCCAATCACAAGCTAGAAACTAAAATGGCAAAACCTATCGACCTGTCTAACCTACTTCACTGCAGTCCTAGCAACATTCCAACTCACCTAAAAAACAATATCCTTATACGAGACACAGCATTAGCTTGGAGAGAGATAGGGAAGAAACTTCAATTATTGCCGGGACTTCCGATCCACGCAAAAATATGCGGACACCCATTATTCCCCCAAGCACTACAACACCTGGTCTTTCACATGTGGGCGAAAGCTGGTCTAACTAAATTCAGCCAGTTATTTGACAAGGCCTCAGGGAAGCATATCCTTCCTACACAAATACTCAAAGACTTTGGTCTGCTGGCAACCCACTACCTTCAAGTATTGCAAGCCTTAAGTTTTGCCTGCTCCATCCATCCGGGAAATGCTCATTGGCTCCAATCCTCCCTTTTAGACCAATTACTGGAACGTGGTCTTCACAGAATCTCGGACCTTTACAAAGCACTGAACTCCAAAGTTCAAGGCAGAACAAATAGCCCTAGTAGCTCCAACTGGTCAAAAGATCTTGATTCCCCGGATGCCCTCAACACCATCTTACTGGGTTACAAAACCACATATAAATACATAACCAAAGAATTCTGGAGGGAACAACAGCTCAAAATTGTCCACAGAGCATATACCCCGTTCTCCCCAATCCGGGACCATCCTGAAACCTCTTGGTGCCAACTATACAAATCTTCGAGACCAAACCTTTTGCACAAGCTCTGGCAATGCCCAGAAATCGCTGCTTTTTGGGGAAAGGTCGAAGATACACAGCCTCTATCACCAACCTCCAACCACATGGCCATATTTATCCACTTCTTTTTGGCAACCTGGACACCCTCTCCCCCCTTCTATCCAAACCCCAGCTCACCATACTACAGTCAAACAAAGCATGGATTGCATCTTGTTACATGATAGCTCGCAGAGCCATCCTAAAAAAATGGATATCCGACACACCTCCCACTATCGCGGAAGTAAAAGCAGAACTCTTCAGGCTTCTCAAACTTGAAAAATTGGACAGACCTGCCCCCAACACCAGAGCCTCAGGCTGCTTCTCACAAAAGTGGTCACTCTTCATCTCTAAAGAACTCCTTCTCTCCACTAGAGACTCTCTCCCAGCTCCTTTTATTTCACTGAGACCGCACTACTAAGCCTAAATCCACCATCGTTAATTTCTGGATGCACACTGCCTACGCCCCGAATACCGTTTGCCTGCTTTTAGAACATATCACCTACTCATAAAGGACTGAGTCCCATCCACAGCCGAGCTAGGACAACCCTCGTTGAGTCCACAAGGTCTTTGTTAGCATTGGACTTTCTTAGTTACTTGGAAATGGGCTAAAATTTCTCCTAGGAGTGTCGCTAAGTGCTATACATAATGTGGTGAACCCCCTTCCCACCTAACCCCCCCTCCCCCTTTTCCTCTCCTTCCCTCCCTCTTCCTCCTTTCCCCCCTCTACAGGGGAGCCCCCACCCCCTCCTCTCCCCCCCCTCTTCTTTTCAGCAATAGTTGTTTAGATCTAACCCTGATTAGTATGTTACAGGGTATCTACTCCTTGTATGTTATTATACTCACCGAAACTTCTGCTTTCCTATATGCACTAAACTTCAAATAAAATATTTATTAAAAAAAAAAAAAAGCACTTCAGCCCCGGAAGGATTTACCCCCTTCCTGACCAGAGCACTTTTTGCAATTCGGCACTGCGTCGCTTTAACAATTGCGCAATCATGCGATGTTGTACCCAAACAAAATTAACGTCCTTTTTTCCCACAAATAGAGCTTTCTTTTGGTGGTATTTGATCACCGCTATAAACAAAAAAGAGCGACAATTTTGAAAAAAAAAAAACAATATTTAACCACTTCAGCCCCGGAAGGATTTCCAGCTTTAGGACCGGAGCCCTTTTTGCGATTCGGCGCTGTGTCGCTTTAACTGAAAATTGAGCGGTCGTGTGACGTTGTACCCAAACAAAATTTGCGTCCTTATTTTCCCACAAACAGAGCTTTCTTTTGGTGGTATTTGATCACCTCTGCTTCATTTCTGATCGCCGCTATAAACAAAAGAAGAGCGACAATTTTGCAAAAAAACCCAAATTTCTTACTTTTTGCTAAAATACAAATCCAAAAAAAAAAAATATAAAAAAACATTTTCTTTCACCGTTTTTGGCCGATTTATATTCTTCCTCATATTTGCGATAAAAAAAAATCGCAATCGGCGTTTATTGATTGGTTTGCGCAAAAGTGGTCGCGTTTACGGATGATGAGAATTCATTTTTGGGGTTTTTATTTTTTTTTTATTTTTTACTAGTAATGGCGGCAATCTGCGATTTTTAGCGGTACTGCGATATTTCAGCGGACATGTTGGACCATTTTGACACTTTTTTGGGACCATTGGCATTTATACAGCGATCAGTGCTATAAAAATGCACTGATTACTGTGTAAATGCCATTGGCAGTGAAGGGGTTAACCTGCAGGGGGCGCTCTAAGGGTTAACTATGTTCCCTGGGCGTGTTCTAACTGTGGGGGGACTGCCCTAGCTGGGGAAGGGAAGTGGTCACAGCCTCCGTATACAGGAAGGCTGTGATCACAGCCCTTCCCCCTTCACAGAACGGAGGTCCGTGTTTACATACACGGACCTCCGTTTCTTCACTCTGGGGGGGCCATTGCGGGTAGCCAGCGGCAATCGAAGCCGCCGCACCCGCTCCCTGGCCCTCCCCGAACACAGTGAGCGCGCGGGCGCGCCTCCGGCGGCGCGCGCTCACAGTGCGCGTTATCGCAGCCGCCATCGTATGACGGCGATTTGCGATAACGAACCACCTTGTCGCCGTCAACCTGCGGTTGGCGGTCGGCAAGTGGTTAAAAAAAATAATAAAAAAACAAATTTATTCATGAGTTTTGGCTGATATATATTCTTCTACATATTTGTGGTAAAAAAAATCGGGGGGCGTGGACGGACACACTCTCCTCAGCTCCGCTCCTCTTGAGGATAAAAAACAACCAAAATCAAAAATTATATTGCCTTATACAAACTAAGCCTCATACTGGCTTCCCAGTACACCAACTCCCTCACAGCGACCGAAATTGAGAGGAACGGGACGCGTCCCTGTCAAGGGAAAGGACGGAGTGAGGAGACGGCTGGAGAAGAGGCTGGAAACGCCGCCATAGACTATCTCAATCCGAAGGCATCCCGGCATCCTGCAGCACGGTAAGCCCCACATACGGCACAATCTGAGCCCCATCACACCCCTACACCCAGGGATACAGTTGGAGAGTGCATTAAACAAAGACTGTTAGGAGCTTCCACCCAATCCTGGCCTACCCCTACAGCGACGGGCGCCATATTGGGGCCTAACTTCAGATTATCTCTCAACATCTCACACTATCATCCTCCTTCTTTTGTGGTGTCCATTGACTGCAAATAGGTCCCCAGGCCCCTATAGATTTAGTACTGCTCATCTGGACCCTCAACACATATATATTAAAATCGGGGCCTAGACTCAGCCGCGAAGCCAGGGGCTAAGTTTTGAAACAAGCCCACAAGCCTCCACAGGATCTGTTGCCAACATTAAATCTTGGGACTTTTCCTCAGCTTACGGGGTGCCAAATTTACACTCCCAGGAACCCCCACACTTTATTCAGACGGGACCTAAACCCTGATTCTTCCACTTTCCTGACTTTTCTTTTTCTTTGTGAAACAAAGGAAGATATAACTTTCGGATTCAACCTCTTTCTATGATGGCAGCCTAAGTTATACCTTCCTGTGACAAGGAGCAACACAAGCAGATCGTAGGGGCTCACTAATATTTAAAACTACTCATTAAGATGGGAAAAAACGAACAGATCTCTCAGCAACCGCGTAATCCTAAAGACTCTACTTCCCAGACAGTGGGCAACATCCCTGCAATGTTTCGGGTGGCTGGAGGAGATAATCGCACGGTTTCTGAAATGGACTGTGAAAATGCCATGGGTTCAAACACCCAAACTGGATCTAACCATACAAATTTACCTTCTTCAAATATAGCAAACCAACCACTAAATCTTGGTGACTTACACGCTGTGGCAGCTGACATAAAAGCCACTCTCACAGCAGCCATAACAGATTTGAAAGCTGACTTACATGCTGTTTCAGCACGAATTGGTGCAGTAGAACAAACAACCACATGCCACTCTGCAGTTATCAGACAAGTTCAAAAGTCAACAGACCTGAATCTATCCCACATCATTGAGATGCACAGACATCTCGAAGACTTGGACAATCATGGCAGATGTCACAATATACGTATCAGAGGTATTCCCAAATCGATTGAACAACCTCAAATTGAACAGACAGTAGCCAGTATTTTCAATGACTTATTGGAGAGACCAGCAGACTCGCCTATAGAAATGGAGAGAATTCACAGGGCGCTAAGACCGAGAGGTCGTGAAACTGACCCACCCAGAGATATTGTTTGCTGCCTGGTAAATTTTCCTCTTAAAGAAGCCATACTCAGAAAGGCACGAGAACGCATCAGGGTTCAATTTAATGGCATGGAAATCAAGCTTTTCCAGGATCTATCCACCATCACTTTAAATCACAGAAGAGCACTGAGACCCCCTTTTAGAGCAACTACGAAGCAGGGGCATTCCCTACAGGTGGAAATTCCCCTTTTGCCTCTCAGCAACATGGAGAGGCCAAACCGCACATCTCCGAACCCCAGATGATCAACATGCCACTGGTTGAAGTACCAGACTGGTACAGCTCGTTCTCCATTGCTGAAAACTGTATCGAAGTGTCTAATGACAGCACTCCAAGAGCACAGAGACACCGAGACAGAAGGCGCAGGAATTTGTTTAACTCTCCACCACTTAATCCAAACTGCAGAGACGACAACCGCAGAAGCCCAGGATCATCACCACCACGCAGGAGAGATCGAGTTGAAGGTTAAGTGATTGCACCCAAAGTTAACAGAACAGAATACAACACGAAAGACATCTCACAGAAGAACACCTCAGACCTTAATTCCAGCTTCACACCATGAGAAACCCCTGGACTGAAACATCCTTTCTTCAGATGTAATCCAGTCTGCTGAATATCTCTGAAACTATATCCTTAGATCAACAGGAGTTACCCCACCTCTCAACGGAAGGGTTGCTTTACCTTCTATAAGTATAAAGGGACAAACGGGGAGAAGACGCACTCCAAGGTGTTTAATACATCTTCCTACAATTGGTATTGTTCCAGTTAGGGAAAAATGTTACTGAGTTTATGTTACTAATGAGTATGAAAGTACTTTTCTCGTTCTATGTTAATGCTTTACCCCCTACCTAGTGCTATCTCCACAGAGTCAAATCAAGCTCAAGATACTTCCACCTTCAACGAGCTTATCACCATGAAGCATTGACTAGGGGTTATGTGAGTTTTGTTAAAATGTTTTGTTATTGTTCATTCACATCTAAATAGTTTATTTACATTTGTTTACACCAATCATATAATAATGTCTCTGGTCTTGTCCCCCATCGCTGGGTCCTGCGATGGCGGTTGGGTTTCCGGGGCGGTCCTAAGGCTGCCTGGGAGACCCTGTTGACATGCAGCGGGACGTCCGGGATACAGGAGAATACGCTTAAATCACCCTCATAACAACTTAGACTGCTGTTAATTTGAGTGACTACCTCTATCTCCCTAAATAGCTAGATAGCCATACACTCCAGGACACCAGACTTGCAATACAAATGCTTTATATACGGTATATATCAATAACAGCCCACTCACATAACATCAAAACCCTTATCCCTCCTCAAATATCACAAAGGGTAAATATTTTATAAACCTCCCAGCCCAACAAATACTAGCATTATTGGACAACCCACACCTGCGCCCAACCATGGGGCATTAATTCCCCTGCACAATAATAAAACAAACACATATACTATGCCCCTAAAACCTGACGTCCTTTAGAGTTTGCTAATTAGATTCTCCTCCCATCTGTTCTCCACTGCACCCCCTGAACCTTAAACATTATTTGAGCTCCAACGTCACAGGAATGCCTCCCATATTCTCTGCACTTCGACCGCACCCCCACCCAGGAGGGAATTCTATTTCTCTTCTGACTGAACCGGAATCCCATCCCCCTCTCCTATTGAAGGAGGACTAGCCGGTCTACTCCCTCCTCCGGAACGTTACCCTACTTACTTTTTGTCTATTACCCCCTCCTTATTCGTACAATCTGTTTTCTATTTCTCTCAAGACTTCTCTTTCTCTCCCCAACAGCTGTGTCCCCTCCCACCGGGACACTCCCCAAAGACCAGTAATCTACCCACTTAACATATACTTATAAGCACAGTTAACATAACCCAATTTTAACCATGCCTCAACATAATAGCCTAAACGTACCACTTATGCTCAAAATTGTATCTATTAACGCCAAGGGACTGAACATCCCTGAAAAGCGTTCTCTCTTGTTAAGAGAAGGACACAAACTTAGAGCTGATTTTGTTCTAATTTAAGAGACCCAATTCCAATTAAACAAAATCCCTAAACTAGGTGATGGGAGATATACCTCTGTGTACCATGCAGCTTATAAAGATTCTAAAACAAAGGGTGTATCGATCCTGATATCTAAACACACTCCCTTCAAACTACAAGACTCCCTTATCAATCAAGAAGGAAGATACATATTCTTAAAGGGCACGCTAAAAGGACATCCCATCACAATTGCAAACATTCACGTCCCAAATAGCAAACAAACTACATTCTTTCGCAATATCAGTGGAGCGTTGCTAACCTTTATGTCTGGTATCTTAATCTTAGGAGGAGACTTTAATGTCCCGCTCAACCCATTGCTAGACACATCCACCGGCTCATCAGCTCTCCCATTTAGGGCATTAAAACAAATTAAACTACAACTCCACAACCTATTACTACACGATGCTTGGAGAGCAGCTAACCCACAGACAAGGGACTATACATATTTCTCCTCGATTCACCAGAAATACTCTAGAATTTTTATCCCAACAAGACCTACCTCTTCTACATAGAGCCACCATAGAGCCAATGACGTTTTCTGACCACCACCTGGTTACGGTAGAATTGACATTCCCAGATAAATCCGCCAAAACAAAAATTTGGAGACTCAACCCATCCCTACTTAATGACCCAAAAGATAGGGAAGATATTTCAACCTGTTTAAAGAACTACTTCACAGACAATAATACATAAGACACATCCCAACTATATTTGTGGGAAGCCCATAAGTGTGTAGTCCGTGGGGAACTTCTCAAAATAGCAGCTAGAATTAAAAAAAAACAACAAACAAAAATCTCAACCCTACTGACAAAGATTTGAGATCTCGAAACAACACATAAAAAGAGCCTGGCTCTATCAACACTTCAAGAACTTTCTAACACTAGAAAACTTCTCTTGGAAGAACTTCACTTAAGAACTAAAAGACAATATATTCTTAAACACAAAATTTTCTACGAGCAAGGCAACAAAAGCGGTAGACTATTAGCCAAAGAGGTCCAGAGCAAAAAAGTAATGACACGATTCACCACATTAGAGATAGCCAGGGCATTATCCATGCATCAAATGAGAAGATAGGCCTTCAATTTGAAGAATATTACAAATCATTATACAACATTCCCACAAATCCTAAATATGTCTCTGACTCAAGACAAAAGACACAAGACATACAATCGTTTTTATCACTTCATGGCTTGGCCCGTATACCCCCAGAACTGGCAGAAAACTTAAACACATCTCTCACAGAAAAGGAGTTTGATAACGCCATCAAAGAGATGAAAGTTGGTAAAGCTCCTGGCCCAGACGGATTTTCTTTACAATACTATAAGACCTTTAAAGAGATTCTAACCCCCTTTTTCCTTTCAGCATTCCGCTCATTTGAATCTTCTAAACACCCCCCTCCACAGCTCCTAGAGGCACATATAGCGGTAATACCTAAAGATACAAAGGACCCAACCCTGGTAACCAATTACCTTCCCATCTCGCTTATCAATGTCGATGTAAAGATCTTTGCAAAAATCCTGGCTAATCGCCTTCTCCCCCTCCTCCCCAATCTTATCTCTTTGGATCAAGTAGGCTTTATTCCTGGTAGAGAGGGGAGAGATAACACAATAAAAGCCCTAAACATTCATTATTGGTTAAACCAAGAAAAAAACTCAAAACAGGGCTTTCTATCTCTAGACGCTGAGAAGGCGTTCGACAGAGTGGCCTTGGACTACATACAAGAAGTGCTCCACAACATAGTAATACCAAATATAATGCTATCCTACATAAGCACCTTGCATTCATCCCCTACAGCCAGAGTTCGAGCTAATGGCCACCTGTCGAGCGCCTTCCAGTTGCATAATGGTACCAGGCAAGGTTGCCCTCTTTCACCGCTTTTATTTGTGCTTACTCTAGAACCACTCCTAAACAAAATTAGAGCGAATCCTGATATTAAGGGCATAGAGATCTCCAAACATACATACAAAGTCCCTGCCTTTGCAGATGACCTTCTGCTATTCCTTTCTGAGCCAATTACAACGCTCCCAAATTTACTGAAAGATCTGGAATTCTTTCACCAGATCTCAAACTTCAAAATTAACCATTCAAAATCCTGGGCCTTAAATATAACACTCTCTAAAGAAAAAGTTCAACACTGCCAGACCAACTTTCCCTTCAAATGGGCTGAAGACTCCATAACATATTTATGCATCAAGATCCCCCAAACTCTCTCTAGCCTCTTCCGGTACAAATTTACTCCAATATTAAAAGAGGCTAAAGAGGACCTCAAACGATGGAAAGCTCTAAATATATCATGGTTCGGAAGGGCATCTCTTCTCAAAATGATGATATTACCCAGATTCCTTTATCTGTTTCAAACAATTCCAATCTACATTCCACACGCTTTTTTTTAGAGAAGCTCGCCAGACATTTTCTTCTTTCATCTGGCATGGTAAATCGCCAAAAATTAAATATGACAGACTTATACTTCCCAAACATAAAGGGGGGATAGCTCTCCCTGACCTACGCCGTTACTACCAGGCGGCGCTCCTTACTCGCATTGTGGATTGGAATATCCATGACTCGATTAAGGACTGGGTCCCACTGGAACACAATATAACGTCTCAAAACTTAAACACTGTCCCCTGGCTACACCCCCAACACACTTCCCTTGAGAGCAAATTACACCCCTTAATCGGACCCACTATATCCTGCTTCCACAACGCAAATAGGAAAGCAAACCCAACCCCTTGGCTCAGCCCTTTAACCCCTGTGAGGAACAACCCAGAGTTTGCCCCAGGCATGAACGACAGTTTCCTAGCCAAAATCTGGCCCCACAGAGAAGTACCCGTGCAACATTTCTTTCAGAACAAATCTTTCATTTCTCGAGATATTTTAAACACCATACTTGCCCCTAATTCAATCTCCGAATGACAATATATGCAAATAAGAAGCTACCTAAATAGATCTGCTAACATACCATCCTGGACCAAGAACCTTTCAAGCCTAGAGTCTTTATGCACCAAAAAAACACCCCAGAGACATTTAACTTCTGCTCTATATGGCTCTTTGTTCGTAGGCCAATCTGCATTCCCTGATCATACTTGCAAAGCATGGGATCAAGATCTCAACATGCAAATTACAGAAGAAGTATGGGAAAATATATGTTACTACACCCACAAAGGTTCACTTAAGGTAGCCACACAAGAATGCAGCTTTAAAATTCTATCTAGGTGGTATGGAACACCTGAAATAATTCATAAATTCTCTCCGTCCACCCCCAACAGATGTTGGCGTTGCGGTGAGGAAGACAGATCTTTCTTCCACATATGGTGGTCCTGCTCAGGCATTAACGCTTTCTGGCAAATGGTACAGAGAGATCTCGGCAGTCACAAAAGAAGTCATTGCTTTCTCCCCATCACTATACTTACTTCACAACACTACCAAAACACCGCTATCTTAAATCCCTGACTATGTTTATGATTAATGCGGCCAAACAATGTATCCTACCCAAATGGCTCTCCCCTCTCACCCCAACAAAAGAAGAACGGTTTCACAGGATAAACTACATTGAAAAAATTGAGGAACTCATCAGCATTGCACATGAAATGCATTCCAAATTCTCAGCGACTTGGCACAGATGGCATCTGTACAAGCAAGATACAGGTTAACACTGGTTGCAGAACCATATAATGCCTCACATCTGTTAAAACCTACCTTCTGTTCAAAACAACATTCCTTTTTCTAAAAAACAATAACTTCACCTGGCTTCAAGATTCACCAAATCATTAGAGTTCCAGCTGCCCAGGGGGGAACACGGCTGGTATCTCTCTCCTCCCCTTCTACCCCCCTTTCCTACTATGCCCTATTCACTTCTCTATATTCCACTTTTCCTCTCTTTAGCTCTTTGTCTCATTTTAATCCCAACCTTACAACCTACTTTAATATACACCAACTACGAAACTCCTTTCAGAAATGCTTATCCTATAAATGCAATAACACATGTTTGCCCACTATCCCTAATAAAATACCTTACGAGAACAACTCCTGCCCACTACAGGAATTTCTCAGCCCCCAGAAATAATAATTACTCACCCCCCCAGAAATTCCTTCCTCACCAATGGGATGTCTCTTCCTTGGAATGGATACATAGTGAAATAGCTATTTGTTTATAATACGTTGTTATTTACAACAAAGAAGTAAGGTTTACTCTATGTAACAGTCTACTACTACATTGTCTTTGTACTGTAAGATTTCACAATGTTACAATTATATGCTGTCTTCTCTTCATATATGTATGTCAAATTATTTTCTCCAATAAAATTTATGGAACAAAAAAAAAATCGCAATCGGCGTATATTGATTGGTTTGTGCAAAAGGTGCCGCGTTTACAACCATGAGACTTAATTTATGGGGTTTTTACTATTTTTTTTATTACTAGTAATGGCGACGATCTGCAAATTTTAATGGGGACTGCGATATTGTGGTGGACAGATTGGACATTTTTGACACTTTTTTGAGACCATTGACATTTATACAGCGATCAGAGCTAAAAAAAACCCGACTGATTACTGTGTTAATATCACTAGCAGGGGAGAGGTTAAACTGAAGGGGGCAATCAAGGGGTTAACTGTGCTCCCTAGGCGTGTTCTAACTGTATGGGGGCTGGGCAGGCAGGGGCATGACAAATCTAACTGATCCCGATGACAGGGATCAGTAGATCAATGTCATGCCCACTGACAGAACAGGGAACTGCCGTGTTTACATCGCCGGTTCCCCACTTTTCTGCTGTATCAGGCGATCGCGGGTCGCTGGCAGATATCAAGCCTGCCCGACCCACGGCCACACTCATGCAGAGTGTAGCAGGCACGAGAGAGAAACCACCGCCGGCCCGTGCCCACCCGCTACTGCGGCTACGTGGTTTGCCATTTTTAGATGGCAATCTGCGCAGCCGAGCCAACTTGCCACCATTTATGTACGCTATGTGGTTGGAAAGTGGTTAATTGTTAATCTACAGGTATGCCTATAATAAGGCTTACCTGTAGGTACTGTAAATATCTCCTAAACATGCACCATTTAGGAGATATTTGCTATATACACCACCGATTACATCATCGGCGCATGTGCTCTGAAGGAACGGCTGTATGTGCTGTTTCTTCAGAGCCCTGTGCCAGAGCCCGCGATCCCAGAAGGATGCATACTAGCTCATTATGCCTTTGTCTTTTTTTATTTTGTTTTATTTAGGGTTTACAACCTCTTTAAATAGCACATATCACTGTAGTAGTGCTGGCAGATACAGTGATTGTCCACTTCTACAGGGATTGGCCAGCTGGACCAATGCATTTTTGCAAAACATCCATACCTGGAATTCAGTTTAAAAAAAAGTACTGCACCACAATATAGGTCAAGGCAATGTATGTTAAAAGCCTATGCAAAGTTCACACATATTAGCACATGTCACTATCTGTGATATTGGTAAGAATGAAACTTTATTTATGGCCCAGGCCCAAAACATTAAGACACAGAACGTTTTCTTCTAAGGAGTGTATACAGAAACAATATACAGAAACGAAAAAATAAACATGGATAAATGATATTGCATTTAATATTTTTCTGAATTCTGATGTTTTTTTTTTTAATCAGTTATTTCTTTAGCTTGTTCAACTATATTTCAACAAAAGGAAAACATGTTAATTTCTTTAAACATACATTTTATATAATAGTATTTATTTTCTTTTACGTTAGCATGCATACATATGTTTTTTTCTATTTCTGTAGCCTGCATCTAACATGCCTTTGTAACACTGTTTAACTGTGAAAGACAGATGGAGAGATAGCTCATCCCGTGTTTTATCATCCTAACTCTGAGATTCATGGCTGAGCTGATTGCTAATGTCTCACAGATTATCGAAGATCCTTCATTCTCCCACAGGAATTGTGGCAAACTCAGCTCAGTAAATATTGACACCTGTAAACCAAGCTCACTGATGCCTTTGCCTACTCTGCCATCTCCCCATCTGTTGTCTTAGGATTTTAAGCAAATGTTTTTGGGTTTCAGCATTCATTTCATTGTAGTACTGTAAAAGAAATGTTAACCAGCGGCTAATCTGACAACCACATGGCTCACTGGAAGACCAGGCTCACTTGAGAGAAGGAACAGTATGATATGTAAAGTACATATATCCCATTGGTCACCACTGCTTATTCTTCCTTAGTTAACAGCATGCTGTGTTAATCTGCTTAGTTACTAAGTGGAGCTTTCTTCCCTATTCCCCATGAGATCTCTCTGTCCACGATCAAAGTCCAAGCACATTCTTGGAAAACTATTGTTCCCCAGAGTGGGATTAATGACTAATTATGTCAGGTCATTCATCCAGATGGCCTCTCAGATGCTCCTTTGTCATTGTCCGTCCTTCCATATGCCCCTTTGACCTTGAGGTTTATTTCTATGACAACATGAAGCCTACTTTTTCTTGCAGAGACTGCCAAGAAGTGGTCAGAAGGGGAAGTAGGATAATCTGTCCTCACTTTGTATTCCGCTTCCATCTCATGTCTTGTTAAATCCAATGAATAGATAAAAATGCTATCTGATCCCAGCTGAGCGATGACCATGATCATGATTCCATGTTACTTGCAAGGTTTTTAAATTAGCAGACAGCTTTGTACATTGAAACGTGCATTTAATTTGTAGAACATCAATCGCCATAATGTGATCTTTTTATCTCATTAATGTTTAGCAAGGGTAATAGAACAGAATTACAAAATATCACTGTGAAGGGAATACAATTCAGAGAATTATGGATATCCAGTATTAAAGCCCTAGAGATGTTTGGATAAATCTCCTTGTTCAGTTTTAGAAATTAAAAAATCTTTAGTACTTTTGTCTGGTTTAAAATTGAGCTTTAGATGTTGATCTCATTCTGAAAACTGGGATGTAAAGAAATCAATTCTGTCTACTCCAGTTGCAAGCAAGCAAGTCGATACATACAGAAATAAAAGACAATTTTCTGCTTATCGAAATGAAAGCTGTGTATGTCATCTCTAATGCTTGATAGCATGATTATTTTATTTATTGATATAGTAATGATCAGGACTAGAATTATCATTAGAAAAACAGCATTGGGGCTCTAGAAACAGTATATTCATTTTAAACCAATTTCTTACGCAAACAATACACAGCAAACAAATAGGTTATATAATACATGCTGAAAATCAAATGATTACCATGAGAAAGGACAAACTGAATAAAAAATTGGTCTTTGGAGTCACTGAATCATTTACTCCAGTCCCCACCACCTGAGAAACCTGCAGTCTTATAACCCATAGAAATCCAATACATACACTGAAAGTAATGCCCAGAAGTAGTGGTCGCCTGATCTGAACCACTGCCATTCCACTAACTTGTATACATCCATGTGTATTTAGCATATTAAGTTTGTTTTCTTAGGCTTAGTAGAAAGACTCCAAATGTGGCATATGTCGCTGAACTGGCAGTAAGTCATTAGAACTGGGGGTTTCAAGGAAGGAAATTGAGTACTGTTCGTGATACTTTTTTTATTTGCACTAACATAAAAATTTTCAGGACAAGCTTTCGAAAGCTTGTCCTAAAAAATTTTATGTTAGTGCAAATAAAAAAAGTAAGAAAGGCAATAGGTTTTCCAACAGTACCCTTTTTAGGTCCAAGAGTAAAGGAGGCCATCATCCATTCAAGTCACGAGAAACCAGATTGGACATCAATTGAGAGACTAGCTACTCCTAATCACACCCTAGATTATCTCCTCTGGCGTAAACTTGGATCCAGACCACCCATACTAGCCCCTATGCTATCTCACTCCATGGCCCTATGCAACAAACTTCGCAAACACACTACCCTGATCTCACCTTGGCTCCCGCTGTCCCACATCTTCCATAATCCCAAATTTCCCCCTGGGGAAGACGTGAAAGCTTTCCTCTGGTGGGTAAATAAAGGGCTATATAGAATTGGCCACTTCTTTAATTCAGCTGGTCCTTTAACCCTCAGACATTGTAGGAATACTCTAGAGATGCCCCCTTCGGAGAATTTCCGCTTCTACCAACTATTACACTTTCTACACTCTCTACAATCAAACAAAACCCTCTAACAGTGACCCCATTCGAACATTGGTGCTCAAAGCTTTTGGACATGAGGGGGGGTATTTCTCTCATCTATGCAGCCCTAGCAGAACCGCAGGGAAAAGCCACCTACATGTCGAGGTGGGAGAGAAACCTGGACTTCGATTGGGACCTAGACTCTTGGCATGACCACTTCTCTAGAGCCTTTAAAGGGATCCACAATATTTCTCTGGTGGAAGCCAACCTGAAGGTAATAACTAGATGGTACCTCTTCCCTTCCCGCCTGGCTAAGATGTATGAGACATCGTCCCCCCTGTGCTTCAGAGATTGCGGCCTCACGGGAATGCTGCTTCATATGCTCTGGGAATGCCTACGCATTAGGAGCTTCTGGAACCATATATTACAGCTCATCAGAAAGGTCACTGGAATCCAGGTAAAACAGGATCCAGCGACTGCCCTCCTTAACCAGAGAATTACTCAAGTACACCATATACACAATATCTGATCTGTTTGTTCTTAATGGGGGATAAAATTACAATCGCAAAGGCATAGATAAAACAGTCAGTCAATATACGTCAGGCCATCAGGAAAATATCCTGGATAATGCTACAAGAGAAAGTTTACCATACAATTCAGGACTCAGTCAAAAAATGTGAAAAGATCTGGGAAGCCTGGGCCTCCCACGTGGGTATTTCCCTTTAAAGGTACCGTGAGTCAGCTCAGACCAGACAATCACAATAAGACCCTATCCACTCTGACACCCCCTCTATATGTCTGTCTCTTCTATTCTTCATACTCTTTCTCTCCTTCTCTTCCTATACCCTTATTTATTTTCCTTACTGTTGATCTCCATCATTGCTATGAATCTCAAAGCTGACCGAGGTCTCCATAAGCCCTCCATCTCTCGCAGGGCTTGAAATCTTCATCCACTGCCCTTCTGGTAGCCAGGTCAGGCCCAGCGAGCAGGGTGAAGGCAGAGAGAGCAGGTCAGATTTTCCTACTTTTATTGACATGCATACCTGTTGGGATGGATGGACAATCTCCTCTCCATTCCTGCACTCTTCCTCACTCCCCTCTTTTGGGGCCTGGGGACCTGAGCAGGAAGTTTCTGGAAGAGGGTGGAGGTAGGGGGGCCCCCACCGCCAGTCCACAGTATGTTCCCATTAGGGGTGGCTGGCGAGGGGGATTCCCTCCTGCTCACCTTTCCATCTGGATTAATATTCACATTCCAGCTGTTTTAGGCTAAGATGGGCAACGTATCTTTGTCAGAAATAATTTGTTACAGATTTCCTCTGTTGTTACTTGCTATGATGGAAATAAATAAACATATTGAAACTTAAAAATAAATGACTATATTTCTCTCTGTCATCCTACATGGACCTTTTTTGGCAACACACTCTGCAAAGTCGAAATTGATAAAACATATGCAAGTTGTATTGCTGATCCAGAAACCTTTTTTATATATATTATATGTTTTATATTTTTTTTTCTGCGTTTTGCCATTCAATGAACCAGATTTTTATAAAAGTGTATGTAAACCTTAAAATATTGTTGCCTACTGCCTTGTCTTCACAGTACTCCTGGAGGCTGTCTGTAAGTGTGCGGTGTGCCTGGAGGGAGTGGTCAACCTCTGCGTGTCATTGCAGTGGTCCCATGCCTCCCTCCTGGTGTTCCAGTACCGGACATGGTGGCCTCTGTGTGGTGTGTCGGCGGCGGGGAGATGGTTGATGTCATTGTGCCGACCGTGAGTGGCGACGCCGGATGCTGCTCCACTGGGGGATCACGTGGAGGGAGGAACATGGAGTCTCTGGCAGCCACCATTGACTCACACTGTGGGAGGCACACACCACCCAGGTGTTGGCTATATTTGGCTATATTTGTTTATTTTGTACAAACCTATTGGCTGGTTCACAGCAGGTGGAGGATAGTTTTTTCCCTATATGTTCCGCCCCGGGTAATCATGCCGACCATACGTCTCTGGACGATGGACGTCATGCTGAGGCTCTTCATACGCATACTCTTCATATGCAATTGAACACCGCACTGTAAGTACTCCAGTTAGTTACTCAATTGTTTTTTCAGATAAAGGCTTATTTACTCTGGGATACCATCTAAAACTTTCTTTCCACCTCCCCTCCCCCCTTATATGCCATCTACAGTCTTTCCCTCTGGGATCATTGAAGGAGATCACTATCTGCCTTTCATCGCCTCATGGACCATCCCTCACAGATGTTGTGATCCTCGAGGGGGCCCATCTGCGGTGTCACTGCCCTTACAGGCAGCACCCATAGGAGCGACCCAATTTATTCACTGCAATCCTAAACACTACATACTACATATATCCCAGGGCCATCGGGGGGTCTGGGAGTGTCTGGCCAGAGACGCGGGCAATACGACAACAAGTCTGTAAGTGTTCAATATATATACATACCTCTCTAGTTTCATTTCCTTTGAGCGGTTTGAAAATCTCCTGCTGAAATATGCCTTTTTTCAAATAATATGATCATAACCATACAGAATATATTGCTACTGTGTGCAATGTATATGATGTGCTATGGCATCTGTACTGTATTTGTGCTCTGCTTAATTTGCATTTATACTGTATTACATGTAACTTATGTTTGATATGTTGTATATTCATAGACCATATAGCGCACATGCTTCATGTCCCCCTGAGGAAGGAATGAATCGTTTCCGAAACATGTTGGAAACTTGTGGCAATACCATTGCTAGCGCGACTGTGCCTTGCTCTTAAAATCTTTTGTATATATGGTACGCTATACAATGATGTATTTTCCAAGCTTTTTTATTATGGATTTTGTCTCTTTTAATGAAAATTTTGATCAATAAAATGTATATATTTTACTCTATGTTACTCTAATTAGGGGTGCCTTTACCTATAAAGTCCCAGGGGTAATTCTGTTTGACTTTAAAATGTGTACAAATGGGAGAATGGTATCGCGCTTAGGATTTAACCTGTACAGGTCCGCGCTATTGACAAATGACGTCAACAGCGCGGACCTGAAAATCCGGGTGGACGTCCATGGACGTCCGCCCCTTTACACGCCCCCTGCGCGCACTGGGCGGCGGCGGCGGTGCGCGCGCGCCGCCGCACGCTGCGTGGACGTGCCCGCGGGTCGGGCGGACTCGATGTCCGCTCCTGACCCGCGATCGCCTTACAGAGCAGTAGAACGGGGAGCCGCCGATGTAAACACGGCGGTTCCCCGTTCTGTGAC
>BLSH010510817.1:0-12183 GCA_018402905.1 Glandirana rugosa
AACCCGAACGATTTTTGAAATGTCCGGGTCCGGGTCCGTGCCACGGACACCCTAAAGTTCGGTACGGACCCGAACGTTACAGTCCGGGTTCGCTCAACACTACTCTTGATGCAATAGTATTGAGTGCTGTGCAGAGATGTGGAGCCAGGATGTCTATGTATTGTTTGTAGTATTCGCCAGTATATCCATCTGGACCTGGTGACTTGGCATTTGGTAGAATAGTGATTATATGCCTAATTTCGGCCTGGGTAAATGGTTCATTTAATTTTGTAAGTTGGTCTTGGGTTAAAGATGGGAGATGGATTTGGCTAAGAAAATTTTGGATTTCAGATGTGGATGGTTGGTGTGTGGCTGTGTCCATGCTCAAGTTATATAAGTCTCTATAGTACTGACTAAAGGCATCCGCAATTGCCTGGGGTTTCTTAAGTTGCTTCTGGGTGTGGAGATGGTATAAGTGTGTTATTTTAGATTTTTGCTCTTTTCCCCTTGAGGTAATTTGCTAGGGTTTTCCCCGCTTTGTTTCCAGTGGTGAACAGTTTTGCTTTTAGTTTCCAGTGCGACCTGATGTATCCGTCCATTAGGATGGATCTCAGATCAAGACGCAAGGAAAAAAAATTTGATAGTAGTTTTGGGGAGGGGGAAGTTTTGTTTTCGGCTTCCAGCTTTGAGATTTCTTTTGTTAGTGTTTCTATGAGGGACGCTTTTTTCTTTTTCTGTCTGGCCCCGAGTTGGATAAACAATCCTCTTAGTACCGCCTTATGGGCGTTCCACACTGACACTGGGTCCGTCTCCTTATCCAAATTTATGTGAAAGAATTCCAGTATATGTTTCTGGAGTATTTGTTTGTAATCGTCATTTTGGAGGATGGAGTTACTAGCGCGCCATAACATTGGTTTCGCCAGGGGATTTTGGTCTAGGAGTGTCATTGTAACTGGAGCATGGTCGGACCAGGTGGCAGTGTGTATGTCAATTGAAAGTACATTTTGTAGAGTCCATTTGTCAGTAGCAAAGAGATCTATGCGAGAATAGGTATTGTGCCTAGGCGATAGATACGTGTAGTCCACTTCTGAAGTATGGAAGCAGCGCCATGCATCATATAAGTCATTGCTGCTTAGGAGATGGTCCAATGGAGCGGACTGTCTTCTAGTGTGGTTAGTAGAATCCAAACGGTTATCTGGAACTGAATTAAAGTCTCCACAAATGATGATGTTGCCTTGGTTGAGGCTCTTAGCTTTTTTGATTACCTTTTTTATAAAGGTGATTTGTCTCTGGTTTGGTGCGTACAGAGAAACTAAAGTCAGGAGGATTGAGTTTACTGTGCAAGTCAGGATTAGAAAGCGCCCCTCAGGGTCGCAAATCGTTTGGTGGGCTTAGAATTGGACTGTGTCTCTGATTGCTATTAAGAGCCCTCTTTGCTTTTTGGAATAGGATGCTTCAAAGATATGAGGAAATTGGTGGTGTTTACATGGGGGATGAGAGTCTTTGATGAAGTGAGTCTCCTGTATACATAGAATATCGGTGTTGTGTTGGAGAGCTGTCTTCCATAGGGATGACCGTTTTGCCGGGTGATTCAACCCATTGACATTCAAAGTTAGAAAGGATATGGGCATGGTAGTGGTGGTAGATGAGGTAGAGATTTGTAGTTACTTACAGTTCATTGATAGCTTAGCTTTATTTGTGGGTAGGGGTGACCTCCAGTGGTCGTAGTGGGAATTGCAGTCCTGTAGTTTCTCCTGTTGGATTTTCCTGGTTATCTGTTGTTGTTCGGACAGTTGCTGGAGGTGGTTTCACTGGCAAAAACAAAAAGGTAGAAAGAACAGGAAGAGAAGGAGAACAAAATAGAACACAGGAACAAGAACCAAGTGGTTCTTAAGGTAACAGCAGCGATGAGTTTTTACAAATCGCTGTCTAAATCAGGGGTATAGTCCAACTGTGACGGTGAGGTGCTTATGACCGGACCGGAATGCGCTGAATTTGCCGTGTAGGGAGCAAGACATCATTAATTTTGTTGTTTGCGGAAGCCTCTATGGGGTTTTTCCCTGGGGCCCAGTTGTGGTTTGGGTCTGGGGTCTGATCTGGGGTCTGGTTGTTCCGGAATTATCCCCCAGGTGTGCAGTAATTTCAGGCCATGTTCCATTGAGGTGATCCCGCATTTGGACCCATTATGGGATACCACTATTGTCGCCGGGTAACACCATTTGTAGGTCAGCTTGTGGTTTGTGAGGGCTTTGGTGATTGTTTTTAGTTGTCTCCTCAGTTGTAGTGTATGTTGCGACAGGTCAGAGTAGATCTGCAGCTTGTCATATGGATGTGGTAGGCTGTGAAGTGACCTGGCTTTAGCTATGATCTGTTCTTTTGTGGAATAAAAATGGATCCGCATTAGTACATCTCTTGGTACACTGTCCGCTAGATGGGCTGGCTTGGGGATTCTATGTATGCGGTCAATATTTAATTCGATAGGAGGGTGCCTGGTAAAAGGATGGTAAACAGATCAGTTGCGTATTTGTTCTGTTCTGAGGGGCCAACTGACTCTGGAACCCCCCTCAGCTTCAGGTTATTGCGGCGACTGCGATCTTCTAAATTTGCTAATTTAGATCTGATCCATGTATTTTCCTCTTTTTGCTCCCAATGGGCATCTACCAAATCATTAAGAGTGTGGGTACATTCAGACATTTTGTCTTCCATGTAAGAGACTCTATCCCCCATGTGTTGGACGCCTGATGTTACTTTATGTATGAGGGAGGCTAAGCTGGACATTAATGAAGATTGCAGGGAGACTAGCATTTCCTTCATGGTAGTATCCATGACTGGCTGGCCTGTTGTGGGAAAAGAAGCGATTGGGCATTGTGCAGTGAAGTCAGGGCCCCAGGCCTGGGGATCGGTACTCACTGTGGCTGCTTGTTGTGGAGAGTCTAATCTCATCCGTGCTTTGGCAGGGCTGTGTGACAGTGGGCTTGAGGCAGGTGAATGAGGAGGGGAGGATGGTACATCTTGTTCCTGGGTTCCCTCTGTGTCAGCATCAGGGAGATCTGTGTAAGCTGCTGGTCTCTGTGAGACCGCGCCGTCCGCGCCATCTTGCTTCTCCATGTTGTCTGGCGCCGGCCTAATAAAGAAGTCTGTCACCTTCTGGGGTCGGCGTTCCTCTTTCCTCTTGCGCTGTGCGATTGCAGGGTGATTAGAGGACATCCTTGGGGTTGTTGTGAGCCTTTCTGGTGGCGGGTGTCTGCTCCGTGAGTCGGTTTATCTCCGGTCCGGCTGAGAGCTCTCTGCTTATGCGGCCATCAGCTAGCGCGCGCAAGCCACGCCCTGCGCAGGAATTTTTTAACGTGATTTTTTTGGGGGGGAAAAAACTGTTTCATGAATTAAAAAAAACAAAACAGTAAAGTTAGCTCAATTTTTTATATAATGTGAAAGATGATGTTCCGCCAAGTAAATAGATACCCAACACGTCATGCTTTAAAATTGCGCACACTCGTGAAATGACACCAAACCTTGGTACTTAAAAATCTCCATAGGCGACTTTTAAAATGTTTTACAGGCTACCTGCTTACAGTTACAGAGGAGGTCCTGGGCTAGAATTGTTGCTCTCCCTTTAACGCATGCGGCGATACTTCACCCGTGTCATTTAAACGCCATTTACATATGCGGACACAACTTACTTATGCATTTGCTTCTGTGCACGAGCTCCCAGGGATGGGGGCACTTTACATTTTTTTTATTATTATTATTTATATTACCTTTATTTTTTTATATTTACACTGTTTCTTTAATGTTTTGTTTTTTTTTGCTCAATTTTATTCCTATTACAAGGAATGTAAACATCCCTTGTAACGGGAATAGTATGTGACAGGTACACTTTATGGAGAGATGCAGTGTCAATAAGACCTCACATCTCTCCTCCAGGATGGAAAGGCTGAGATAAGAAAAAAACAAATGATCTCGGCCTTTCCAGGCGAGTCCCGGGCATTGTTTACATCTGGTGACCCGGATGTGACATCATAACGTCACGCCCAGACCTCCGAGGTGCATAGAGATGACTGGTGACCATCTGGTCACCAGTCATCTCTATGCTCAACTGCCATTGGTGACGGATTCATTCTCCAGGCCGCCAGTGGAAAGAATGATGCCTGAATGGTTCCTGTATCTGTAGGCATCATTCAGATATCAAAGCTCAAAGACAAGGATGTCATATGATGGCCTGTGGTCAGCAAGTGGGTAATACAGCCTCTTCTGCAACCCCCTGAATTTGATGAGCATTTATCCCTTGTAGTGTTGGAGGCCCAACTGCATGGGTATTTATTTTTTGGTGCGCCCGGAGTTGGGCTTTAATGTTTGTAATTCGATTTTTCTTTAGATAGCAGTGATGTAGTACTTATTTATGAATTGTTATCCCTTGAAAATATGAAATGCATTTCTATTATTGGCATACTAAAAGTGAGAACATGCTTTCCATACCCAAGCCAAACTGTATTCATCTGGTGATACCTGCTTTAGTTTAATTGAAGTATAAAATGACATATGCTACTAGATTTTCCAAGACTTATTTTAAAGCATCAGCATTTCCTCACACAATGTGCTTGCTATTAGACATGGCCAGTTAACTTTATTTGCTGTTTGTTTTTGGTGCATGGACTATATTGCTTTCTTAAGACTTGATTGACATTTACTGTATTGTGACTAATCATTGGGTTCTATTTTTTCAACAACACACAAAGCCACACAAGTAATGGATTACTTCTCACTGTATAATATATGCACTTAAAGATCTACTAATAACAATAAAACTATCCATGTAAACGACTCTCTTGTTAAAAAAAAAAGAAAAAAAGAAAACACATTTGTAATTTATGTACGCTGTCATCAAAACTGCACCAAAAATAACTTGCACTCAGCTTTTGCATGCTTCACACCACTGGAGCCCAACCTGCAGCCCAGAGGTCACATGCAGCCCTTTGACAATTTTTGTGCAGCCCTCAGGGACTTTACATACATTAATATGTGTTTCCTATTCCTTTGTAATAGAAGTTATCTCTAGCAGGCTCATGTAATGTGTATCCAATCTATGACAATTTTCTATGACCTGCTCCCAGTTCCTAATAACTATTATAGCACCTTCACCATCCCCAAGTCCTATAGCATTATAGCAGTCTCTAACCATCTCCTGTTGCATGTCTGCAGTCTCTGACTATCTATAGCATTCATTTATTGAATATTATGTGCAGCCCTTTGGGGATGTCAGGGCTGCATTTGAGGCCCCTATAACAGGAAAGTTGACCACTATTGTTTTACAGATTGTAAAGCAGCTGTTGTCGCATTTACTGCTTTTACTTCTGCATGTTGCCCCTAGAAGAAAATAACAACATAGAGAGCTAGGGATGGAATAATTTATGCAATCTCCCATTAGCTGCATTTTAGGCCTTAACGTTTTGAAACTTGTCTAAATTAAACCTGGCTGGTACATTTGTGATGATAAATACAATGCAAGGTTGAAAACAGGCACAGGTCCATCAAGTTCAATCTCTATGCGTGTGAAAATGAGCTTTATTTGTATATTCATTTCCAGATTTCCAAACACATTTTGCTGTAGAATTGGGGATCCTATAGATCACACACTCAGCAATAGTATTTAATGCCAAGCCAAAGATAATAAAGCACGCAATATACTATCATGCATTAAAATGGGTATCCATGTGAGGGATAAAATAATACTTTTACCCCTTTACAAGACACTGGTTTGGCCACATCTTGACTACACAGTACAGTTCTGGCCTCCAGTCAACAAGGAGGATGTCCTAGAACTAGAAAGAGTTGAGTGAAGCGCAATACATTGTTAATGAGGCTGGAAGACCTCAGTAATAATTAAGTAAAAATGTTTCAGCGGTGACAGCATCACTGTCTACAAATGAATCAATAGGGACTCTAGGGATGGTACCAAACTGTTTAATTTAAAGTCCCTGGCAAAAACACATGGTCACAACTTGAGGATGGAGGGAAGAAGGTTTATTCTGAAATTGTGCAGGGGGTTATTTATGATTTCAACAAAAGTGTTGAACTCCATTCCATAGGCAGTGTTATGTTGTTAGCTTAGAGTGATTTAAAAAAAAAAGAACAGTGCCCATGAGCGAGAGCTCCGACATGGCCGCTTAGCCAGGAGCTCCATGCCACCGCTCGCCAACGGAGCCCGCCCTGACTCCCTGTGCCCGCACAGACTGCAACAGAGGGGGGATCCCAACCCCTGAATGGATCGGCGACACCCCTGCATGGCCGGCCCGGTGGCTAAAAAATATTTGAGCCAGCTATTCGCCTGGGTACACCAAGATGGCTGCCACTCTGGCCTCAGCTGCAGGATGTTGTGTAATATTTCATATACATATACACATAGGTATTTACTGTATTTATAAGCTGCATTACATATCAAAGGCCCACAGTTGCTTGCATGGGGGTTGTGGAATGTAGACTTGAGAAGGAACAAAAGTATTTATTGATGCTAATTAGCCTTGAGGGAGGTTTCTGTAATATTTCATATACATATACACATAGGTATTTACTGTATTTACAAGCTGCATTACATATCAAAGGCCCACAGTTGCTTGCATGGGAGTTGTGGAATGTAGACTTGAGAAGGAACAAAAGTATTTATTGATGCTAATTAGCCTTGAGGGGGTTCATTGTGGCTTATTTATCTGGTAAACACTAATGTGAGGTTAGGAGAAACCCCCCCCCCCCACCCAGTGTGAGACAAACACTTAAGTGGACATTCAAGCTAGCAGTGTCTCCCTGCCAGTTCACTTTCTTTCCATGAGCATGAGGGCACAGTTGGAATGGGACTCTGAATATGTAATATTTACTCTGTTGGATTTTGATCATCTGGTGCAAGTATTATGAAATCTGTCTGTCTGAAGTCAATAAAATGCAACTCTCTGGAAGGACCGGGTGCTGCGGAAAATTAATCATAATAATAACTAAATAATAACATTCGTTCAATCATTCATACATCAATCCATTACTCAATAACTACATCACTACACAGGACACCTCGAGGCTCGCTCATCCCACGGCTCTAGCTGCACAAGCCCGCAAGAACACAGGCAGGTGATCTCTCCTGCCACCCTCAGCTATACCCCCATAGCACAAGGGAGCCAGCTACAGATGGCTACACTGTCTCCCACCTCCACAGAAAAAATGCTAAGCTGTGTCCAGGGGGACTGTGTGTCCTCCCCCCTGGGGCCTAACATTTCTAACCTACAGTCACCAGGCACCCTGAACCAAGAGTTCTCCTTCCAGGTAGAGGACCTATACCTGAAATTCTCAACACTGCTGGAGAGGGGTTTAGCCAACACTCCTATGACGCCATCACCCCAGGACGTCCGCACAGCCGCGTTCCAAGCCTCGCTTCTGTCCCCCGTACTAGCCGGCTTTTACATCCAGGTACGGCGTGGATGAACGGAGGATTCGGTCCCGGCTCATTACATGTCGGATCTCCCAAGAGTGACAGCGATCCTCATGTTACATGATCAGCCGATATGCCTACTGTTGTTCTATCTTTGTGAGTGTTTTTATCCAACCATTTATTAAACATATCAAGCGTATTGCACTTAGAGGCGCCTTCCTGTGTGCTTTGTCTTTTCAGCTTACTGGACTGCGTGATCTGGGTCCTTATTTGCGGGCTGTCCTTAGTGCTTCCCTTTGGACTGGCATGCTAAGCTGTGTCCAGGGGGACTGTGTGTCCTCCCCCCTGGGGCCTAACATTTCTAACCTACAGTCACCAGGCACCCTGAACCAAGAGTTCTCCCTCCAGGTAGAGGACCTATACCTGAAATTCTCAACACTGCTGGAGAGGGGTTTAGCCAACACTGCAGCAAAAATAACGGGGGAAATTAAAACAGACTTCCAAATGTTGGGGACCAGAATGGAGGAGGTCGAAAACAAACTTGCAGTTTCTAACCAAAACTCTGACCTTATTTCCACACTCCAGGACCAATTGGACACCACTATGTCAAGGATCGATGATTTAGAAAATCGGTCCAGAAGATATCATTTCAGAGTCAGGGGTCTGCCCGAAATGATAACCGAGGTCACCGAAGCTATCCAAGAGTTAGATAACAAACCTGTTGCCCAACACCCCAGCACATCGTTTGGAACTGGATATGGCCCATAGAGCGCTGGGTCCCCCTAGAAAGGATGGCTCCCCGAGAGACATTATAGTAAAACCCCACTTTTACGCTATCAAGGAAGGGGTCATGAAACAATCTCACTCGACTGCTCGGATCTTATGTAAAGGGCATCCGGTACAAGTGTTCGCAGACTTATCACCCTCCACATTCCCAGGTGAAGAGCCTTAAAACCACTCTTAAATGTGCTATCACAGAAGGAAATTAAACACAAATGGTCCTTTCCGTTTGCAGTCAAGTTCACTTTCAAAGGTCGGGACTATGCCTTCTCATCCCTCCAAGAAGGAGAGAGACTGCTGCTACATCTGAAATGGATATCTCAGGAGTCTGACATGGACACTTCAAGCATCACCCCAAGCTCGGCCAAGAGACAATCTCCTACCAGTCCCAGGACACCGTTGTGGGAAAAAGTTCAACTGAAACGGACCAAGGACAATGGTCCAACCTGAAGTGGTCCCCCCAACCAAAATTGTGTCATAACCCTTTTGTCTTATTAGAACAAGAGAACTTTTCCAAGTTCTCTTGTTCAGGGGCTAAATACTTCCTGCTGGACTCTGGGGTTTTCCCCAGCCTCCCCGTGGGGAGGACTTATTTTGGGTTCTACCCAGTTCTACGTGATATATGTTTCATGGTCTAGACACTTTTGATTGTAATTTTACCCTCAGGGTCATCCATCTTGCCTTCCGTTCTGAACTGAATTTTTTTACTGCTTTTATTCTACATAACCCCACCTGGATAGTCGGCCCGGACTGGACTGTTTGCTTAACTTCTCTATTCCTAGTAAATAAGGAGGTTCAGTTATCACCTGCATGGGTTCTGATCACAAGTTTTAGAGGCTAACCATACCGAAGCCAGGGTAGCCTGGATAGTACAAAATGGTTTTATGTGAGCTGTCACACTGTTCTTGTTATTAAGCTTGTTATACAGGTAACTTGTGAAGGGGTGGCTCCCCCCTTCTTGGGTAGATCTTATCTCCCTTCCTATAATAGTGTGGGTTTGGGATCTTCTCATTCTAGGCCTGACCTCGGGAGGTATTCTACTGCCTCTTGGACACATGCTCTACTGGACTCAGGGCTTAAATAGTTCCAACCTGAAGTGGTCCCCCAACCAAAATTAGGTCATAACCCTTTTGTCTTATTAGAGCAAGAGAACTTTTCCAAGTTCTCTTGTTTAGGGGCTAAATACTTCCTGCTGGACTCTGGGGTTTTCCCCAGCCTGGCCTTGGGAGGTATTCTATTTCCTCTTGGACACATGCTCTACTGGACTCAGGGCTTAAATAGTTGCATTGTTAGTTTGGTTCAATTTCATAGGGTTCCTTGCCCTCCACCTGTCCCTCGAACTCCCCTCAGGTCACTGGGGGACAGGTTGTCTTGCCTTTATTGCCATACGCATGTGTAATTTTGACGGGGTGGCCCAGGGGTCTTTCTCCCTCCTGGGTCACGTTCCCCTTCCTTTTGAGAAATCAGTGATTGGATTATTTTCTTAACTGTATAGCTTATTTTTTGTTTCCCACTTCCCCATTTTCTCTTTCTTCCATGCTTCTCCTCTTTGGCTATCCCCTTAACTTACTCACAATTTTCCTTGTTCTTTTTTTGCTCTCTAGTGTTGCTGTCAGTCAGGTTGCCTCCATTTTCACAAGTCTTGGAAGTCTGGTATGTTCACTTGCGCAGGATCCTAACGAGGTTAGCGGATTGAATTGAGGGAGGGTAAGTGACCACAGATGCACAATTTCCTCATATTACAAGTTCAATGGCTGACCACAACCATTCTCCCCTTCATGAAGCCTCGCACAATGTACAGGGTTTAAACTCCCCCCCTGAAGCGCAGAAAAATATGCGATCACTACAAGTCCTTCAAATTTGATATCATTATGCTTCAAGTAACTAATTTTCCCGCCCAATACATTCCTAAATTTCTGCATTCCCACTTTTCACACTTTTTCTTGCCAACCCGGCTAATAAAACCAAAGGGGTGGCGATCCTGACATCCAAAACGTGCAACTTTACATGGCTCTTTGACCTTAAAGACCCTGATGGAAGGTATATTTTGGTAAAAGGGCACATAGAGGGTCAAATTTTCTCACTGGTCTCATATTACGCCTCTAACAAGGGACAGACCAGATTTTTTCACCATCTGCTCAATTCCTTATCCTCCTTCCAGGAAGGCATGGTTCTTCTAGGAGGTAACTCTAATGTGGCCTTTGATCAAAGCCTAGACAAGACAAAGCCCACAGGACGTCAACTATTGTACCCTACTAAAGTCAGCCTCCGCATTGCCAAATTACTCCATTCCCATAACTTAGTTGATGTATGGAGGGAAGTTAACCCCTAGACCAGAGATTATACTTACTATTCGAGCAAGCACAACTCATATGCAAGGATTGATCCCTTATTCACCCCTGCATATAGTATACTTAACATTCTAGATTCCTGTATCAATGACACAGTGCTCTCGGATCACGCTGTGGTTTCCCTCACTCTCTGCACCCAGTCCAAAGCATTTCATACCCCCCATTGGAGACTCCTGTCCCTCCTGTCAGACCCGGTATGCATGGTAGAAATTGATAAGTGCCTGCAGGAGTACTTCCTGCTCAACACTACAGAGGACGTATCGGCAGAATCAGTTTGGGCAGCTCATAAAGTCTTCATAAGAGGGAAGATCATACAGATGGCAACCAAAATCAAAAAAGAGATAAGGGCTGATTTAATGAGACTAGAAGAAGCCTTTTTATTCATTAGGGCCGAGCATAAAGGCAACCCCTCTCCTCGCTTGTTAGACCATCTAGACAGGGCTAGACTAGAGCTAAACTTGGCCCTCACTACAAAAGTGGAGAAAAACATCCGCTGGAGTAAGCATAAATTCTACACACAGGGTATCACGATGGGCTCTCTATTGGCAAGAAAGCTGACCCCACGCTTCAAATATTTCTCACTACCCAAGAACAGGGTTGTGTGGAACCCCCCAACAGCAAATCCAGACAAAGTGTTAGAAGCCTTTCATAATTTCTATGAGAAACTATATAGTTCCTCGCCAGCAGAAAACTTAGAGGGGACGTCTAGGTTCCTTGATGGTATTCCAGTGCCGCTTCTCTTGGACACGCACAGAAAACTTATGGATGCAGTTTTTTTTTTTTTAAATTTGATTTTTATTAAGATTTTGCTTGAAGTGATTGTAGCCGTATTAGTGCAATAGTGCCAGAGAAAACTGAGTACTGTCCGTGATACTTTTTTTATTTGCACTAACATAAAATTTTTCAGGACAAGCTTTCGGGGTTTCTCCCCTTCTTCAAGGTCCAAGCAGTACTGAATAAAAACTGTTTTAGCCAAATGTTAAAAAAGAGAAAAAAAAAAGAGAAAAAAAAGAGAAAAAAAAACCTCTAAGGGAAAGGAAAAACAAACAAATACAAATCAATGTATAAGGCCATGGTAATGATCCAATACAATCTATAATGGATCCAATACAATCTAAACAACATAAAACCAACACTACTTCCATAGCTCCTGCTATCAGCGACATGGAACCCAATCCCGAATCCCCAGGTATCCCTTGTATAAATGCTGACCTAACTGAAAATGTGGATATAACAGAGGAACTTGGAATCATAAATTTGTCAAATCATGAACTTTCCGCACCAGAAGTAACAGTTCTCTCCAAAGGCCTCACATTCTGCCCAACCACCAAATTGGATAATTTACAGGTGTGGTCAGATATGGAGGAATTCTTCAGGAGACTAAGGCTCAAAGAATATTTCCACAGTAAAGAAAGCAATCCAGGTACAATAGGAGGCGACAAAAAGAAAAAGAACAGCAACTTCACACCTCCACAAGGACGCAACCCCAAATTGGACACCTATATCGACAGCTTCAGGCTGCGAGTCACATCCCTGATATCTACCCAGCAAAAGAAAATATTATACAACCTTTCACCACTGGAGCGAAGAGCTGTACACGATCTGCGCAATAATCAGGCCATAACCATCAAACCAGCAGATAAAGGTGGAGCAGTCGTTTTG
>BLSH010510817.1:13628-31128 GCA_018402905.1 Glandirana rugosa
CCCTACCCCGCCATCAGACCTCCGTGTAGAGAGGGATGCGTTTTTTACCTTTGAAAGATAAGAAAGGATACAGTTAAACCGACAATATAATGGATGTCCTCTAGGCGCCACCCTGAGATGGGGATAGAGATTGGAGATTATGACTTCCGTTTAACAATAGATTTACGATAAACATGGTGATAAAAGTATTAAGTACGTAGCCTTCAACATTATACAAAATACGAAAAAAAAGAAAAAACAGGACATAAAGTTTTAGAATTATCTCTTTTGACTCATGACAGGCACTATGAAAAAAATAAACGTGATTGTATTTTAAAAAGTCCTGTTCGAATCAGTACTGCTTGGACCTTGAAGAAGGGGAGAAACCCCGAAAGCTTGTCCTGAAAAATTTTATGTTAGTGCAAATAAAAAAAGTATCACGGACAGTACTCAGTTTTCTCTATTAAGATTTTGAAATACAGGACAAAAAAGAAAAAAAAGCATAAAACATATTACAACTTCCGATGCATGAATTATGAAAATAGTGGTACAAATAGCATTTAGATAACAATTTGCCTTCAGTATTAGAGGTTAGAGATAGGGGTAGAGTCCCACCGCGGATCTCCTGTAGGTAATATAACAGCCAAATTGACATAGGAAAGAATAGAAAGTTTCCATTTTTTGCGTAGGGAGAGATGTGCCTCCAGACTACCGCCCCATCCCATAGGGTACAAGCTGTGGTGCAGTAGGGGCGTCTCCCTCTCCGTGGTCGTACTTGTCAGAGTTGGGTGGAACGTATGATATTGGGGCCATTATGGTTCATTTTAACGGTTATTGGTGTGGAGATCCGCTGTCGAGCCCACCCTACAGCTGTACAGTGAATGAGCTGCCTAGAACTCATATGCCTTGGTCTAACCTCTGAGGCAATTAGGTCCAGTGGTTCTCAGCTGGAATCAGAGATCGGCTGTTGTACAAAGAAGCAGAAAAGGGGAAGGGAGTCTATTCTATAGGGGGACAACTGCAACAATACACTTGTTTAGTACAATGTTACTATTTGGTCAGCTTAGGCATCCATAAATTTTGCTTAACATTACATTATATTGGGATATTTAAGTTATACTTTTTGATCCATAGTTCCCATTTGTGCCTGAAGTCTGCTATTTTGCCTCTTGTGCGGGCTATAATGTGTTCATACGAACAGTTTGTATGGACTTTGGATATTACTTCTTTTGGTGAGGGCGCTATATTTTTTTTCCAATAGCTCATAATGGTAAGCCTGGCTGATATAAGTATGTGTGTTACTATTGTTCTGCTATCTATTGGGAAATTGCCAATGTGGATGTTAAGTAGAGCCAGTTCAGGGGATGGGCGTGTAATGACTCCTGTTATTGAGGATATGATTTGGAAGATAGAGTTCAAGAAACCAGTTATATATTTACAATGCCACAAAATGTGTAGTAGATTGCCTTCGTGCCCACAATCCCTCCAACATGTTGAAGAGACATTACTATACATCTTTGATAGGCGGACTGGTGTAAGGTACCATCTGTGCGTTATTTTATATATGTTTTCCCAGTGGGCCACGCTGTGTGTGGCTGCCATGCTATATTTTATAGCTTGTTGCCACTCCTGTTCGGTGTAGGTTTGGCCTAGATCTATATTTTTTTTCCAATAGCTCATAATGGTAAGCCTGGCTGATATAATTATGTGTGTTACTATTGTTCTGCTATCTATTGGGAAATTGCCAATGTGGATGCTAAGTAGAGCCAGTTCAGGGGATGGGCGTGTAATGACTCCTGTTATTGAGGATATGATTTGGAAGATAGAGTTCAAGAAACCAGTTATAGATTTACAATGCCACAAAATGTGTAGTAGATTGCCTTCATGCCCACAATCCCTCCAACATGTTGAAGAGACATTACTATACATCTTTGATAGGCGGACTGGTGTAAGGTACCATCTGTGCGTTATTTTATATATGTTTTCCCAGTGGGCCATGCTGTGTGTGGCTGCCATGCTATATTTTATAGCTTGTTGCCACTCCTGTTCGGTGTAGGTTTGGCCTAGATCTTGTTCCCATTTTTGGATAGGGGTGTCAAGTTTTATTTGAGTATTAGGTTGGAGGAGACAATAGATATGGGAGATTCCCTTCTTTTGGTTAGAATCCGAATGGAAGAAATCCCATATCTCTTTGGTCACCTCAACATGGTCAGTTGCTAGTGAATTTATGAGGTGTTTATTTTGTAAGATCTTATAGCTGTCCTTCCTTTTTATCACTTCTGGTATCTCATGAAGTGTGGAGTAACCTTGTTCTCTCCAGCGTTTTGTGGAAAAATTCGGAATGAGGAATTCAAAGGATGCTAATGGGATATCTGATATTTTAATTTTCATTTTCTCTTTTTTAAGTGTGTGCAGGTGATTCCAGGCCTGGAGTGAGGCCACTATCGAGGGGTGCTCGGGGATGTGGTGTTGGGTTCTGAATAGTTTAGCTATGAGCAGGTCTTTTGGGTTCTTTTATTGAATCATATTCTTTTCTAACCTGACCCAAGGAATGTCCTGTTGTTGTTGTACCCATTTCTTGATTTGGTCCAAAAGTGTTGCGTAGTAGTAATCCTTTATTTTAGGGACTCCCATGCCCCCCAGTTTTTTTTGTCTAGTTAATATTTGAAAATAAATCCTTGCTTTTTTGTGTCCCCAGATATACGACCGGAACATAGAGTCAATCTCGTGAAAGAAGCAGCTTTGCAGGGGTATTGGAACCGTTCTAAAAACATAAAGAATCTTTGGCAATACCACCATTTTAAATGCGGCCATTCGCCCCATCCACGAGATTTCTTGTTTGCCTAGGTGTAGTAAGTGGGATTTGACCGTATTGAGCAGTTTTTTGTGGTTGGCCTCATACAATTTATTAGAGTTCGTTGTTAGAGTTATCCCTAAGTAATAGATTTTGTCATTTTCCCAGTTGCAGGGCAGTATTTGTTTCATTTTAGTCCTTTTTTTATGATTTATATGCATAGTAAGAATCTGACATTTGGTTACGTTTATTTTATAATAGGAAGCTTCGCCGAATGAATCAATGATGTCATTAATTTTAGGTAAAGAATGCTCTATCTCAGTGACTGACAGAATTACGTCGTCTGCATACAGACCTATTTTGTGGGACTTTTCGGCTACCTGAATTCCTTTTATCGCTTTTGTGTTTCTAATGGTCTCTGCGAATGGCTCCATAACCAGGGTGAAGATCAGGGGTGATAGCGGCCACCCCTGTCTCGTGCCGTTTGTGATTTGAAATGTATCTGAGAGTGCACTGGAGGTATACACCTGAGCCGATGGGTTGGAGTATAATTTCAATATGGCGGAAAGAAGGAATCCACTGAATCCAAATTTGATAAGTACTTCTTGTAGATACCCCCAGTGCACTCTATCAAAAGCCTTCTCGGCATCAAGTGCTATGAAGGCAGTTGGGAGTTTACGGCTTTCTGCAATTCTCAGACGATTTAACATTCTGCGGGTACCATCTGCTGCTTGCCTGTTGGCAACGAATCCTACCTGGTCGGAGTTTATTAGTCCCGGCGTTACGTTGGCCAACCTATTAGCGAGCACTTTCGCATATATTTTTAAATCTGAATTTAAGAGGGAGATCGGTCTGAAATTTTGCGGTTGTGTTGGGTCCTTGCCTGGTTTAGGTAGCGTTATGATATATGTTTTTAGCATTTCCTGTGGTATGGAAGTCAAGTGAACGATTTGATTAAGTGTTTTTGTGAGGTGGGGGGGTTAGAGTGTCAGCGAAGGTCTTATAATATTCCGCTGATAGTCCGTCCGACCCTGGGGCTTTATTAAGGGGTAATTTGTGGATTACTGCCTTGATTTCTTGCTCAGATATAGGTTCATTGAGGCTATTTCGTAGTTCTGAGGAAAGTGTTGGAAGTTTTATTGGGTCTAAAAAGTTTTGTATGGAGTTTGCTGAAGGGTGGGGAATGGTTTGGTCATCTTTTAAATTATACAGTGCTCTATAGTAGTTCATAAAGTTATTTGCTATTTCCTTGGGGTGAGTTATTTTGGCTCCCGACTTAGGGTCAAGTAGGAAGTTGATTCTAGCTTTGGTTTGTTTATGTTTAACTTGTTGGGCTAATTTTTTCCCTGCTTTGTTACTTGAAGCGTAGTATGTGGCTTTTAGGTATTTTATGTTGTTTTCAAATTCCCCTAATAGCATAGTTTTTAGTTCCAGTCTACATTTCTGGAGTTCGTTAGATACCACTGGGTCTATTGTTTGTTTATTGGATTGTTCAAGCCGCTGGATTTTGTGTATTATTGTTTCTGTATCCCGTGATTTTTGTTTTTTATCCCTAGCTGCAAGTTGCAGTAGGACCCCTCTGACATATGCTTTGTGGGTACACCATATGATGGATTTGGGAGTTTCTTCATTTTCATTAATTCGGAAGAACTCCTCTAGGTGGTTTTGGATCCCCGCTCGGTGGCATGTCCGGCTAAAGATTTTAGTATTGTTCCTCCATAGGAGAATAGGGGTAGTATTCGATTTTTCTTCTATTTCTAGCGTGACAGGGGCATGATCTGACCACGATATGATTCCGATGGACGCATTTAGGGTCAAATGCAATGTGGCTAGGTCTACAAGACATAAATCTATTCGTGAGTATGACTTGTGTGGGTTGGAGTAAAAGGAAAAGTCCTTTTCACCGGGGTGAAGGCACCTCCACACGTCATATAATTTTTCTGTGTGAAGAATGGATTATATGGATTGTTTGGGCTGTTTTTTGGGGGGTTTGCAGTCTTCAGCGCTATCAACCACCGAGTTGAAATCCCCCACCAAGAGGAGGTGTCCCTTGTGTATATTTTTGACTTTTTGTATGAAATTTTTCACAAAGGCAATTTGTCCCTGGTTTGGGGCGTACATTGTGGCTATTGTATATAAGACATTGTTCATCGTACATATCAATATAATATATCTTCCTTTCGGATCAATGACCTCTGTGTGCAACTGAAAGGCCACAGAATTTCTTATGGTAATTAAAACACCATTATGTTTAGTCTCAGCATTTGCGAAGAAGGTGTTCGAGAACAGTCTGTGTGAGCATCTAGGAGCTTTGTCCTTTGCAAAATGAGTTTCTTGAGCGCACAGCACGTCTCCTTTTAATTTGATTGCCTCTTGCCACATCAGTTGACGCTTGAATGGGCTATTAAGCCCTTTGACGTTCAAGGAAATGATTTTAAGAACCATTCTGCCGCTTCTTTGCGTATAGTAGCTTAGCCTGCCTTGCGTGTGTGTAGCAGAAGACTTTTAGATGGTATATCCATCTCGAGCAGGATGGAGAGGCTGTGTGCTCAGACTGGAAAAGGAGAAAAGAAAAAATGCGTCTCTTTAGCTTACCGTTCACTGGGATGGAACTCAAGTGGCATTGTGGGAGTGACCCCTACACTGGATGGATGTCGTCATGGTACGTCTGGGTGCCTTTATCTGGTTGCCAAGTGTATTCATTGTAGGCCTTGAAAAACAAGTGAACTTTAAACAACGTAAAACAAAGGGTAGGGAAAACAAGTAAGAAAGAGGTCAAAGCCTGCTCTGGGGCTCTAGGGCAAATTACTTTGCACTTCATCTGGGGGTTTGTCTTCCTGAACATCCTGGTCAGAGAAGAACGTCTCTCTTACTGGAGCTGTTGTTAGGGTTTACCACCCTGGAACCGTCATACTGGTGATGAGCGAGGCTTTTCTTTTGGGTTTTTTTTGAAGAAGGCTGTGACCATTCTTTGTTCAATTTGTCAGGTATTGGGTGCTGTTCGGCTGGGGTGTCTTGAGGTATGATGCCCCATTCTCCTAAGTACCTGAGGCCCGATTCTAGTGAGAAAATATTCACAGTCTTATCTTTAAATGTCACTGATAGTTGACTGTGGTTTCTCAAGGTTTTTGTAATTGTCAGCAGTTTTTTTCGGTGCTGGATTGTGGCTTGAGAGAGGTCATTGTATAGGGAAATTTCTGCAAATTTGCCTGGGAGTTGCTGTATTTTTCTTATAGCTTTCATGGCCTCTTCTTTAACATGGAAATAATGTATCCTAGTGAGGACATCTCTCGAGACATCTTTTGGGAGGAATGAGGGTTTGGGCAGCCTATGTGCCCTGTCAATGGTTAATTCCATATCTGAGGCGTCAGGTACCAATTCATGCAATAGAATGTGGAGGAATCCATTAAGATCCTGGGCTGTCACAGATTCCGGGACCCCGCAGAACTTAATGTTGTTCCTACGGCTGAGGTCTTCTAAGTCCGCGAGCTTAGCGGATACTCTTTGCAGCTCCTGTTGCTGGTCTTTGTACGCATCAATCAATGTGTTATGTGCTGAGTATGCATCCTCCATTTTGTGTTCCACGTGTGTCACCCTTTGCTGTAGGTGAGTTATGGATGAGTTGATCGGCTGCAGCATTTTCAGCATATCAACATGTAGTGAGTCTCATAAGGAAATCAGCATTTCCTTCATGCTGGCCATTGAGACAGGTTGTTGTGATGAAAGTCTGTCTCCTGTGTCTCCCCTTTTGCCTTCTTGTGTTTGGCTGGGCTGCGTGTGGTTGGGCTGTCAGGTGGGGATGTCCCACACGTACCTGCATCTCCCCTGTGGATTGCTGTACGCACCGAGGCCGCGGAGCTGGTGTCTGACATGCTGTCTTCCTCCTCTGCAGGCCTCACGCTGTAGCCGGCGCCATCTTGGTGCACCTTTCCTCCCGCGGGAGCGAAGAAATCTGTTAGTTTCTGCGGGTTGGAGCGATGTGGTCCTCTCTTGTGGGCTACACCCGCTGTTGCTCCATCTGGGCTCGCTATCTCTGTGGTTGTTTTTGCCTCTTTGTCGCTACGATCATCGCTGGATGGTTTACAGGGGCCGGAGCTCTTCACTCCACAGCCGTCTCGTCCGCCTGCCGGCCACGCCCCCCCATGGATGCAGTTTTTACTAAGTAGGAGGTCCTGGAGGTCATTAAGGGACTCAAGCGGGGATCAGCGCCCAGACCGGATGGCCTTTCAGTCCCATATTGTAAAGCACTGGCTAACACCTTAGCGCCTCACCTAGTCCGATTCTTTAATGCTAAAATGAAAGGAGACCCCCTCGAGACTCATTTAAACACAGCATTTATTACAGTAATCCTGAAGCCCAAAAAGAATCCGGAGTTAGTTGATAATTACCATCCAATTTCCCTGATAAACAATGACCTGAAAATCCTTACTAAAATCCTTGCTAACCATTTGGCCTCGTTTATAAGCACCTACATACATAAGGATGAAGTAAGCTTTATACCTGGTAGGCAGGGCTCGGACCAAATCAGCCGGGCTATTAACATAGTCACCATACTTCAATCTAACTGGCCTGGAGGTCCTAAACAAGAAGGTATGCTACTCTCTTTAGATCTACAAAAGGCTTTTGACTCTGTCTCTTGGCCCTATCTGTTTTCACTATTAGAATGCTGGGGTTTTGGCAAATGATTTCTGAGTCTTATTCATGCCCTCTACTCCCACCTGCAGGCCTTGATAAAACTGCAGGGTTTCTTCTCCAAACCTTTCCCGATTAGAAAAGGCACCAGACAGGGCTCCCTTAATTTTTGCCATTGCGATTGAGACTCTAGCCCTCTCTATAAGACATAATTCTGACATTAAAGGAGTTATGTGCGGCCAACAGGAACACAAATGTGGCATTTTTGCGGATGATGTCCTGTTATTCATAACCTCCCCCATGACTACCCTCCCCATCCTCTCATCTTTACTAGAGAACTTTTCTAAAATCTCAGGCGTACAGGTTAACTACACTAAGTCTCAGGCACTTAATGTCTCACTTCAACCTGAAATTGTTACCACATTAAAAAAGGATTTTAAGTTTGAGTGGAGTAATTCCTACATTAGATATCTGGGCATCAACCTCACTCCCACATTTGAAATCCCTTTATGCTAACAACTACCCGCCCATGTTTCGTAAACTAGAGGCTGACTTGAAAGTGTGGTCTAAACAGGAAATATCTTGGTTGGGAAGAATAATGACCCTCTTACCTAGACTTCTTTACCTTTTCCGCTCCCTGCCCATTCCTATACGAAAGGACCACCTTTCATCATTCCAAAGTAAAATCCTTAAGTTTACCTGGAGGAGTGCAGGTTATAGGATTCCTCAACAATCTCTTTACCACCACAGGCGAAGGGGAGGTCTTGGCCTCCCACACCTTCTCAAGTACTAATTTGCGGCCAGATTGGCACAATTAACCATAGTCTATGCAAGATGCGAGAAACCAGACTGGGTGCGAATGGAGCGGCAGGCCACACCGCTCCACACACTAGACTATATTTTGTGGTGCTCTCCCAAAAACAGGCCCCTGGTCATGGCCCCAACTCTTTAACATGCATCGGCGTTATGGGATAAACTTAGCCATCTCTCTTCATTATTATCTCCTGCCAAACTGTTAGCGCACCTGTTTCATAACCCAGATTTTCCACCAGGGTTAGACATTAAAGCTTTCCAATGGTGGTTAAATAAGGGCCTTTTTTGAATAGGACATTTCTACACCTCCACAGGCCTTATCACTGTTGCTAAGGGCTCCATCATTAAGGTAAAAAATTAGTGGGGAAAGAATTCTGGGGATAGAACGGAGGAGGTGAAAACTTGGGCTGACGGGTTTGTATAAAGGGCAAGGATAGCCGAATTTATAAATCCAGAAAAAACAAATTTTGAAAGGGTAGCTGCCATATAGCCCCAGTGCACCCTATCAAATGCCTTCTCGGCATCTAAGGCAATGAAGGCTGTGGGGGTTTTCCTAATTTCAGCTATTCTCTGTAGATTACGTATTTTCCTAGTACCATCAGGTGCTTGCCTATTAAGGACAAAACCTACTTGATCATTATCTATTAGGTAGGGTGTAATTTTGGCTAGTCTGTTCGCGATTAATTTAGAGTACATTTTCAGGTCCGCATTAAGAAGGGAGATTGGTCGGTAGTTTTGGGGAGAATCTGGGTTTTTCCCTGGTTTAGGGAGGGTCACAATTACTGCTTTAAGCATTTCTTTGGGAAATTGTTTAGATGAGGCTAGGGTATTATAGAGTTCAAGCAGGATAGGTGAGAGAGTTTCTTGAAAGAAGTGGTAATATTCCGCTGATAGGCCGTCTGGGCCCGGGGTTTTATTTAGCGTCATGTGTTTTATCACCACGTTTAGTTCCTGCAATGAAAACGGGGCATTCAATTTGACTAGCTGCTCCGGGGTGACTGACGGTAGCTTTACTGAATCTAGAAAAGACTTAATCAGCTCTGGGTTAGGCTGTGGGGTTGATGGGTCGGTAGCTAGGTTATACAGTTTGCTATAATAACTTTGGAATATCTTCGCTATGTCCTTAGGGTGATGGGTTATTTGACCTGTAGTAGGGTTTTTCATACTGGCTATTTTGCTTTTGGCTTGTCTAACTTTTATCTGTCTAGCTAGTCTTTTCCCTGCTTTATTCCCGTATAAATAGAAAGATGCTCTCATGTATTTGAGGCCTCTTTCGTGCTCTTGCAACAAGAGCTTCTTAAGGTCTAATCTGAGTGTGTTAAGCTCGTCTGTGATAGTCTGGGATATCATTTGTTTATTTTGTAGTTCTAATTTTTTAATTTGGTCTAGTAAGGAATGTAGGAGTTGAGTTTTTTTCCTTTTTTCCCTTGACGCTATCTGTAGAAGCACCCCTCTCATAAAAGCTTTGTGTGCGCACCAAGTATTAGTTATATCCCCTTCTGTAGTTTTGTTAAACATGAAGAATTCATTCAGTTGCTTGGCGACTCCGACTCGGAGTGACTCCTGTTGAAAAATGCGAGTGTTATTTTGCCACAAGGTAGTGGGTCTGTCATTGTAACTTTCTGATAGCGAGATTGTTATGGGGGCGTGGTCTGACCAGGTGATACTCTCTATCGAAGTAGACTTCACTAAGTGCAGTGTGTTTAAATCTGTGAGGGCTAAATCAATCCTAGAGTACGACTTATGGGGTGCCGAGAAGTAGGTGTAGTCCTTTTCCCCAGCATGGAAACACCTCCAAGAATCATAAAGGGCTTCGGTCATTAGAAGGTTCTTTAGGGTGGGTCTACGGTAGGATGATTTGGACGAACAATCTAGGGTGGTGTCAGGGACCGAGTTGAAGTCGCCAAGCAATAACAAGCAACCTTTGCGAACTTGATTGACTTTCTTTAATATCCTATTCATGAAAGAAACCTGGCCTCTGTTTGGCGCATATATGGTAACAATCGTATAAACTACATTGTTGAGCCCACATATTAGAATGATAAAGCGGCCATTGGGATCCCTGTGGCACTCCTGCATAGAAAAGGTCACAGAGCTTCCAATGGTTATAAGTACTCCGTTACGTTTAGAGTCTGCGTTTGCAAAGAACATATGAGGGAAGTTTTTATGTGAGCATTTTGGTGCTTTTAAGGCTGAGAAGTGGGTTTCCTGGATACAAAGAATGTCTCCTTTAAGTCTCTCTGCTTCTGTCCAGAGCAACTTCCTTTTAAACGGACAGTTCAAGCCCTTAGCATTCAGTGAGACAAATTTGATAGTCATTGATAAGTCTTTCTACTGCTGGTGTGTGTTGCTGGGTTCTTTAGGTGTGAAAGTAGCTCATCAATGGTGTAGTTTGTCTTACTCACAGTATTGAAGATCTCTCGGTTCAGGGCAGGGCGCGTTGGAAGGGGAGGATAGACTGTGGTTGTATAGTCTGCAGAATGATCCGGTCGGATACTGGTGCTAGGAGTCATCAGAAGATCGGTGGTATGGACGTTTGCCTGAGATAAAACGGGTAAACATAACAGGTATAACAAGTCAACAAACATAAAAAGGTTCCCCAGTATTGAGACTGGGTCAAGTAGCAGGTTTCTCTGCAAACTCTTCTTGGGGGAAATGTAATCACTCATTCCTTGGAATAGTTTTACCTAGGTGGACTCAGTGATTATCGTCTCTGTGGACACTTCATGTTGCTGAGTGCCGGGTGATCTGGTGCGACTCGGGCCTGTCATTTGGACCATTCCTGTCTCAGCTTCATAGGTTCTTTGTTGCGCTCAGGGATATTCGCAGTATGGAGTATGCCCCATTCCTTTAAGTGCCTAAGGCCGTATTCCAGGGAGAGGATATTGTATGTTTTATCATGGTAAGTCACTATCAACTTGGATGGTGTTCCCCACTGATACTTAATCTCATGGTTCCTCAGGGCTTTCGTGACAGTAAGAAGTTTATTCCTATGCTGGATTGTCGCTTGCGAGAGGTCCGCATACATTTTTGCGGATAGCACGCATGGCTTCCTCTTTCACATGGAAGTAATGAATTCTCGCAAGTACATCGCGTGGAACTGTGTCTGGCAGAAAGGACGGCTTGGGGAGCCTATGAGCTCTATCAATCGTAAGCTCTATAGGGCTAGCTTTAGGGACTAGTGTGTGGAGCAACTGACATATATAGCCTTGCAGATCTAAATTGGATATAGATTCTGGTATTCCGTGGAATTTAATATTGTTCCTGCGGCTGCGATCTTCCATGTCAGCGATTTTAAACGCCATGCTTTGTAGCTCTGCTTGTTGTTCTTGGTATGCATCTACAAGATTATTATGTGCAGAAAATGCATCATCCATTTTATGCTCCACATATGCAACTCTGTGTTGGAGATCCTGTACATCAGCTTTAATAGGGTGCAGAGCTCTTTTCATGTCAAAATGAAGGGAGTCTCTGAGGGAGATAAGCATGTCTTTCATGTCAGCTATAGTGGCTGGTTGTGATGAGGATGGAAATTGTTCCAGTGTGATTTGAGGAGAATTCTCCTCCTGCGCGCCTTCCTCCATGTCTGATTCCTCATCCGCATCAGTGCCCTTCCTTGCTTTTTTATGTTTGGTGGAGCTGCGGGTTGTGGGAATATCTGGTGGGGAATGTGCAGGGTCCCCTAGGCCTGGGGATGTAATTACCGAACATACCGAGTTTCCTGAAGAGCTGGAACCGGAGCTTGAGGGTGGTTCTTCTGTCTCTGCGGCCTGCATGAGAAACATGCCACCGCCATCTTGGCTGCATCTGTCCCCCTTGGCTGAGAAGAAATCAGTCAGTTTAGCTGGAACCGGGCGTTGTGACCCTCGTTTCCGCTGCTCCCCATGATGGGGCTGTTTTGGGGAGCTTGTGGACATCTCTGGTGATCACCCTGTCGCTGTATCGCGTCACTCGGTGTCCTAGAGGCCGGAGCTCTCCTACCGCGCGTCCGTCTCTATTGCCGGCAAGCCACGCCCCCGGGAATTGGACTTTCAGTTTCAATGGGACCTTGACTGTTGGCAAACTGCTTTCTTCAAATCATTCAAAGATGTGTTAAACACAACCATAACGGAAGCTAGTTTAAAGGTCTTATCGAGATTGTATCTCACCCCTGCCAGGCTAGCGAGGCATTACCCGTCAGCAGATCCTAGTTGCTTCAGAGGCTGCCAACTGTCAGGGACCATGGCACACATATGGTGGGAATACCCCAGAATACACTCTTTTTAGTCTAAAATTTTTTGGCTAATCAAGAGGGTCACAGGTTGCCAACTTCCGAGGTTCCCTTCTATTGCATTGCTAAATGAATTGCTCCCGCGGATGCCTAAGCCGACCCATAAATTGATTCATCATATCCTCTTAGGGGCCAAGATCACTATAGCAGGGGTGTGGAAACAGCAGAAGGTGTCACTGAGAGCGGCTAAATGCAAAATTTCATGGCTTATGACCCAAGAAAAAATGGCCAGTATCATATCGGATTACTTACATAAATTTGAAATGGTTTGAGAACCCAGGGCGACACATGTGGGTGTCTCCTTTACACCTGGTGCTCCAGCTATCTAGGCCCTTAAAGGGGGGCGACAAGGCTGGCACAACCCTCTTTTCTACTTTTTTCTCTTAGGCTCTAGTTGTTTCAAACTCTTTTTCCGCTCCTCTTCCCTCCTTCTTGTGTTTTCTCTCCCCTATCAGAAGGTCTGTGCAGGTTATGTTAGTCAACTCTAGGCGAGAAGATCCTCCGGACTGTACATACTATGCATGATTTCTGCCGAGTCATTCCTTCATACCTTCAGGAATCAGTGTTGGGCCCCGGGCTTCCCTTGGTGGTTGGGGGGGGGGGGTGGAGATGCCTATGCTCTCAGCACAGTGAGTTCCCTTTTGGGGTGCTGGGAGATGGGTGGTCCTGCCTGCTACCCCCCTAGAATAGCTATCTTACGTATGTTGGGGAGGCAGGGCCATAGTCAGCAGGGAGTTTTGACCGCCCAGTAGTTGTTGGGACCTCCGCCACTGGGCTGACCCAGACCAATGTATGTATTATATTTGCCAACTGCTCCTACTTCTTGCCTTCTTCCTATAGTGTGTTTTTTTATTGTTATTTTTACACCTGCCAGATCTTGTTCATATGAATCTATGGTCAGCATCTGAGTTGTATACTTGAAAAATTTGCAATAAACCTTTTGAAAATAAAAAAAAAGAACAACATTTAGATGACTTCCTCAGTAGTCATACTTTGAGCTCTCATTCGTGACTGTGAACAAAATGAACAAAAAGTGGAGAGTATAAAAACATGAGCTGTGCTTCTTTTGATATCCTGATGGCATGGTGATTGTTTGTAATACAAGGAACAATGCTCCAGGCCCCTCACTATAAAAGTAATTTATCCCATCAACCTTTTTCAGTGTGTGTTGGAGTTAATTATTGACAGCAGACAGTAATTGCTGGGAAAGACACTGCGCTGTGCTAATGTGCTACCACAGAGCTATGCAGCGCTAAATACATGACTTCATATTGCCATTTCTACAATACAGTGCATTTCGGAATGGCAGAGAGTGGCATGTACCCCCTGCATTTTCTGCTAAAAGACCACCTTTTTTTAGGACTAATTTTCTTATGTTTTTCTTTGTGTGTGTCCTTGACAAGTATTGTTGTGTTTCTGATTCTCCCTATTTTTTGAGGTGTTATCTTTTTTTGCGTTTATCCTTTTTTTGTCAGTGTCTTTTAATTGTGTTTGTTTTGGGGGTCAGCAGCATTGTGAACTTGTTGACGATAGAAGAATACTGCCCTTTGTTAGCAGTATGGCACTATATGCTATCGTGGTCCAGCACACTAAAATGCACCAAGTTCCACCTATTGCCATATCTGTTAATGAAATTAGAGAATCAAACAGTATATTCATATAATTTCTGGGAGACATACATGGAGAGTGAGAGACAGAAGTAATTCACACACAGCTATTAGGAGGTGAGCAGGTTCTGGATCCACAGGCTAAAGTGGTGGCTGAGCCACATCTTGGTGGGATAGGGCACATCTGCCTTTTTCTGGTAGTGGGAGCACTATACAGTCAGAGCATGAGAAGGAGGTTGTGGAGTGGAAAACTAGGTCTTCATCTCACTCCACCTTATTACAGGTACTTACTAGTGAAGTGTCATCAGCAGCTGCTCCTTCCTCTGCAACATATAAACCTAACAGCCTCACAAACTTGCATTGAGAAGTCAGCTGAATTATTTGCATGCATCTTCAGTCACTTGCTACAGGAGAAATGCAGCGATTAATTTAATTAGATGCTGAGGGAGAGAGAACACATAGCATAAGGAAGGGTACAACAAGCAGCGAGAATCGATTGTCAATGATGTTCCTATAGCTGCAGTTTACTGCCACATGGGCTCAAACAATAAGGAAGGTGGGGATGAACAGGTGGCAGAATGTAGAGGAGGAAAACAAGGGGGAGGAATAACATTACTGAGGCAGGGTGCTGACCAGGGGCAGCTTGCAGAGTATTGGAATAGGCAATCCCCCTATTACATCAGAGGGCATTGCCCCACAGGTGCAGGCCACTAGTATCTCTAGGTCCACACTACACAGCTCAGCACTGTGGGTCTTTTCTAATACATGCACTGCAAACTGCATCAGCCTCTGCCTACAGCGTATCGGGTAGCAAATCTGTTGGAAATGTTGGTACCACACGCATTAAGAGGCATGAGTATTCACCACAAAATTTGATGGAAGCAGCACATGAATGCAGCCAAATGACAGCAAAAGGCCCACATTCCTCCTCTTATTTCTTGCTCCTCCCTTTCCATCTCTCCCTCTATTACAAAAGAATCTCCACCTGCAGCCTCAAATGATAGTAATGGAAATCTTACAAAGGATTCAAAAGGCTTACCTTAATGCATTTCCAGTGGGAAAGAGGGTCAGCATGGGGCCATTCAGAGTAAGGGCTTCAACCTCATTCTGAGTTTTAAAACCCCACCCTGCCATCTCCCAGCTGTATACATAACCAAGCAGGTGTCTTTTCCCAAGCTTATAGAACATAAATGCAGCAAGTCCTCCCTTCCATGACTTTGTGGCCTGTGTTGTACCACAGTGGTAGGTGCCTGGCCACCATTCCTGCTCTCCATAATCACATAGAAGCTATTGTCTCCATATTGTTGGAACACACACAGTCAATGGCAGGGTCCACATGACCACAGAAACATAGTTCAGCAAGCATAGGCAGGGGCATAACATCTGTTAATGGCCCACTGGGTAATTTTTCTGATGGCTAGAAAGGATTCAGGATGAGGCACACTATGGGTTCTGGAGGTACTGCTTTTCATATTGAAAATTGGTGATAGTAACTCTATCATCTCCACCCCCTCCTTCTCAGTAGCCTTGTGCCCTGAATCATTGTCAGAATTGCCAGCCACCCAAGCAACCAAAAGTGAATGCAATGGCTCAGGCAGGACTCTGCCATGCTGTTTTGCAGCTGGGATGTCTGGCAGACAGGAGCCACACTAGGGAACAGTTTCCACAGGCTCTGCAGAAACTGCCTAACCCCATGTCATCTTGTGGCCAGGAAAGGTTGAGTCTGACAACACAACCCATCTGCTATCTACCCTGGGGCAGGAAAAATTCACACATATCTTGCCTGGCATCTGTCCTCTAACCTAGTGGTGCAGTTCCTAGTTAGGTATCTCTTTACATGATTTTCTAAGGAAGGCCAGAATGGTGTTTAGCCACTTGAGGTGGTCATAACCAGCCATGGTTTGGCTGGCTGAAATTCAGCAGCAAATCAGCCTGCCTGCAAACTGCCTTACATGTAATGCTCACACAATTGGAACTCATCCTTGGCCATTCTGCAGTGGTTGCACTTGCATCAATGAGCTGCCAATGATAATTTGTGTGATTATGGAACAAGAACAAGCTTAGACGATATGGGGTTTATTTCACTATTTTAGTGGGTCCACATACAGGACATACAGTATGTACCAATTTGTAGTCATTTTAAGATGCAACCTGACCAGTGAACCATGAAAAGACAGATCAACGGTACAATCCCTGTAGTGTTCCTGCTAGTGCAATAGACTAGTCGCTAGAGATACAACAGCAGGAAGATGAGGAAGACTTCTAGGTGTCTTAGATCCCACTTTATCCTGATTCCATCCCTGTGACAGTGTCAGAAAAAAAAGAGTCATCCCAGACTCACTTGACTGGCTCACTTTTAAAAAATGAACTAACCCTGGATTAGTGATGCCCTTAAAACAAACCCACTTGTTTTCTGCATTCTTCATTAATATTATATCATTCTATTGAATGTTTTGCACTAAAGAGTGCAGCTTAGTGAAATTAGCCTTTTTGAAATGTATCATTGCAATACATTCATGCTTCTGTTTCCTGTAACGTAAGGTAAATGTAATTATGTTGTACATCAAGATCACTATTACCAAAACTGGCTCTAATTTGCACATCTGCAATGAGCTCTGTTGAATGTTTTTTAAGTGTGTAGTTCTCTTAGCATCAGCATCAGTGTAATTGAAATCCACCATATTAACCACTTCAGCCCCGCAAGGATTTCCAGCTTTAGGACCGGAGCCTTTTTTGCGATTCGGCGCTGCGTCGCTTTAACTGACAATTGCGCGGTCGTGCGACGTTGTACCCAAATTAAATTTGCGTCCTTTTTTTCCCACAAATAGAGCTTTCTTGTGGTGGTATTTGATCACCTCTGCGTCATTTCTGATCGCCGCTATAAACAAAAGAAGAGCAACAATTTTGCAAAAAAACCCAAATTTCTTACTTTTTCCTAAAATACAAATCCAAAAAAAAATATAAAAAACATTTTTTTTCACCTTTTTTGGCCGATTTATATTCTTCCTCATATTTGCGATAAAAAAAATCGCAATCGGCGTTTATTGATTGGTTTGCGCAAAAGTGGTCGCGTTTACGGATGATGAGAATTCATTTTTGGGGTTTTTATTATTTTTTTATTTTTTACTAATAATAGCGGCGATCTGCGATTTTTTGCAGTACTGCGATATTTCAGCGGACATGTCGGACCATTTTGACACTTTTTTGGGACCATTGGCATTTATACAGCGATCAGTGCTATAAAAATGCACTGATTACTGTGTAAATGCCATTGGCAGTGAAGGGGTTAACCTGCAGGGGGCGCTCTAAGGGTTAACTATGTTCCCTGGGCGTGTTCTAACTGTATGGGGACTGCCCTAACAGGGGAAGGGAAGTGGTCACAGCCTTCACGTACAGGAAGGCTGT
>BLSH010510817.1:33750-56002 GCA_018402905.1 Glandirana rugosa
AGGGGTATTCCACCCAGATTATTGTGGGGGGGGTGGTTGTTTTCAGGGTTTTTGGGGGGGGGGGTTTCCCCTCTCTCCCTCCTCTACCTTTTTTTTTAATTATTGGAGTTTACAGAGTTTATTATGTCAGGATATTCTAAACTTGGGTTTAATCTTTATTATAAATATTTGGGGGAGGGGAGAGAAAAGGAGAAGGAAAGAGAAAAGAAAGGGAAAAGTAATGGATATGTGTTTTCAATGGTTGAACCATATCGATGATGAGTTCATTGAAACTAATGTCTTGGAATGTTAGGGGTTTGAATTCAAAAATAAAGAGAGCAACTGTCCTGAAATATATTGAGCACCATAGTCCTAGCATAGTTGTCTTACAGGAGACCCACCTTATGGGGAAAGCAGTAGTATCTATAAAAAACAGTGGGCGCAGTTTTCCTTCCATTCTACTTTCTCAATATATGCCAGGGGTGTGGCGATTTTAATCCATAAAAATATTTCATGTACCATACTCCATGTTTTTTCAGACACCCTGGGGCGATATGTGGGAGTGGTTATGGAATGGCTCTCCTTAAAGATAATTTTGATAGGAGTTTACGTTCCACCTCCATTTAAGGTCGATGTCCTATATTCTTTAATGGAGTTAAGTTTGCTCCTTTTCTGCCAGCAAAGGTTTTGATCTTGGGTGATTTCAATTGTGTATTAGATAATTCCTTGGATACAACAAATTCAACAAGATCCCCAAGGCTAGAATTGGTTAATTGGGCTGAAGCGGTAGGCCTTAAAGAGATTTGGAGATGGAAACATCCAACTACGAAACAATATTCATATTTATCTCATGTTTTCCATTCCTCCTCTCGTATTGACCTAGCCTTTGGCAGTCAAGATCTCTTGCCATTAGTTGGGGAGGCGGAATATCTAGCGGGTGGAATTTCAGATCATTCACCACTATGGTTGGCGCTATCTACCCGGGGAAGAATAGGTATTACATCTTGGCGTCTGGACTCAAAATGGGTAAAAGATGTAGAGGTAAAACAGATAGTAAACAGGTGTATAGAGGAGTTCTGGGATTTGAATGCAGGTACATCGTCACCACAGATGGTATGGGATTCTCTTAAAGCTGTAGTAAGAGGAGAATACATTTCAGGGATCAAGATGGTTAGGAGGGCACGAAACAAACTTACTCAGCAGCTTCAGGAGAAGGAGGAGAGATGTGCGACAGCGCATGCTACATCCCCTTCTGCGGATACTGTCCAAGAGCTTAGACAAGCCAGAAGGGAATTAAAATTGCATTTTAGAGAAATAGCAGGGAAAGAGGGAAAGTCACGAGCCAAAAGTTGGTTTGAGATAGGAGAGAAGAATGGTAGATTGCTGGCATTGTTGACAGCAGAGGAACACACGCCAACATATATATCTAGTATATATGATAAAGATGATCAGTTAAAGACCTCCCGGGCAGATGTTATGCAGACCTTTGTGGACTTCTACCAGGCATTGTATACTCCAATTCCGTTGTATGAGGATGGAGATCTGGTCTCCCTATTGAGGACACTAGATCTCCCGCGTCTATTGGATGAGAATAGACAATTCTTAGATAAACCCTTTACAATAGAGGAGATACAGACAGCCATTAGTTCCTTTTCCTTGGGGAAATCACCGGGACCAGATGGTTTACCGGCAGAATGGTATCAGATGTATAAAGAGAAAATTTCACTTTGGCTATTGGAATTATATGGTACATGCTTGGAAGAGAGAAAATTGCCACCGTCCTTTTATGGGGCGAATATTACCATATTGGCTTAACAAGATAAAGATCCACAGAGGTGTACTTCCTATCGGCCAATAGCATTACTAAATGTGGATTTTAAGATCCTGACTAAGATATTAGCGACCCGACTGGCAAAGGTTGTCCATACTTTGGTGTCATCTGATCAGACGGGATTTGTATCCAAGAAGGCGACGGATGTGAATATCCGAAGGGTGTTCACTCATGTTGCTCTAGCTTCAAATTTAGAAGAAGACTGAGCGTTGGCCTTTCTCGATTTAGAGAAGGCCTTCGACTCGGTTGATTGGCATTATATGCATAGAGTGTTGAAACAGATGGGCTTTGGCAAGGTTTTTTTGACTTGGATGGAAATATTGTATGATCACCCGACGGCAGCCATTAAGCTAAATGGGGAAGTGTAAAGCCCTTTTCGAATTGGTCGAGGGACTAGGCAGGGTTGTCCCCTGTCCCCCGGGCTCTTTGCTCTTATGATGGAGCCGATAGCCAAGGCAATACGGGACTCTACACGGGTGAAGGGGATCCGAGTGGGACCTCTAATGGAGAAAACTGCATTATACGCTGATGATGTAGTCCTCTTTTTAACAGACCCAGTTGCATCACTCCAACATGCTTTGGAGATATTTGGTAAATTTGCTACCTTTTCCGGGCTCAGGGTTAATTGGACTAAGTCCATGGTCCTGCACCTGGGAAGGGGGACATCCCCTTGGCCTATGGGGGATAATGCTCTACAGGTGGTAAAGGAATAGAAGTATCTGGGTATTGTGGTGTCATCTTCTGTGGAGGATTTTGTTAAGTTGAATTTGTCACCGGCACTAATGCTTGTCAAACGTAAAATTACAAATTGGAGAAATTTACCCTTATCCCTTATTGGGAGGGTGAATTTAATTAAGATGAAGCTTTTGCCGTTATTGATTTATATACTTAAGCATTCTCCAGTATTGATACCGAAATACCTATTCAATTCCTTGCAGGGCTGGATATCAGATTTTATATGGCAGGGGAAAACGCCCAGAATTAAAATGAAGGTATTACAACAACCAAGCAGAGATGGAGACTTAGCAGCCCCAGATTTTTATAGATACTTTGTAGCAGGGCAATTATTGGTTATAAATAGGTGGCTAAAAGGGCCTGGAGATGATGTGGCTGTAGCCCTTGAGGCTGCAATCGTGGGGTCCTATGAAATCTTGGCCTCCCAAATATATAGGGGAAGTAGTGGGTTATACACACTACCAAAGCGGTGCTTAGGGTCTGGAGTCGGATGCAGAAAATGGGAACTGGAGGTTCAAAATTGATCTCACCATACACACCATTATGGAGAAACCCAGCCCTCGAACAATTTTTTAAATATGAAGACCCCCAAGTATGGATTAAGTTTGGAGTGAAAAATTTGAAGGATATTGTGGATGGCTCACAGTTGAGGCGCTGAAAATAAAATATGGCTTACCAAATACTCACCTGTTCAGATATCTTCAGCTCTGTCATGCCTCTCAAAAGCAATTTGGAAGATTAGGTGGGAAGGTAGGCGTTTCTGAGTTGGAGAATATTCTGCGAAGGGAGAAACTGGTCAGACCATTATCTACAATATATAAATCCCTGTTCAATCAGACAAAGGAATTGCTAAGGAAGTGTAGATCAAGGTGGGAGGGGGTCATCCCTGATTTAGATAATGAGAGTTGGGAAAAGGTGTGGAGGAAACCCCTCACAAGTCTGGTCTCAACCCGTGACTATCTTATTCAATATAAGATAGTACATTGGAGCTATTTGACACCAAACAGGATGTCTAGAATATCTGGGAAGGGGGACACCACTTGTTGGAGATGTGGAAGGAAAGGAGCGGATTTGATGCATGTCTTTTGGGATTGCCCAATAATAAAAACATTCTGGGGGGAAATTCTGGGGTTTATTGAGGGCGTGATCTCAGTAGCATTAAAACCTGAACCAAGGTATTGTTTGCTGGGGTTGGTGGATGGTCTGGTCCCTCCCCAGGAAATGAGAACATTGGTTGGGCTATTGCTTTTCCATGCCAGGAAACAGATTGTCCTGGCGTGGAAGAGTCCTCGAGCACTTACGATAGATTCGTGGAAGAACTCAGTGGATAAGGCCCTTCCTTGCTACAAAGCAGCATGTCAGAACAAGGGAATGCCCCAGAAGTTTGAAAAAATTTGGGTCAGGTGGTTAGCCTCGCCTTTGACAGCAGCAGATTAGGTTAATTTGTCTTATTTGGATGTTGGGTTCCTGAGATGGTTGGTGGAACGTAAAGACTGAGTTATATTAAACAGTGCTCTACTAGTGCTTAATGTGAGAAGTAACAGGATCTGTATGTAGGAGGAGGGGGGGGTTGTGTAGAGATGGGCTTTTTTTTTTTTTTTTTTTTTTGGGGGGGGAGAATTGGGATTATGCGTAATGGGTATGTTTTGTGATTGGATATTTGAATTAAAATAATAAAGAAGAATTCTAAAAGGGAGAAAAACGGAAAAGGAAAACCACAATGATGAGAGATGGTGTCTAAAATATAAAATGATCACTAAAATGATTAATCCTAAGACAGCGTTTATCTGATGTGGAAAAAAAAAAACTGAATGGAGATCCGTGTTTATATACACGGACCTCCATACTCTCACTGCGAGGGAGCCATTGTGGGTAGCCGGCGGAGATCAAGTCTGCCCTTCCCACTCCCTGGCCCCCCCGGAACACAGTGAGCACGCGAGCGCGCCCAGAATACTAGTTATCGCGGCCACCGTCACGTGACCGCGGTTTGCGATAACAAGCCACTTTGCCGCCGTCAAGCCACAGCGAGCGGTCAGACAGTGGTTAAATGAGCAGTAATTTATTGATGCTTAAAGTGAAAGCATAAAAATTAATAAAATCCTTTCAATATAGTGCCTGGGGGGGTCCCCTTAGTATACCTGTGGCACATCTGTACCATGTATACAACCTGCTGCAGCAATAATTGCATTTATAAAGCCCAAAAAAATACATTTTCCCTGCAAGCTTTTTTTATTTTGTAAGCAATGGCGTGGGGAGCCAGTCTGTATAATGAGGCCACAATGTAGTGCACTGGGAACAAAATTAGAGATTTTTTGGATAAATTCTGGTGTCTCTTCCACAGACTTTGGATAGAAGTAAAGGGTGTCGGAAAAATTGGTCTTTGGGTGTCAGTGGCACCTTCACACCTATTGATGTACTCTTGATGAAAGCAAGAATTGGCCTTGCTGTCAAACATTGCAATGATATGCACCTGCATGTGGGTGGTAGTGACCTGTTTTTTTTCTGCTGCAGCAGATGGGGCAGATAAATTTGCCAGCTATAGACACAGCTGGTGGTGTGCTGCTGGCAGATGTGCTGCAAGGATCTGGGTCACCCCACACTATACCATCATCCTTGTCAGTGGAGGCTGCTGAAAGGTCATGAGATATAGCAGGGGCAGACTGAGGTAAGTAAGGAGGAGGGACAGATTTGTGCCACTTTTGTGTTGCTTTTAGGTGCTCTTGCCAACAAGCTGAGTGGTGGGAGGTTAAATGCCTTGTCAAGCATGTGGTACCCAAATAGCTGCTGTTTTTCTGCCACGCTTTATGTGCTTGAGACAAAGTTTGCAAATAGCAACATTGCGATCGGCTGCGCATGTACTAAAAAGGCCCAGACAGCAGAGCTGTGGGAAGTGGGCCTGGAGATAACAGCTCCACAATGTGATGGATTAGGGTGGCTGCTCTCTACTCTTCCATGATGGCTGTCTCATTGGGGTTATGCCTCACTCTCACTTTCCTCCTCTGCTCTATCTGGCACCCAAAGTCTGTCAGTGACCTCATCATCATCATCTCCTCCATCCTCATTACCACTGGAGACAACTTGGCAATACGCTGCGGCTGGGGGAACATGAATGCCAATTTGTGTACCATTGTTCTCCCCTCTCTGTAGGCTCATGTTCCTGCCTTCCTCAACCTCAGAACCAGCATCTGAATTGAGTAATGGCTGTGCATTGCCAAGGAGCAAGTGACTGATGCTGTGTTCAAGTAATTCAGCTGACTCCTCCATGGTGGATACTGGGGCTATTGCAGGAATAGCTGTGGATAAGGAGGCAGGTTTAGCCACTCTTGCAGCTGTAGGGGACAGTGTACTAGTCTCTGTTTGGGTGACGGAGGATGAGGAGGATGAGTACAGTTTAGTAAGCCAGTACACCACCTCCTTTGCATGCTGTGGCTGGATAGCACAGGCAACATCACTAAACAGAGGAAATGATGTCCTGCCTGAGGATTGACCATGTCCACCTTTGCCTGTGGACACATATGCTGCTGGACCCCTTACAGTGCCATGGGAACCTCTGCCACTCCTTGTTGTTTTCCCAGACATGATGGGAGGGTGGGGGATGCTTATTACCCAAATGTAATAAAGATGTGTAAATGTGTACGTGAATGCACTTTAATCAATGTAAAGTGGTGTTTGGTGCACTTTAATTTGAGTACTCTCTACACAGACACACTCCACGGTTACACTACATTATACTGCAATATACTGCGTCAAATGTGCAGTAACACACAGAACTATATGGCGCTAAATTTGCAGTAACGCAATGAAATATATGGTGTTAAACTTGCAGTAACACACAGAACTATATGGCGTTAAACTTGCAGGAACGCAATGAAATATACAGCATTAAATTTGCAGTAACCCACAGAAGTATATGGTGTTACACTTGCAGTAATTCAATGAAATATACAGTATCTCACAAAAGTGAGTACACCCCTCACATTTTTGTAAATATTTTATTATATCTTTTCATGTGACAACACTGAAGAAATTACACTTTGCTACACTGTAAAGTACTGAGTGCACAGCTTGTATAACAGTGTAAATTTGCTGTCCCCTCAAAATAACTCAACACACAGCCATTAATGTCTAAACCACTGGCAACAAAAGTGAGTAAACCCCTAAGTGAAAATGTCCAAATTGGGCCCAAAGTGTCAATATTTTGGGTGGCCATAATTATTTCCCAGCACTGTCTTAACCCTCTTGGGCACTTTTGTGAGATACTGTACAGTGTTAAATGATCACTACACTAACACTACATTTGAACTATCCCTAGGTGCACACTAATGTAAAGATGAATGGTTGTCAGTACACTACAATCACACTATCTGAACTGTCCCTAATCTAAATACTCTAATGCAAAGATGAATGACTTGTCACTACATTACAATGACATTAACTGAGCTGCCCCTAGCTGCACACTAATGCAAAGATGAATGATGGTCGTCACTGCACTCACACCATCTATTCCTAGATTGAAACTAAACTAATATTCTACTCTGACAATAGAATCACAATCGCACACTACAGCACACTAACTGTCTAGTAGCACTGAACAGAGCCCTGTTCTATCTCCCTCCATGCCAATATCACATGGAAAACGACAGCTATTGAAAGAATACTTTTATAGTGTGGGGATGGACTAAGAGCAATGAGCCATGATTGAATTCACTGCTTACAAAATAGGAACGATTTTGTGACTTTGAGTGAGATGTAAGGGAACATGCGTCTCCATCCCTGTATATATGAAAAGAGGGGGGATTTGGGACTTTAAATAAGAAATGCAAACCAAAGCCAGTAAGTAGTAAAACATATTTATCCATTTACAAAAGTCATGGAGACCGTATCAGGTCACAAAATATACACATAGAGTATTGCACATGAACAAAGACATGCTATCAAAACATATAAGCATATAAACATCATAGCACTCTGGATGGTATAGGGTAAGGGATTGTCCACCTATCATAGAACCAAAAACTCATTACTATATTGAATTTTGAAAAAAAGCATATAAAAAGACACATTGGGTCATCTGTGTAGACAGAAAGCATCTGTGTAGGCCCAATGCGTTTTATGGGGTAATACCCACTCTTTAGAGGTGGATGCAATAATGATGTCATAATGTGCAACAAAAGGGACCAGGACTGTCTGGATGTCCACCACAGGAGCTGAGGACATAGGGACACGTGGAAAAACCAGGACCATAGAGTGAATTCCCCCAGTATGCAGGTGATGGTTGGAAGGTAAACAGAAAAGCGGGGATAAAAAGATACTTCCCTTAAGACAACATCAAGGAGGCAATATGATGAAAAATATTTATTTATTTAGAAAAAAACATAAAAGTGGCCCAGATATGAACCATAGACAACATGAAATTACCACATAAAAATATTACAAAGAGACGAGTGCGCATGTGCGGGAGCTCCAGGATGGACGTCTAACCCCAGAGCTCCGCACCCACACACACCATCGGCACCCAGGCTCCTTCAGCATCCACCCAGAAGAGCCATAACAAAGGGGACTAATCCCCCAAGACCCCTGCCAACTTAGTGGCGGCCGCCAAGCCCGCTTGCCACCGTTCCGTCGCTTCCCGAGTGTACCAAAAAGGCAGCGGCCGCGGCCTAACACATGTATCTGTCCCTGGACAGCCATAGCGTCAGCCCAGGACCAGCCGCCCTGATCCAGACCAGCCCAATGACCGCTCCTGTGAAAGGGCAAGCAAAACCCTCTGATTTCCAGGCCCCCTCCTCCTTCCACAAGCCGAAGTGGTTTCAGCTGGGTGGACCAAGATGGCCACCGAAAAGGCCTAAGGAACAATCTCAACCTCAAGAAGCCAGGTGGACCACCCAGATCAGCTTGCAGAAGGGTAAGTCCACCACCCAAGTCCCTTGGGAAGGATCTAGGGCCTAGGTTTGTCATTCAAGAAGCGCCCACAAGTGCCTCCAGCCACTTGCCCCATAAACTGGAGACTTATGCTCTGAGAAGATAGGCCTAATAGTTTATTTTCCCTCCGAGTGACTGATCAACCTCCCCCCAAATAAGGGGACAAAGGAGTGTGTGAGAGGAGATTAGAGCAAAACATAGCCAGAAGACCCTATTATCACCCTGAATGCAAGGACCGCACAACAGAAGGTCGCTCTTACACCTTTCCACAGAGTCTGACCAGGCCGTCTTTTCTGACATGGCTACTGATGGGGCACATTCCCTTTCTAAGGCTCAGGAGGAAGCACCAGAGCACAGACTGCTCCTAGCCCCAGCCACCCTCACCCTAACACCAGGGTCTAATCTGCCTACACACCAACTTCAGACCATATCTCCAGCATCCACAGAGTGGCTGATACGCCCCACTATGGAGTACATCACAGTCACCCCGGCGGGTCATCTCTCATCTTTTCAGCGAGAAGCCCATCACCTCAGTCCCTCAACTCAGGACTTTCCCCTTAATACTGCAGATTTGTTTCTCAAATTTTCCAACCTCTTGGAAAGAGGACTGGCAAACACCGCTGTGAAAATTACGGGAGACATAAAAGCTGATTTTCACAATTTAGGCTCTAGAATGGAAACTATTGAACAAAAATTGGACATTACAGTGACCAGAACCAACCAAAACTCAGGTCAGATTCAAGTTCTGCAGGACCAACTGGACACCGCTCTAGCAAGAATAGATGATCTTGAAAACAGATAGAGAAGATACAACTTCAGGGTGAGGGGCCTATCGGAATCTATCACAGAAGTCATTCCTGCTGTTCAGGACTTGATTCAAACCTTAATCCCCAATGTGCCTAAACACAGGCTAGAGCTGGACAGGGCCGACAGAGCCTTGTGCCCACCAAGGAAAGATGGCTCACCAAGGGACATAATAGTCAAACCTCACTTTTATGCCATCAAAGAAGAAATTCTGAGAGCTTCCCGAAACAATTCTGCTATCTCCTGAAGGGGCCACCAAGTCCAGATCTTTGCAGACCTGTCTTCGACTACCATCCAAAGAAGGAGAGCCTTCAAACCACTCCTCCAAGTTCTACAACAAAGGGAACTCAAGTACTGGTGGGCCTTTCTTTTTTCTGTCAAATTCATTCATAAAGGTAAAACATTCTCTTTCTCAACTATAACGGAGGGGGAAAAAAACTACTTCTGCATCTCAAGCTAATCTCTCAAGAAGCCCCAATGGATCTCACTGACCACACAAAAAGACCATTCCCTTCAAACCCTGTCTCTCCACTCTGGACCAAGTCCAAGTGCAAGAAGGCTAAAGACAACAGACCACTGTAACCCCTTCACTAGATCACTTGGAAATGTTCTTTTCCCAGCCTCGTTTTTGCTTCTCTGTGTGAACTGGATAAGCCCTTTCAGTTGCCTTCTCTTTTTCTATTAGGTTGTTTTTGGTTTTCAGTACTTTTGACTTTTTTTTTCTTTTTTTTGAATACATTATGACTCAGTGTCAGGTTCAGAGTAAGACTTCAGACTTCTATTGAGCTTGCAAGTTTAGAATGTAAGCCCTTCTCTCTCTAATGGGAGCTATGAGAGTCCTCTCTTCTACCAGGCGATTGGGACTCTTAGAAATTTAAATTACTTTTGTTTGTTCTGGTTTTAGGCTAAGATAGAGTTGGGCCGAGGGGCGCCCAGGCTGGGGTAGGTCCCCATGCGTCTCCACTTACCCCCGGGACTTCCTTAGAACTCCCTGGGATAAGTTATCTGCCCTTGATGGGTAAGATATTAACTTATTTCAAGTTTTACATGTTTGCTCTACTCCCTCATAAGAGGGCAGGGACCGTGGGTCGGAGTGGGTTCTTTCCCCCTCGGACACCACCTCCACTAGCTACCCATAGGAGTAAGTTTCCCTTTCATGTTATGCTTTTCTGTCTTTTCTCTCTCTTTCTTCACTTTCCTTTGATAATGCACCTAACATTTTCTTCTGTTTTAGAGGCTCCCAGGTCTGCCAGTTGCAAGTCGGGGTTCCCGGATGTTCACAAGCCCCTTGACCCCCCTTCAGGGACCGATGAGTCAGGGGTGAGTGCTGATGTGTACACTAGCATTGTCCCCCACAGGCGCCATGGCTAATGCTTCCCTAAAACACTGCCAAATAGCTACTCACAATACACAGGGCCTCAACTCCCCCATAAAAATAAGGTAAGTTCTCAATCATTACAAATTTCTGAAACTGGATGTAGTAATGATTCAGGAGACTTATTTCCCGTCACGTTACAGCCACAAATTTCTCCACTCACATTTCCCCACAGTCTTCTTGGCTAGTGCGGAGTCTAAAACCAAAGGGGTTGCAATCCTGATTTCCAAAACCTGCGGTTTCTCCTACCCTTTGGAACTTAAAGACCCAGAAGGGAGATATATTCTAGTCAAAGGAACCATAGATGGGAACTTATACACATTTGTTTCTTATTACACCCCAAATAAAGGCCAATCAGACTTCTTTAAATTGCTGTTTGACATCATTCAGCTGCATTTAGAAGGTAGAGTCATTCTGGGGGGTGATTCCAATATAGCCCTTTGATCAAGGACTTGACAAATTCAGACCCCACGGGGACCAATTGACGCACCCGTCTAGAGCGAGTTTGAAACTAGCCAAATTACTGCGTTCACTTAACTTGTCGGATATCTGGAGGGAATTCAACCGCACCAAGAGAGACTTCACACACTGCTCTTCCCCCCACAACTCCTACGCTCAAATTGATCACCTGCTGGTACAGACAAATTATATACCCCTAGTTCTGAACTCACAAATAGTCGACACAGCCCTCTCAGACCACTCCTTGGTTCTCCTGCAAATCCGATCCGACCCTCATTACGTGAGACAGGCTCAGTGGAGACTGAACGAATCATTGCTTTCTGACCCCATTAGAGTCACGGAGATCAATAGATCCCTCAAGGAATATTTCCTTCTCAACAACACAGAAGGAACTTCTGCAGAAGTCCTCTGGGCAGCTCGCAATACCTACATAAGAGGCAAACTCATACAAATGTCTTCTCAAATAAAGAAAGAGAGATCAATGGACCTCGATAGATTGGAAAAAGCATACACATCCCTCCAGGCACTGCATAAGACTCACCCTCCAAAACTCTTGCTGCCCAACCGGATAAAGCCAGACTACAAGAGCGGAAAAATACATCCGTTGGAGCGGACAAAAATTCTATACACAGAATGATAAACTTGGCACAATGTTAGCAGCAAGGCTTACTCCCCGACCACGACACAACTCCCTACCCAAAATTAGAATTCCAGGTCAAGGCCTTACTACCAACCCGACGAAAATCCTAGACACCTTTCATAGGTTTTTCACAGACTTGTACAGCTCCCCTGAACAGAGCCATAATGTTTCCTCCCCAATGTTCCTCAATGACATCCCCCTTCCCTCCCTGACAGTAGAGCATAAAAAAATTTTGGAGGCAAATATCATGGAGGAGGAGGTCCTGGGGGTCATCGGGGTCTTAAGAAAGGGGTCTGCCCAGTCCCGGAAGGACTGTCCATCCCTTACTATAAGGCATTTGCTGAGACTCTCTCCCAGCACCTCGCAACATTCTTTAACTCCAAAACACAGGGCGCTCCTCTGGATCCTCAGCTCAACTCTGCTCTTATCACGGTGATACCGAAACCAGATAAAAATCCTGAAGAGGTGGGTAATTATAGACCTATATCACTGATCAACAATGACATTAAAATTCTAATGAAAATTCTGGCCAACAGGCTAGCCTCATTTATCAATTCATACATACACAAAGACCAGGTGGGTTTCATCCCAGGCAGGCAGGGACCTGATCAGATACTCAGAGATGTCGATCTGATCTCCATCTTACAATCTAACTGGGAGGTAAGCCCTAAACAACAAGGCATGGTCCTATCGCTAGATTTGCAGAAGGCCTTTGATTCAGTATCTTGGTCCTATATTTTCAAGATCCTAGAGAAATGGGGATTTGGCCAGAGATTTATAGGAATCATTAGGGCCCTTTATTCTTCCCCTACGACCCGAATAAGGCTCCAGGGGTATTGTTCAAAACCGATAGATATAGCCAAGGGAACGAGACAAGGTTGCCCCCTTTCGCCGCTCATTTTTGCCATAGCTATTGAAACCCTGGCAATAGCTATCCATCAAAATCTGGATATCAAGGGGGTATCTTGCGGCTCACAGAGTCACAAATGTGGTCTCTTTGCGGATGACATTCTACTGTACATTACTTCTCCCCACACCTCTCTCCCTAATTTAAATTGCACTTTAGACTTATTTGCTGATATTTCGGGGCTAAAGGTTAACTACTCCAAATCCCACTCAATGAACATTTCCTTACCACCTGAAATAGTTTTCTCCCTGCAACACTCCTTCCCCTTCAAGTGGAGCTCTCCATCAATTAAATATTTAGGCATTAACTTAACGGCCAAAATAGAAGACCTATACGCTAATAATTTCCCCCCTATATACCGAAAACTCGAGGAAGACCTAAAAGCCTGGTCGAACAGCAATCTCTCTTGGTTGGGTAGAATCAATGCTATTAAAATTACCCTCCTGCCGAGCATACTCTACCTATTCCGGGCTTGCCGATAGCTATCAGGAAAGACCACCTGAAGTCTTTCTAGAGCAAGATCCTCAGATTTGTCTGGGGAAACTCTGGATATAGGTTCCCTCAAAATATTTTATTTTGCCATAGGAAAAGGGGGAGGGCCTGGGGCTTCCCTCTCTCCTTAAATATTATTAAGCTGCCAGACTAGCACAACTATCCCAGGTTTACATGAGGTATGAGAAACCGAACTGGATTTAAATCGAGAGGCAGGCAGTCCCAAATCACACAATAGACTATCTCCTTTGGACAGCTCCAAAAAAAAGACCCCCTATTTTATCACAGACTTTATCCCACTTCTTTGTCCTCTGGGACTCTCTGCGGAACCACCCCGAACTAATCTCGCCCCTGACTCCCCTTGCACACATCTTCCACAATACGGATTTCCCTCTGGGGTTGGACATTAAAGCATTCAGATGGTGGCTGGATAAGGGTCTGTACCGTATAGGGCATTTCTTCACTTCTTTAGGCCCCTTGACTCTGGGCCATTGTATAAGCAAACTGGACCTTCCAAACTCTGAAAAGTTTAGATTCCAACAAATCTCACACTTTCTTTCTCATATTTGGAAAGACAAACCTCTTCCCCCCAAATTTACAGCTTATGAATCTTGGTGCAGTCAAGCCACGGAGCAAAGGGGAGGCATCTCGGTAGTGTACTCAGCACTCTCCTTGCCCACAGTGAAAGCCTCCTATATGAATCACTGGGAGGAGGAATTTCAGTTTTCATGGGATTTGGAGACCTGGCACGGTGCTCTAGCCAATTCTTTTCGGGGCATCTTAAACACTGCCCTCATGGAGGTGAGTGTTAAGGTCATCACCAGGTGGTATCTCACCCCGGACAAGCTGGCCCGCATTTATCCCTCGGCAAACCCACAATGCTTCAGAGGTTGCTCCCTGAGGGGTTCAATGCCACACATCTGGTGGGAATGCCCTAGGATAAGAACATTTTGGAGAAAAATATTCAACCTTATCGAGAGGCTGACCAAAACCCAGGTCCCCAGGTCCCCTGAGATTGCTCTGCTTAATGCATACATCCCGAACCTGTCTAAACACAATAAGAAATTGGTGCAGTTCATTTTGCTCGGAGCCAAGCTCACCATAGCGAAAGCATGAAAAAAACCAAAGGTCTCCTTTGCAGCTACCACCCGGAAAGTTTCATGGATCATGTCCCAAGAAAAGCTTTCCAGCATCCTCTCAGATACAACTAAGAGGTTTGAGGACATTTGGGAACCCTGGGCTACCTACATTGGTGTCTCCTTCATACCTGGACAGAACTTGTCCTTAGATACAGCAGAATCAATTTGACTCTAGGTGCTTCCATTCTTTATATCACTTTTTCTTTCTTTCCTTCTTCTTTTCTCCCGGTACCCCAGTTATACATATCCTATGCTCTAGTTAGTGTTATAACAGATACGATTCCAGTAGATTTGGGACAGATTGGGACCGGGACCCTTTCTCCCTGTCTCCACTTTTGTGTATTTGTGGGGACGGGAGATAGGTTTCCGACCTTCTCCCACTTAGTGGAGCGAAATCTCCCCCTCCTGGCACAGCGTGTTCCCTTTAAGGGGTGCCAGGGGCTGGGGAGTTTGAGCCTACCACTTTTGCCTTTTCAGATTGTTTGTCGTGTAGTTTGTCCTGCCGCATCTCAACTACAAACGGGAGAGAAATGTATCCGTGAGTTTAGTTACCTCTTTGGTACCCTTGTCTGTACAATATTATTCTGTTTGTTTACATATGCACTACTGTACTGTGCCTTTCAGTATTATATCTAAAATAGAAATAAAAACATTTTTGAAAGTAAAATATTACAAAGAACTCCACCACCTTGTCATTAAAATTATCAACGTTGATAAACTACCCATAAATATCACCACTCAAGTAATAATCAATAGATTGCATTATCCTTTTATCATATATATACAGTTATCACTTATAAAGAGGTAGGAATTATGTGATATAGTAAAAGGATAACAGGGATAATATGCAGAGGATGAAAAAATGGTAACTATAAGGAATAGTCTCCACTAGTATTAGTTCAAAAAACCGTTGCAAAAAATTGTGTGTGCATCGATAGTCTATGAAGGTAGCACAGTGATAGAATATTCCCATGTGAAATTGAAGCAAACTGTATATAATTTTTAATACTTGGTTGCAAATCCTTTGCAGTCAATTACAGCCTGAAGTCTGGAATGCATAGACATCACCAGACGCTGGGTTTCATCCCTGGTTATGCTCTGCCAGGCCTCTACTGCAACTGTCTTCAGTTCCTGCTTGTTCTTGGGGCATTTTCCCTTCACTTTTGTCTTCAGCAAGTGAAATGCATGCTCAATCGGATTTAGGTCAGGTGATTGACTTGGCCATTGCATAACATTCCACTTCTTTCCCTTAAAAAACTCTTTGGTTGCTTTTGCAGTATGCTTCGGGTCATTGTCCATCTGCACTGTGAAGCACCGTCCAATGAGTTCTGAAGCATTTGGCTGAATATGAGCAGATAATATTGCCCAAAACACTTCAGAATTCATCCTGCTGCTTTTGTCAGCAGTCACATCATCAATAAATACAAGAGAACCAGTTCCATTGGCAGCCATACATGCCCACGCCATGACACTACCACCACCATGCTTCACTAATGAGGTGGTATGCTTTGGATCATGAGCAGTTCCTTTCCTTCTCCATACTCTTCTCTTCCCATCACTCTGGTACAAGTTGATCTTGGTCTCATCTGGATGTTGTTCCAGAACTGTGAAGGCTTTTTTAGATGTTGTTTGACAAACTCTAATCTGGCCTTCCTGTTTTTGAGGCTCACCAATGGTTTACATCTTGTGGCGAACCCTCTGTATTCACTCTGGTGAAGTCTTCTCTTGATTGTTGACTTTGACACACATACACTTACCTCCTGGAGAGTGTTCTTGATTTGACCAACTGTTGTGAAGGGTGTTTTCTTCACCAGGGAAAGAATTCTTCGGTCATCCACCACAGTTGTTTTCCGTGGTCTTCCGAGTCTTTTGGTGAGCTTACTGGTGCATTATTTCTTTTTAAGGATGTTCCAAACAGTTGATTTGGCCACACCTAATATTTTTGCTATCTCTCTGATGGGTTTGTTTTGTTTTTGCAGTCTAATGATGGCTTGCTTCACTGATAGTGACAGCTCTTTGGATCTCATATTGAGAGTTGACAGCAACAGATTCCAAATGCAAATAGCACACTTGAAATGGACTCTGGACCTTTTATCTGCTCCTTGTAAATGGGATAATGAGGGAATAACACACACCTGGCCATGGAACAACTGAGCAGCCAATTGTCCCATTACTATTGGTCCCTTAAAAAGTGGGAGGCACATATACAAACTTTTGTAATTCCTACACCGATCACCTGATTTGGATGTAAATACCCTCAAATTAAAGCTGAAAGTCTGCAGTTAAAGCACATCTTGTTTGTTTCATTTCAAATCCATTGTGGTGGTGTATAGATCCAAAAATATTAGAATTGTGTAGATGTCCCAATATTTATGGACCTGACTGTACATTACCTCAATCATGAGAGCGAGTCTCCTGATGGCTGCAGTGGAGGAACTGAGTCATTTGCCATTTCCATTTCCCCATTTCCTGGTTCACAATCACGTCCGATGCTAGCAATATGGTCTGGGGGGCTCGCTGCCTGTCGGGGATAGCTCAAGACAGACGGGGCTGTCAATTTCACATGATTGTGTTAAACATTCTGATACTACGGACGGCCTTCTGCACCCCACAGGCCTTTCACTATATGAGGAAGGGAGCGCCGATGCTCTTAGGTTAGTCAACACTACGGTGGTCTCCTATGTTAAGACAGAAGGACTCACAGCTTGTTATCTATTACGGGAAGGAGCCAATTATGTCTTGGGCTCAGAAGATTCAAGCCAACACCTCAGCAGCTTATGTCCCCAGAGTCCAGAATATTCTAGCAGACTTTATTTCCAGAGTCCAGTGGGACAACAACGACTAGCATCTACATGTGGAGGTTTTCAGGCACAAATGCCCTGATCATTGGTAATGCGGTAGGACTGGTGCATTTCTTCCAGTCCTGGTCGACTTCGGGGTTCTATGAAGACTCCGAGCAGAGGTTGTGCAGGTAGTGGCAGGGATGGCTTATTGGCCAATTAGGCCATGGTTCCCCTTGCTGGCACAGTTTAGTTTCCAGTGCACCTTCTCCTCAGGCCAGACCTTCTGTCACTGGGTGCAATTCTACTTCCATGCCCAGCACGGTTGTGTCTGACGGCCTGGTCCTTGAGATTGGAAGTCTTCGGCTTCTCCTCCAGAGTCATCTCCGCTCTCTTGAATACAAGCAGAATGAACGCAAACAAAGTTTACGGAAGAATTTGGTCAACATTTACTCAAATACATGTCTGCTGCTGACAGATCATGTAGTGATCTATAAGTTCTAAATATTCTAGGCTTCCTCCAGCCAGATTTAGTCTATCGGACAGTTCCCTCGGAATTCAAGTGTCCGCTTTATTGGCCTTCACAGGTGTATCCAGGTCTAGGCATCTTTCCTGTCCAACAATCCTTCAAGGGAGAAACTAGGCTCAGTCCTTGAAGTAGAGGAGGTTTTCCAAATGGAGTCTCCCTTTTGTGTCAACTCCTTCTCGGGAATTGGAGCAGAGTGTTCTAGGGCTGTTGCCGTTTAAGGCTTCTCTCTCAATTTTGCCTTTTTCCAGGCTATCACGTCGGCATATAGAGCCTCAGAGATTGGTTCATTGGTAACAGAGAACTTTTCTTATTGTTCTTTCCAGTTGAGTGGTGCTGTTATCTATGCTTGACTCAATTCTTGGGGCAGTTGTCTGCCCATCGATTTGTTGGTGTCAAGGGGAGTTGGTGTTCTCGGCATGCCGGGAATGCTGGCTGTCTCCTGGGTTGTGCTCTCGGCCAGACTGTCGGACCATCCAGTGGGTGGTGTTGTGATGTTTCACATGCGTAGCATCATGGCGGTTGCGGATCGGGCAGAGGCTGAAATGTCAGCTCCCTTGGCTGGAAACGATAGGAGAGTATACAGCCACTTTAAGGGCACATGAGTCTTTCATTTCTACAAAGCTACAACTTCCTTCATGCTTCAGAGGGCCTGTTAATTCTATTGCCAGGAAGGACAGAGGAACGTGCCTCATCGAGGATGATTGTGGCACGGATGGTCTAGGCCATCCAACAGGCTCATGGAGCCAAGGGCTTGGCTGCTCTGGAGGTACTGTCTGCTCGTTCGACCAGGCCTGGGTTTACATCTTTGGCAGATTCACAGCATGTGATTCTCAGAGTAGTCTGTAGGGCAACCTTGTGGTCCTTAATCAATACGTTTATGGCTCATTATTGTGTGTAGTCTGCTTCTTTATCCTCTGGTTATTTTGGCTTGCAGGTCTTGTCTGTTGACGATACAAATTAAAGCCTTTGGGATAGCATGGCCCGCCCATTGGGTGTATGGCGAGTTAATTCCCATACGTATGCTGCCATGGAGTCTGTCAGGAAAACAGAAAATTTACTATCAAATACTTACTGTAATTTTCCTTTCCTGATGGACTCCATGGCAGCAGGGTCCCCCCCCCCCCCCCGAATGTCTCTTGAGGAGGCTAGTAACGGAACACGGCCTCCGGCTCAGAGCAAAGATTTATGGGAGTGGGGTCCTACAGGGGAGGAGTGGAGGCGGGGTTAACCCATACGTATGCTGCCATGGAGTCCATCAGGTAAGGAAAATTACGGTAAGTATTTGATAGTAAATTTTCTGGGTTTTTTTGCCACACGTTTTTGGAAAATGCAGAAAAGAAAATTTAAATAAAATTGTATGAAAATGTTGTCAATAATAAGATATTTCTAACTCATATCATCAGCATACTTACAATTACACTCCAAAACACATTTTGCAACTCCTGAGTATGAGTATTCCACATGTGTGAGACTTTTTCACAGCCTAGACCAGTGGTTCTCAACTCCTGTCCTCAGGACAACTAAAATACATCACAGGTGATATCATTTACTGCTCAGTGATTGTAGTATTCTGGTTTGCATTTTCCCAAGGTAATACTGAAAATCTGGCCTGTTAATGGGTCCTGAGGACAGGAGTTGAGAACCACTGGCCTAGACACATGCAGTGTGTGGCCCAAAATCCAAGGGCACCTTCAGGTATTCCAGGGGCATAAATGATTAATCTAATTTCTTGACTACCTGTCACATTTTTGGAGGCCATGGACAGTGGAAACACCCAAAAAATAACCACATTTTGGAAAGCATACACCCCAAGGTATTTTTAAGTGGCATGATGAGTCTTTTGAAGATTTCATTGTGTTGCCACAAGTTTTTGGAAAATGCAGAAAGAAAATGAAAATACATTTTTTACACAAAGTTTTACACAAAGTTGTCAATTTAATAAGATATTTCTCACACACACAGCATGGGGATACGTAGGCCTCATACACACAGGCATTATGTAAAAATGAGCTGTAAAGCTAGTACCGACGGCAGGAAAAAAAAGCAGCTTTAAAAATAGGATTTTATCAGCGTTATGCATAGGCATCAATGCCCGTTTAGCCACACTAGCTTTTAAATATGTTTCTCTGCCTTTATTCAAAATCATTGGTTCCCTATGGGAAGCCCATTGGTTTGAATAGAAGTTGCACCAGAAGTCGGATCATGGTGATCCGACTTGCGTTGCGACTTGTGTGCTGAGGATCTTGAAGGGGAACCCCTGCCAAAATGAAAAAAAAAAACGGCGTGGGGTTCCCCCAAGGGATACCAGACCCTTATCCAAGCATGCAGCCCGGCAGGTCAGGAAAGGGGGGGCGAGCGAGCACCCTCCTGGACCATACCAGGCCACATGCCCTGAACATGGGGTTGGGTGCTTTGGGGCAGGGGGGCCCTGCAACCCCCACCCCAAAGCACCTTGTCCCCATGCAGATGAGCACACAAGTCGCACTGCAAGTTGGATCATCGTGATCCAACTTCTGGTGTGACTTCTATTCAAATCAATGGGCTCCCATAGGGAATCATTGATTTTGAATAGAGGCAGAGAAAAGCCTGACAAGGCTTAACGCTCTGTATACAACATTAAGCCACATTTTCGAGCTTTTACTGGTGTCTGCGTTTTTACAGCTCTAGCGCTGGAGCATCAGAACGCGCTGGTCGTGAGTTTTTTTGGAGCTTAAAAACGCCTATGCCACTTACAGCTCAAAAATGCCCGTGTGCGGGGGCGTGGCCAGCCGGGATCACGAGCGGACGCTTTCTGAGGAGCTCCGCATTGGCCTGCTTCAATCCTTGGGCATCCTACGGACCCAAGCAACGGTGAGCAACCCCACCACCCCATCCTTACTCCCCTCACCCTCAGCTACAATTTGAGGCCTGTATCGGCCCGATCGGCGGCCAGCGGCCGCGGCTCCCAAAATCGAGGCCGCGGCTTTTGTGGCCTACCACGGAGGTTAGCTATACCTCGGCCCCTGGAGCCCATCTCTTCCTCCCACCCACCCAGGTGCCTTCCCTACCCTCTCTGGTACCTGCCCTGAGAAGGACTGCTCCCCAACCTTCCCTGGAGGCCATCTAAAGGACCCAGAAGGAGAACCGGATGGCGGCCTACTAAGGCCTAGTAACATTCCCTTAACTGTTCTGCCCCTGAGACCTATCTGGAGGACTGCCAATTCAAGTGATCCTGACACCCCCTGAATCTGCCCTTTATGGAGTCCTCACATTTATTACCACTAATGCAATTTTGGATATGTTCTAGCCCATAAACTGCTCCGCTATGCCTGAACCCTTCAGATGAACATTAAGAACCTTTATACTTTAACGTCAGGCAGCTGTTAGAAAGCAGAAGAAGAAAGTGAGCGAACAGTGACACATTTTTACTTTTTTCTACTGCGACATAGTTTTGTATGACAGGGGGTAAGAAGGCGCAAAGCCGCCGCCCTAATCAACATAACCTTACTAACTACCTGTTACGCTCAGCTCAAAAAGGGAAGATGAGTCAGAACGGTACCAAAAAACAAACCTCTGCCGCTGTGTCCCCATCCCCCCCTAACGCACTTGCAAACAGCGATAATTCTCCTCCTTTGACCAAAGCGGATCTCGATGAGAGCCTTACAATTATTTACTAAAAATTAGCTGCGAAGATACAAACAGAAGTGCACAAATCCACCAATGCTCTTTCCTCTGAAATAGCGGCTTTGGGCAACCGGACGGACCGCCTGGAGACTAAACACGACGAACTATCTCTTGCCCACAATGACCTGAGAAAAGATTTTGAATCACTTGCGGGAAGCTTCTCCTTCGTTCAAGCCCAAGTGGAGGATCTAGATAATCGCAACAGGCGAAACAACTTGCGGATCAGAGGGGTTTCGGAAACGGTAACTGACCTGGTACCTGCTATGAATAAACTATTTCAAGAACTTTTGCCAAACACACCGGTAGAGGCATTTAAATGCGACAGAATCCACCGTGCGCTCAGACTCAAACCCCCTGCAGACAAACCGCCCCATGACATTATTATATGTCTAAAAGATTTTTTAATCAAAGAAGAAATCTTACGAGCCTCCAGAGGCACTCCTAACATCATCCTGGAAGGATGCAAAATCCAAATATTTCCGGACATCTCTCCTGCAACCCTAGAGAGAAGAAGAAAAATGAAGGAGGTGACTTCTATCCTTCAATCAGCCAGAATAAGGTACCGATGGGGCTTTCCTTTTAAACTCACAATTCCTCACAATGGCACAACCTACACTGTTTTTAACCTAAGTGAAGGAAAAGAATTACTGATCAAGCTGGGTCTGCTGGAGCCTGACCCGCCGCTCAGGCTACAAAACACCCCGCGACCTTCTCCAATCTGGAACACCCCGGCCTCCCCCGGGGCCAACGTAGATGGTGTCAACCTTTTAGAGATTCCGAAGCATGATAAGGACAGTTGTCCTTTCTTTTGCCTCAAGCTTCTAACCATACAAAACTACTAGAGGCTAATATTGGTCTCCTTTTTCAAGTTTTTGTGGAGCAACGTTTTCTCTTCGGTTATCTGTTTGTTATTTGATAAGTGCCGGAGAGGTTTCATTATTACCCTCTTCTCCTACAAACTCATCTTCCTCACACAACTACTGAAAACTGCTTTATT
>BLSH010510817.1:76954-98964 GCA_018402905.1 Glandirana rugosa
CCTCTCCCTGACGTCTAGCCGTCGAGAAGACACCTATTCGGTTCGGTGTTGTGATCTTATGTTATTGTCTCTCTTCCGCGGAGATTTACGTCTTTCAAAATAATGTCATTTTTACGTGTCCATCTAATGTGAGTGTCTAAGTCTCAGAATCCCCTCGCACAGGCGTGAAATCAGACGCCTATCTGTATACACCTATCGTCACAGATAAAGGACGCCCAGGGACACACGACCAGTAGGCACCCTTCTGTCAGGTAGCCAACCCCGCTGGCGGACGCCAGCATAGACATTCCAAGGGGAGCACCGCTACCTCTACCACTCCTTTAGGGCCCTAGGTGCATTTAGAGGCGCCTTCTCTCTGTTATTGTATTCTAGTGTTGTGGCTTGGCTTATCCACAGAAGAGCTGCCGATCTGCAGTCCCTCTCCCTGGACATACTCCAACCCTTGTAGACCCACTGCTTGGCCCTGCGCCTATTCCTCCATTTCTACTGTACGTACCATAGGTCAGTGGTTCTCAACCCTGTCCTCAAGTACCCCCAACAGGCCATGTTTGCAGGTTTTCCTTTATCTTGCACAGGTGCTTTAAATCAAGTCAATGGCTTGGTATTTTGCACAGCTATTTTATCTAAGAGAAATTCCCAAAACATGGCCTGTTGAGAATACTTGAGGACTGGGTTGAGAACCACTGCTGTAGGTAAATGGAGATGTGGTGGCCGTATGGACTCACCTGACAGGTAGGCAGGGACAAGTGCATGGCGCCAAACACATAGAGTGTGCTTTCAGGGCTGTGCACCTATCCCTGCTAGGGTTGCCACATCATTCCTTTAACCCAGGAGGCATATGAATTACACAGGTTCTGAGGCTAATTGAATTCAGATAAGGCACCAAGTGAGTTTAATTACCACCTTAATCAGCCACAGAACCTGTGTAATTAATATGTGTCCTGGATTAAAGGGATGATGTGGCAACCCTAGTCCCTGGGTACCCCTCAAGCTTAGCTGTGCAGCTCATCACACTGTATGGGGATCAGTGCTTCATTCACACAGGGGTGTATCAATGTGTACCTCCATGTGAGGCCATTTTTACCAGAACAAGGATGCACAGGTGTTCCTTTTATCCCCATGCAGGCTGTCTCATTGATGTCAATTGAGATGCAGTGGCTGCACAGACCCTAGGGTTGCCATCTGTCCAGGATTCACCCGGACAGTCCAGGTTTGGAATCATGTGTTCAGGTTTCAGTCTGCCTGAAACCCATACACATGATTCAGACTGGGCTGTGGCTCCCCAAGTAACCGAGATAGTCACACACAAATCTGTTGCTGTCCAGGAGCTGAGGGCTGTCAGGTTTGGCATCACTGAGGGGCGGGGCAATGATGTCAGCAAGAGCAGTTTGGCCACACCCAATGTTTGCTGCAGCATGCATAGTTACTACTCTCCTTGGACCACCCAAAGGTTTCCCAGGTCCTTTATAGTCCTCTAGTGCATGGGTGGCAAACTCAATTTCATTTCAGGCCGCATCATCATTATGGTTGTCTTCAAAGGGCAGGTTGCATATGTAGGACTAGATGTCCAGAGCAGCCCACTTGCCCTTTACATCAGATGTTAAGAGAACCCTTACAATCAGAAGTCAAGAGTCCCCCACCCTCCTTTACATTGCAGTGAACCCCCTTTACTTTGTGCTGCTGCTGGGAAGAAGCTGGGGGTGGAGCTGGGAAGCAGAAAATACAGGGTATTGAGGAGGACCAGAGGATGGCTGGAGTCAGCTGCTGGATGCTGAGACCAGAGGAGGCAGAGAAGAAGAGGTGCAGGATCTGTAAGAGGAATTCTGCTCTCCTCTCTGCTGCCAACTGCTGAGATGCCGTGAGGGGGTTCATCAGAGACAAGCCTCTGCGCAGCTGCGTGGAGAAGCATAGATTCTGACAGAGGAGTTCTGCCCTTTTTTCTGCTGCTGACTGCTGGGACAAGGTGGGGGCAGACATGAGGGGGGGGGAGAGGTGCGAGGGCCACATCAGATGGCCTGGCGGGCCAGATTCGGCCTGCGGGCCTTGTGTTTGACACATGTGCTGTAGTTTATGCTACGGAAAAAAAAATTGGCCCTGTGCCAAGTGTTCGGGTTTAGCTTGAAGAAAAGGTGGCAACCCTAATAGACCCAGCTGCTGCTCCCAACATGTGAGTGCACAGGCCTGCCTGCATAGGGATGCATGGCACACCTGTGCATCTCCATGTGGGTAAACATGGCATTGCACGGGCGTACGCTACAGTATCTCCTGTATGATTGAGGTCTTAAGGTCCATGCACATGGGGGGGCTTTACTAGGAACTCAGTGCAGGTCTGTATTTTCCTGGAATAGGAATGCATAGGTGTGTGAATACCTGTGCCAGTGTTCCATTTGTTTCTATTGCGACACATGGCAGCACTGACACAGCCGCTGTGTCCTAATATGAATGAACGCATGCAGAGGGCAACTGCATGTCCCAATTAGGGTTGCCACATCATCCCTTTAATGCAGGACACATACTAATTACTCAGGTTCTGTGGCTGATTAAGGTGGTAATTAAACTCACTTGGTACCTTATCTACCGCTTTAAATTAGCCTCAGAACCTGGGTAATTCATATGTGTCCTGGATTAAAGGGATGATGTGGCAACCCTAGTCCCAATAGATGTGAATTGAAAATCGGCATGGAGGTGCTTTCTGGTGGCGGGAAAACACGGACCTGCATGGGCCCTCGTGTGACTGTGAATGGACCTTGTTATACTTTGCAGATAACTTCTCCTGAGTTTAGAAAAGTAAAGCACAGCAGTGCAAGCATGCCTGTATTAGATAAATGTGACCTGTGTGCCTTTCATATATTTGTATTAATAAATGTGACATTATACTACTACACTGTGGCAGTGTTGGTTTGCGTCTCCTTAGATTTGACAAACGTGGAGGTTGTGGCCAGGTATGTGTATGTACACCAGGGACAGGGTGTGTTCTCCTCAGCCCCCTGTTATTAGAGGAAGTGCTGGAAGCTCAGCCATATTCCCCGCCACTCCCTAGTCAGCACTGTCCTCTGACACAGGCTCTGCCGCCACTGTCCTGTCCCCAATAACACCACACAGACTACCGGCCTCAGAGGAGGAGGTGCCATTTACAGCTGGAGGCTGAGGAGGGAGGGGGGACCGTCCCGCCCTTCCAGGACAAGACATGAGAGTGGGAGCTGAGCCCGGCCGCCTCATTACACACTGTGATACCGAGGAGAGTGACACAGGGCACCGCCACCACTGACATGGGGAGGACATCACTCTGCAACATGGGCCATGACTGATCCCCGCACAGGAATCTATGTGGGAGCTTCCTGACAGGGTGCTGGAGGGATGCCAGGAAAGTTACTTTTTATATCAACTCAGCAGCTCCTCTGACTACATGCACACCCCTGGATATAGAGCAAGCACTGAGATCAAACTATATTCTGTACTGATTACATACAGATCCATAGAGCCTGTATTGAGATCAGACTATATTCTGTACTGATTACATACAGATCCATAGAGCCTGCATTGAGATCAGACTATATTCTGTACTGATCACATACAGATCCATAGAGCATGCATTGAGATCAGATATTCTGTACTGATTACATACAGATCCATAGAGCCTGTATTGAGATCAGACTATATTCTGTACTGATCACATACAGATCCATAGAGCATGCACTGAGATCAGATATTCTGTACTGATTACACACAGATCCATAGAGCCTGCATTGAGATCAGACTATATTCTGTACTGATTACATACAGATCCATAGAGCCTGCATTGAGATCAGACTATATTCTGTACTGATTACATACAGATCCATAGAGCATGCATTGAGATCAGACTATATTCTGTACTGATTACATACAGATCCATAGAGCCTGCATTGAGATCAGACTATATTCTGTACTGATTACACACAGATCCATAGAGCATGCACTGAGATCAGACTATATTATGTACTGATTACATACAGATCCATAGAGCCTGCATTGAGATCAGACTATATTCTGTACTGATTACATACAGATCCATAGAGCATGCATTGAGATCAGACTATATTCTGTACTGATTACATACATATCCATAGAGCCTGCGTTGAGATTAGACTATATTATGTACTGATTACATACAGATCCATAGAGCCTGCATTGAAATTAAACTATATTATGTACTGATTACATACAGATCCATAGAGCCTGCGTTGAGATCACACTATATTATGTACTGATTACATACAGATCCACAGAGCATGTACTGAGATCAGACCATATTCTGTACTGATTACATACAGATCCATAGATATAGAGCATGTTCTGAGATCAGATTATATTCTGTACGGATTACATACAGATCCATAAATATAGAGCATACCCTGAGGTCAGATTATATTCTGTACTGATTACATACAGATCCATAAATATAGAGCATGCTCTGAGATCAGATTATATTCTGTACTGATTACATACAGATCCATAAATATAGAGCATGCTCTGAGATCAGATTATATTCTGTACTGATTACATACGGATCCATAGATATAGAGCATGCCCTAAAATCAGATTATATTCTGTACAAATTACATACGGATCCATAGATATAGAGCATGCCCTGAGATCAGATTATATTCTGTACTGATTACATACGGATCCATAGATATAGAGCATGCTCTGAGATCATATTCTGCACTGATCAGTAAACTTCTACTGACTCTACAGCTGCTTCAGGTGACATCTCTCACATGACTTTCTGGAATTCATTGAAGGAGCTGCTCTTCTGTTTAATCTGTGACATGCAGGACAGATGAGATGAGCCCTGTGTTCTGCTCTACCCTTTAATATCGTGTGGATTCAATCGAAGGGGTTGATCAGAGCCCCTCCCAACCTCCAGTGACTATACAGAGTCCTGTCCAATGTGGGGAGGGACAGAAGCAGCACCTGTCAGCATGGAGAGCAATGGGCTCTATACTTCAGCACAGGCACCTGCAGAGATGGGGGTGTGCAGCCAAGCTGGGCCAGGGGGGGAAGTTCAGTGTACCCCATCATCGGGGGTGCCGGCGGTCAATTCTGCCCCTGAAACTCCAGGAGGAGGAGGAGAGGGAACCCAGTGGATCAGCAAGCAAAGATCGTTGAGAGTGGTGTATGTCCTGAATGACAGCCTAAAGTCAGCCATGGGTGGCAGCCCTGAATCTGGAGCCCTGCACTGTCTGCACCGAGCCTGTGAGAGCGAGGGGGCTCAGCTAACCAGTGTCAACTTTGGGGAGCTGGATTTCGGGGAGACAGAGGTGCTGGACACCTTCTATGATGCAGGTAAGACGACTGATCAGCATGGATATGAGACGCTGACATGTTTCACCTCTTTTTTTGGGTAAAAATGTAAATAAAATCATGGAGGAGGCTGAGTTTTATAGGGTGAGGATGTTGTTTTAAAGCAGATCTAAACACTCTAAAGCTAGCCATATACACAGAAATGTATTTTGATCGGCTTGAAAATCCAACAGATTCTTTCATCCATGCTAAACCGTGCAGGTGGACTAAACCTCCACTGCTGGCTATTGTATTCAGAACGCCAGCACCAGGAGCTGTCAGAATACCTGAACAGTGGATGCAGCTGATTTTATGCATGTGCTGTTCAGCCTACAATTCTCTGCCTGGCATAGGTTGGCCATACATTATACAATTTTCTTGTAAAATGTTCCTTTAGATTTACCAGGACCATATAATATGAGGTCAAACCTAAACGCTTTTAATTTGTATGCAATTAGGCAGGCCCTTGAACTACACAGTTGAAGGTAAATCTAAAAGAGATTGAATAAGAATCCAATTTGCAATAGCAGGAGATTGCGACCGGCTCTCTATGGAGCCAGTTCACACATCTCCGCAGCGGCTCCTGTGTGAATTTGCAAAGGGGTCCTGTGCATCTTTTGGTCAGTTTCAGGTCCGAATGCAGCCCAAAATTCGGGCTGAAATCAGATCTGAAACGTTGAACGGGGACGCACCGGACCCCTGCTGCGAGCCAGAGCGTGCTGCAGGATGAACCCAGCCTGATTCAACAAATGTCAATTGAATCTAGGAGTATAAGTGCAGGTGGAAGGTGTGTATCTCAATTGCACCACGTCCCTAATATTACATAGGAAAAGTTGTACCAAAAATAGGAATGGGATTTTTAGGTGCCTTAGATTATAACCAAAGATAACCAGTAAAATGTGACAATTTGTATTACAAATAATACATAAAATCCATAACAAAATCTTGAAGAGATTCCTAGTAGACATCCACTTCATACTCTATGGTAATATTGACAAGATCCTTTACACAACTTCTTTTACATGTTTCACCAACATTTCTTCTTCAGGAAGTATGTGTGTGTGTAGGATACTAATAAAAATACAAAAACATTTATGTAAGATATGTCAATTGAACAAGAAAACTTTTGTTGAGCTGGATGGTGCTGACCATAGCTTGAGCTTTACCTGATTCAGGAAATGGGATAAAATTCAAGCCATGTATGCCCCCCCGCCAGGAGAACACAATGGTGCAGTGGGAGGGATTCCCCAAGCAATTTTCTTTCCTGTGATGCATGGTTGCTGAAAAGAGAAATGCTCCATCTATGGCCGGCTTTTGGGCCTATTCACACACTGACATCCTGGTGTGTAACATGCATTGTTTTAGCAATGTACCAAACCTTCTGAGAGAATGGACATATACAATAGTGCATTACCCTGTGTCGTGGTACACAGCAATGTTTGTAGTTGGAGCTGTGTCACCTTGCATTGGGTTGGGTTTCAAAGTGAATGGCATTGCAATGTGCTAAAACACATAATGTGTGTCATCCTAGGTTCACACTAATGTGGTGCGGGGAAACGCATGTGACTCGGACCGAAATCGCCCCGCATTCTTGTTAAAATCACACGCCATTCTTTGCAGTGCAATTTGTGCCCATTCATTTTTCACCTTTATTTGTGCCGCACTGGAATCTGATCGCATGGGTGTTCATACCCATGTGCTCTGATTCTGCTAATCATTTTGCGAGCCATTTTTGGGGTGTCGCTAACTTAACATTGACACCCGCAATGGTTCGCATGAATGGAGTGCGATTGTAATGCGTTGTGGGGAACGCACAAGAATCCCTGCGAACCCTGCACTGCATCAGTGTGAACCTAGGCTTAAAGTGGGGCTCCACCCAAAAGGGGAATTTCCGCTTTAAGTCCTCCTTCTCGGCTCCTGTTTGTGAAATGGAGCTTTTGGGGAGAAGGGGGGAAGCAGGTACCCTATTTTGACAGGTACCCGCTTTTGACAGGTACCCGCTCCCTTTTCCCTTTCGGTCGCATGCTCACCCCCCCCCCTCCCAAAGTCTTCTGGGACACATGTCAGGTTCCAGAAGACTTCGGGACCAGTCACAGAGTGCAGCACCGATCACGCATATGCAGTGGGAACATGGCTGTGAAGCCACAAGCTGTCACAGCTGAGTGTCCATAGTGAAGATGCCAGCGCCGGGGACCGAAGACAGCAGGTGAGACCGACTGGGGTGAGCACTCTGCTTGATCATGGGACAGGTGAGTGGCTGTTTATTAAAAGTCAGCGGCTCCAGTTTTTATAGCTGCTGACTTTTCATTTTCACTGAAGAGACTGGAGCTCCGCTTTAAGGTGCTTTGTGGTAACTCTTGCATTAACTCAGACAAAAATTTGGGATTTGGAGTGGTAAAAATAGAGTGTAAATCTTCCCATTGGGGACACAGACCGCTATAAAATATTGGCAGAAGTTCTAAACCAGGGGTAGGCAACCCCTGACACGGGTGCCACAAGTTGCACACAAAGCCTCTTTTGTCGGCACGCGATTCCCTTCCCATCAGCAGAGCAACGCAGGGAAGTGTCGGTGAGAGACAGCTTCTGCCGCACTAATGCATTCCAATCTAAGAATTACCCCGTGCCGCAGCCGCACTGAGGGGAAGGCGCTGTTCTCTAACTTTGCTGTAGCTGCGAACATCAGCTCTTGTGATGATGAAGAGATTGGGTCCAGTCATGCCCTGTCCCTGTTTCAAGGAGAAGGAGGACTGTGATTGGCCACTGCTAAAGTCAATTACAGTCCTGCTAGCCCCACCTATCATCTGGAGGAAGATGACTCGCTTGGTTGCCACTACCAGTCTCAGAAAAAAGGGACTAAAATACTGAATCATCTACTACTACTGACCTCTGCATCACCTACACCCAACCCCTGACCTCTGCCTCACTTACTCCTGACCCTTTGCATCATGTACTACTGAACCCCTGCACTCTGTGTCCCTTTAAGCCACAGCTGGTATTCTGCACAATAAAAATCACACCCAATTCTTCCTGCAGCGCACAGTGCTGCACTTTTTCTTGGATGGAACGGCCCAACTTATGATCTTGCACATAGGCCCACTGCTTTCATAAAATGCCCCAGACCTGAGCTCATCATTGCACATCCATTTTAGTGTTGAAAGAGAAACCGCATGGTTGTAAATAAACTGACTATATATACTATATGCATTATACCTATCTATCCAGCAGGTGACACTGCAGTGTTATAATGTGCTATTCTATGGTAATGTAGTCACAGGATGTTCTGTCTATGTTCAGTGCATGTACTTGCATATTCCTGCTTCCTGTTTTCTGTCTACAATACATGATGTAAAGCCATGATAAAGATATCCTCCAAGAAAGTAAAGCATTTGCTGTATACAACAAGCCTCCAAAGCATGATTTCAATATTCAGCTAACATCCAGATGCTTGTATGTGACATCAAATACAAGCACCTGGGCTAGATGCAAGAGGCAGATCAGTGGGGATGAGTGTGCCACAACAGGTAACTGTGTCTCATCTCTGTTTTCATGCGCTGCTCTGCATATTGCGCATATCAAAGATGAGAAGAGGGTACAGCGGTAGGGCAGATGAGCAGCAGGATACAGTGGTGGGGCAGAAGAGCAGGGGGTACAGAGGTGGAGCAGATATGCAGAGGGTACAGTGGTAGTGCAGATGAGAAAGGAGGTACATTGGTGGTACAGATGAGCAGGGGGTTAGGTGGTGGGGAAAATGTGCAGGCAAGTACAGTTGTGGGGCAGATTTGGAGGGGGGGGGGTACAGTGATCTGAGGAGTGAAGGTGCATGAATTGGGGTTGATTTGAGGACTGGAGGTGCAGGAATTGGTGCTGATCTGTGGCCTGAAAGTGCAGGATGTTAATTTCTCACTATTACTCAAGTAGTTTACAGCATTTACTTTATATAAAATCATTTTAGTTGGATTGAGAGTGTGCAGTTGACTTTTTTTTTTTTTTATAAAACCGGCACTCCCAATTTCTTAGAAAACATTTTTCAGCACACTGCTCAAAAGATTGTCTACCCCTGTTCTAACCTTTCCACTAGCGATACACTGTAAAAGAAAAATGTTCTTTTATTGAAACATAGACATGAAAAATGTTACAGTTTTTTGTTTAGATGACTGCTTCTTTGAAGTCATCTTATGTCTCATGTACACTGCTGCTGGTAAACGGACGTGTAGGAGCAGTTGGGCACTTTTTCTGCTGCCCTTGAACTCTCCTCTGTTATTTTATCAGTACATGTACACAGGGTCGTTTAGGCTCCATTTACACGGGACGCTATGTTAATCTCCCCTGAACGATTTATTTTGACAGCTAGAAGCCGACGTCTAAAACGGCCGCTTTGACACGTTTTGTATGCAGCGCTTAGCAGCGTTTGCGTCAAGGAGCGTTTTTAAAGAAAATATATATATTTTTTTCAAATGGAAATGCCTGTCTTGGTCCTAGACGCGAATTACCACGTTTGGGCACGTTTAGCGGCGTTTACAAGCTGTTTGGCGTTTCAAATGCCTCTGAACTGGCGTTCCAAAAAAAACCTTTAAACTCAACTGCCTGGAAACGACCTTAAATGACCCTGTGTAAATGTACTGATAAGATAACATAGAGGAAAGTTTAGGGGCAGCTGAAAAAACGCCCAAATCCTCAAACCCTCCGTTTAACAGCAGCAGTGTAAATGAGGCCTTATAGTCGTTTCTAGGCAGTTGAGTTTAGAAGCTTTTTTTTGGAACCCAAAAAAAGGCGTTCGGATGGAAGTTTAGAGGCATTTGAAGCGCCATATAAATGCCTGTAACCGCTTTTAAACGCTGCTAAACGAGGTAACTCACGTTTCGTTTACAGGCGGTTTCATAAAAAAAACCCCCAAAAAATAGTGGCATGTAAAACGCGCCTAAATGGACGTTTTTAAACGCCTGCTTCTAGCTGTCACAAAATCATTCAGGAGAGGTTAAAAAAGCGTCCTGTAAACATTAAGCCTAACTATTCATATTCGGGGAATGCTGACTTCTGCAATATTTATTGATGTGGTGCCACCATAAGCCATCATGCTCATACTCTACAGTAGGAGTCTCCAAACTTTGTAAACAAAGGGTCAGGTTATTATCCTTCAGTCTTTAGGGGGGGTCCAGACTATGGACAGCAGGAACATAAGCTTTTTCTGGCTTCAGTGTGAGTAAACAGTGCCCCATCTTTGGTATTTAGGTGAGGAATAGTGCCCAATTGTTGGTGTCAATGGGAAAATAGCACCCTGTTGTTGTCAGTGGCAGGAATTATGTGACATTGTTGGTAACAGTGGGCATATTAGTGTCTCATATCAGTGGGATGAATAATGCCCCAAGGGCCGAATAAAGGCAAGCAAAGGGCCACATATTGGAGACCCCTGCGCTACAGAATGTTATAGCAGATGCATGGTCACCCATGGTATGTGACGCAGGATGGAAACAGAATGAGTTTGCTGTGAGGTGATGTTCAGACAGGTATTCATCTAAGGGACACATTGCCTATTCTCTGCTGTCATTGGCTGAAGGGAGCCAAGTGAAGTGGGGGGGGGGGGGGCTGAAGAGAAGTTAAGAATGTGGAGCTGGCAAAGGAGACAATTGGGTGAACTTGATGGTTTGGCCCGCATGGCTGTTAGAACCTGGAGATCGAATATAGAGATATCTACGCTAAAATTCCATTAAAGCGGAGTTCCACCCTGTTAAAGGTCAGCAGCTAATAAAAGGGTAGCTGCTGACAATTGGACACTCACCTGTCCCTCGTTCCAGCGATGCAGCCGCCCGAGGGCTCGCTCGTCACCCCCTCCCCTCAGTGCCGCCGGCATCACAAGTGTGGGAACCTGGCTTTGACTTCAAAGCCAGGCGCTCACTGTGCATGCACGTGTCGCGCTGCAGCTTGTGAATGGCTTGGCGTATCTTCTGGGACCTGTGACGTGTCCCAGAAGATCGCAGAGGGGGTGGGGGAGGTGAACTTCCTTCCGGCTCCTCGGCGCCAGGAGAGGAAGTGGACCTGGGACCCTGTGAAAACAGGGTCCACAGTCCCCCCCCCAAAAAAATTACATGCCAGTTATGGCATGTCGGGGGTCACCTTCTCTTAAAGTGGAAGTTCAGATGTAGGAAGTGACTCCCAAAGCGGAACTTCACCCAAAAGGGGAAGTTCTGCTTGTTTGCATCCTACCCCTTTCCTGTGCCACATTTTTCATAGGGGGGAGGGGAAGCGAGTACTTGGTTTGACAGGTACCCGCTCCCACTTCCGGTCAGATTGCCACGGTGATCTGGAAGCGGAAGTTCAGTCCCCGCTCACTACCTCCCCCAGCAGCATTCTGGGACATGGACTTTGGACATCAAAGTTGCATGACATGTCACAGCCCATTCTTTTCAATGGCACCCATTCAAACCGATGCAACTTGCCTGCACTACTTTGGTGCGACTTTTGATGTGACTTTGGTTAAAAGAATGTAAAGCCAGATCAAAGTCACACCAAAAGTTGCATCAAAGTTGCATTCCAAAGTTGTACTGGAAATCGTGTGACTTTGGAGATGTGCTAATGTGAATGGAGCCTAACTGAACAAACTGAAGATAGAAGCTGATTGGTTGCCATGCACAGCTGCTCCGGATTCTATCTGCTCCAGCTTTGATAAATTCCCCCCATAGAGTCTCTGCATCTAAGACCCTGAGTATGCACTGTTGTGACTTACAGAAAAGGTAACAGGAGATGCTGGAACAAAGTTGGCCAGGAACTCCTAAGTGGACAGCAGCACAGTTGAGAATTATGGCAGGGAGATCCTGAGAGAGTTGAATTAGCCCACCAGGCTTCACCTATAACTTAAGTATCACTTTTGATGGGAACACACGATGGGGTTCATTTACTAAAACTGGAAAGTGCAAAATCTGGTGCGGCTATGCATGGTAGCCAATCAGCTTCTAGCTTCAGCTTGTTTAACCACTTAACAACCGGCCCATAGACAAAAGACATTTACAGGGCGGTTGCTTAACTCTGGGAGGACGTCTATTGACATCCTCCCAGAATCGCGCGATCCCGGGAACATCCGAGATCACGGATTGCAGTGAATGGCCGCCGCAAGCGGCCTTTCACCACGTGATCGCTCCATCAAATGATGGAGTGATCACATGTAAACAAGCATCCGCCGGCTTTTCTCTCTCCTCTCCGCACCGATTGGTGCAGTGTGAGAAGAGAGAGGGGGGAAAGAGGACATGTGCAGCGCTGTGAGCGATGTGTAATGCCCACAGCACTGCTAAGTGACAGTGGGGGACAGGCTGCACCACCCATCCATGCTCACCCATCCAGCCACCCTCACCCCATCCATGCTCAGCCACTCATCCATCCATCCATCCATGCTCACCCATCCAACCATCCTCACGCGGCCATGCTCACCCACCCATCCATGCTCATCCATCCATGCTCAGCCACCCGTCCATCCATGCTCAGCCATGCTCACCCACCCAGCCGTGCTCAGTCATCCCCATCCGTGCTCATCCATCATCATTTCTGCTCAGTCATCCCATCCCTGCTCATCCATCCCCATCTGTGCTCATCCATCCCCATCCATGCTCATCCATCCCCATCCATGCTCATCCATCCCCATCCATGCTCAGTCATCCCCATCCGTGCTCATCCATCCTCATTTGGGTTCAGTCATCCCATCCGTGCTCATCCATCCCCATCCGTGCTCATACATCTCCATCCATGCTCATCCATCCCCATCCGTGCTCAGTCATCCCATCCGTGCTCATCCATCCCCATCCATGCTCATCTATCCCCATCCACGGCTCATCCATCCCCATCCATGGCTCATTTGTGCCTCATTCATGCTCATCCATACCACATCAGTTCTCATCCGTGACACATCCGTGCCACTACAGTGCCTATCCATGCCACTACAGTGCCCATCTGTGCTACTACACTGCCCATCCGTGCCACTACACTGCTCATCCATGCCACTACACTGCCTATCCGTGCCACTACTGTGCCTATCCATGCCACCACAGTGCCTCACAATAATGTAATACATAGTTAAATTAGATTTGAAATGTATGCCCCTAGAACACCTGAGGGGTGCTCCCTGCATGTTGGGCCTCTGTATGTGGTCAGGCTGTGTAAAAGTGTCACACATGTGGTATCGCCATACTTGGGAGGAGTAGCAGAATATTTTGTGGGGTGTCATTTTTGCTATGTACATGCTGTGTGTTAGAAATATTGTATAAATGGACAACTTTGTGTAAAAAAAAAAATAAATAAAAAAAAAAAAGTGTTTTCATTTTCTTTCCACATTTTCCAAAAACTTGTGGGTGTTTTCTTTCCAAAATTGGGTCATTTTTTGGGCGTTTTCATTGTCCTTGTGCTCCAGGACCTTCAAAAGTGCAAGAGGTAGTCAAGAAATTTATATGTGTAATTTATGCTCCTAGATCGCCTGATGGTGCTCCCTGCATGCTGGGCTTCTGTATGTGGCCAGGCTGTGTAAAAGTCTCACACAGTTGTTAGGATCTCAAGAAATTAGATGGGCTGTCGTTACATCAGGTGTGATCAATATTCAGTGATTGGCACCATAGCTTGTAGACTCTATAACTTACACAAGGACCAAATAATATACACTAATTTGTTTTGTTTTTTTAGCAAAGATATGTAGCAGTATACATTTTGACAACATTTATGAAGAAAAATTACTAATTTGCAAAATTTTATAACAGAAACTAAGAAAAATTCATTTTTTTACAAAATGTTGGTCTTTTTATAATTATAACGCAAAAAATAAAAAACCCAGCGGTGAATAAATACCACCAAAAGAAAGCTCTATTTGCGTGAAAAAAAGGACGCAAATTTCATATGGGTACAGTGTTGCATGACTGAGTAATTGTCATTCAAAATGTGATGGCGCTGAAAGCTGAAAATTGGTCTGGTTGTTAAGGGGGTTTAAGTGCCCAGTGGTCAAGTGGTTAATTAAGCTTGCCAATAAACCTGGAAGCTGATTGGTTTCTGTGCAGAGTTGTACTCTCCAGTTTTAGTAAATCAGCCACAAGATCATAGACTGTTTCAAGCATTATACAGTGGAACCTTGGATTACGAGCATAATCCGTTCCAGGAGAATGCTTGTAATCTAAATCACTTGTATATCAAAACAAGTTTCCCCATAGGAAACAATGGAAACTCAGATAATTAGTTCCACATTGACTGTTTGTCAATGCAGTACTGTATGTGACCAGAGGTCTGGGGGCGCTGGTGTATGCAATACCGTATGTGGCCAGAGGTGTGGTGGCGCTGGTGAGGCTCGGAGAAGGTCAGAAACGCTCGGGAACTGTTTACAGTTTTGGTATTTCCGAGTATTTCCGAATGCTTCCGAGCGTCTCAAATGCTCACCAGTGCCCCCGCACCTCTGGCCACATGCGGTATTGCATGCACAGAGGCTTAATCCTGCTCATTTTGCGAGACAGCGTTTGCAAACCGAGTCGGGATTTTTTAAAAGGAAAATTGCTCGTATTGCGAGACGCTCGTTAACCGTGTTACTTGCAATCCGAGGTACCACTGTATTATAATTTCCTGCAAAAGAACTAATGTATTAAAGGTGTCTGTGCCCCCTTCACAACAAACCTATTTTTCCTACATTGAGGTTATGGATAGCTGGAATACAGCTGGTATGGGCAACACAAAGTTTACTGTAATTAGAACTGTCAGTTTTGCATAACAGTAACAAATCAGATTCAGAATTTGGGATTTCAACGTTTTTCATCTGCTGTCTGAATCTGGTGACCGTTAAGCCTGATACACACGATTAGATTATCGGACAATGATCATCCATTTTTTTTTTTTTTTTTTTAGCATGCTAGTCTCCATATCGAAAATGGAGATTTACTAAAGTTATGAAAATTCACGTACGACAGAATAACAAATTGGAAGTCATGTAATATATTGTATTGTATTTTCTGACAAAACGGTACTGATTAATCAAAAATCGTATGATCTGGTATCATACGAGAAAAAGTTTTGTTCTTTTCCCATCGGATAATTTCTCACAATCTGTTCTGATTGGCTCTTGTGAAAGCTGTGTACTAACGATCAGATGATCGTACGATCGCTTCGAAAGTGGTATTTTCTGATCATGTGTATGGACCATTATGCAATATAGAAACTTCTTATTCTTATGACTTCATTCCAGCCTCCTATATGTCAGCCGCTAGGGTTTTCTCAGGGTTTCCAGTTCAGTGAAATTCAAAGGCTTGAATCTACAGTAGGTGGGCTGGTCCTTCATTCCTTTACAGTAAAATTCCTGTTCTACTACTTTGTGCCATCTGTTGATCTGTTACAGATGTTTACATTCTATTCTAGATCTGGTAAAATGGCACTTTCTCTTCCAGATATTTAGGACATTTTTGTGAGTGGATTCAAAAGAAAAATGAGAGATATGGAAAATCTTGGAACAGTCACAATTTATTCTGACATCTTAAGGCTCCATGCACACTGGACTTTAAATAGACGTTCTAAAAAGTCAGTAGCTTTGTAGTGAGTTTTTCAGCTTTTATCAGCGTTAATGCACTAGCGTTTTTGAGTGTTTTTTTTTTTCCAATGGATCAAAAACGATGGGGAGCCGCGTTTTTGGGCGTTTATGCTCGTTTTTAAGCTTTCAATTTTTTTTGTGGTCAGAAAAACGACTCTTGAAGGTGATTTTAGGGAGTTCTGACAACAGCCCATAAACTCCACTGCTGATAAACGTCAAATGTCCATGTGTGCATGGGCACATAGGATAACATAGAGGGGAGTTTATGGGCTATTAAAAAAAAAACGGCCAGACTTCCAAAAAGCATTTAGCAGCTACAGTGTGCATGGAGCCTTAGCAATAGACAGTTGATGGTACCAGGAGCAGGATGTATATAAAAGTACACATACAGTGCCTTGAAAAAGAAATTTTCCACATTTTGTCATGTTACAACCAAAAATGTAAATGTATTTTATTGGGATTTTATGTGATAGACCAACACAAAGTGGCACATAATTGTAAAGTGGAAGGAAAATGTTAAATGGTTTTCAACATTTTTTACAAATAAATATGTGAAAAGTGTGGCGTGCATTTGTATTCATTGCAATTACTGCTACAAGTCTTTTTGGGGATGTCTCTACCAGCTTTGTATATCTAGAGTGACATGTTTGCCCATTCTTCTTTGCAAAATAGCTCAAGCTCTGTCACATTGGATGGAGAGCGTCTGAACAGCAATTTTTAAGTCTTGCCACAGATTCTCAATTGGATTTAGGCCTGGACTTTGACTGGGCCATTCTAACACATGAATATGCTTTGATCTAAACTAGGTTTGCACCAATACTACTTTTTTGCCACCGAGTGCGAATACTGATACTTTACTTTAGGTAGTTGGTACCAATTACCGATACCTATTTTTTGGTCATGTGACCGTTTTTTAACGGGAATGAAGAACATTACGAAGCAAAGAAAATGTTTTTATTTGCTTGTCAAAAAGTTTTGAAAGCTCAATTTGCACAGAACATGTTAAATTATAATGTCAATAACATGTAAACATTACAAAAATTTCACAACCAACCAAGTGCAATACAGTTCTGTAGTTTAGGCATGATGAGGAGGAAGAACACTAGAACAGTATCATTCTGACTCAAAAGCTCAAAAAGACATAGCATTTTGTAAAAAACAAAATGTGTGTTGCTTCTAGTGCAACTTATTACACATTTGTGAAAGAAATACATTTCAAAGACAGTCACAGAACAAATGAATTATTTATTCCAGCATGGCAAGGAGGATGTGTTATCACTTAGCAGTAGCACTGCAGTAAGGCCTCATGCACAATGCAGCTCAAAACAGCTGATAGTGTTTGAACTGTTTGAGCCATTTCTCTGCCTATTAACTCCCCCTCCATGTTGATAGCCTGTGTTATGTGTCCATTGGGCAGGTATTGCACACTATAGGTGTTTCAGGAGTTTAGTGGCAGGCAGGCAGAAGAAAAAAATCCAAATGAAACCTTTGGAATTTTTTCTTCCTGTAAACATCCCTGCCACTAAACTCCTGAAAACACCTATAGTGTGCAATGCATGCCTGGCCATAGATAGTTGGACACATAGGCTAACGTGGAGGGGAGTTAACACAGAGAAATAGCTCAAAACAGCTCAAACACCTGGAGCAGCTGCTTTGAGCTGCATTGTTCAACTGTGCATGATGCCTTGCCTTCAAAGCTCAAATTTCAGAGAACAGAAATGTCATGTTTTAAACTTTTAGTTACATCACAAGTTCACAACCCAACTGCTGCAATAGAATACAGTTGGTTAAATAATGTTAGGCATGAGGAGCAAGAAAGAACAGCACCACAATGCAGCTCAAAGCAGCTGCTTGCTCCTCCAGGTATTTGAGCATTTACTCTGCCTGTTGACTCCCCCCTCCAATGCCTCCATGTTAGCCTATGTGACTGACTGCTGTCCATTGCACACTATGTGCGGTTTCAGCCAGGAGTCTAGTGGCAGGGCATTTTACAGGCAGCGGGCAGAATGATTGATTTTCAAAGATAGACATTGGAATTTTTCTGCGAGTAAACTTTCCTGCCATTAAACTCTGGCGGACACCGCATATAGTGTGACTCAGACTGACTGCGCAATGGACACATAGGCTAACTATGGAGGGGAGTTAACAGGCAGAAAAACAGCTCACACACCTGGAGGAGTAGCTTCTTTGAGATGCAATGTCCAACTGTGTATGAATTTTTATGCCTTGAAAAAATATGAAATCTCAGATTTCACTGAAACAAATGTCATCATTGACAACATGTAATTTCACAGAACAGTTCAACTTCACAACCCAAGTGGCACAGTGCAATCCAGTAGTTTAGTTAAATAATGTAAGGCATGAGGATGAACTATAAGTTCTAGAACAGTACCTTAAAACTTACATTTTGTAAAAAATGTGTAAACTTTTTTCAGATATAAAACCTTTTTTTATGCACTTGCTTCTAGTTCAACTTCTTAGAAACAGATTTGTTCATTCAAGGATGGGAAGGACCAAGGACTGCAGTAAGGCCTCATGCACAATACCATCTGAAAGTAGCTGCTTCTTCTACAGCTCACAAAAACCCTTGTTGGAGCAGTTGCCTTGAGGATGAGCTGAAGCGTGCAACTGTGCATGATGCCTTGTACAATACAGGACAGGTGTTAGATTACTTTTCCAATTCAAATGCAAGTGTCAAGTTTTTTAAGAAACAGAAGAACCTCTGCATGTTCAGTTAGAAGGTGGTTTCTGGTGTCAGTCAGAATGTGTGACGCTGCACTGAACAATCTCTCACTTTCCACGTTACTACAAGCAGCTGAAAGATATTTTTGTGCTATTTGGCCCAGATTGGGAAATCGCAGGTTAATTGACTACCCAATACCCAAGAGGTTTGTCCAAACGAGGCACAGCGATCTCTCCAAGATATGCTTCAAGTCGTATGGTAGCAGCTGTGGGAGCACTGTTCTCAAATGTAGATGAATAAGCAATTTCTTGAAAAACACTGTCCACACTGGTAGTAGTAGTAGGGGACGTGGTACCTGACTGTTGGTTAGTGTGAGGCTTTTTGGCAGATGGTGTTTTCTCGGGTGTAGCTGCCTGTGCAGATATTTTTTGCATTTTCAGCAGGAACATTTCTTTGGCCTGCCTGCCTGCCAGCATCTGTATTTGAGAAGAACCAATCTTTATATCTAGAAGAAGAAAAGCAAGACAACAATGTCAATCATGCAAGGCCAGCAAAGCAACAACAAAAACTGTGGAAGCTTGCTGTGGGGCCACTGCTAGAAGGAGAGGAGCCAGGAGTGCCGACGGGGGACCCGGCAAAAAGAGTTGGATCGGACGCAATTGAAGTAACCAAAAAAGAAAGCAATGCATGATATTAGTAGGCAGTAGCAGTAATTACTTACCTTGGATCGAGTAAGCTAGCGATGCAGTAAAGTGAGTTTTGCTCCATGTCAGAGAAGCGTTTCTGCAAAGAGCAAGCAATGTGTTCTTCATCGCTTTAACACCGTGGTCCTCATCTATTTCTTTCTATAATAATCTCTGTAGCACTGTGATGGCAGGAATTACATCTGAGGCAAAAGAATCTGAACAACTCACATGCCGAGTCATTTCTTCAAAGAGAGCCAAGATGTTGATCATCTTGTCTATGAGATTCCACTGATTTGCAGCGATAGTTGCAGGCAGCTCATGTTCTGACAGATATACTCCAATAGCCCGCTTCTGCTTAATTAGAGACTGCAGCATGTAATGTTCCAGCGAGTTTGAACATCTTGTTGAAGTCTTTTCATGGGTTGACCAAGTTGGAGCTGAATATCTTACAGCTGAGAATTGCCAGGTTTGAATGTTTAAAGTGGCCAACTATTTTGCGCCCAACTCCCACAGCATCCGTAATGCTGCGCTGTGATAAAAGACCCTCTGAGACAGCCAGCTGCAGTGTATGTACCACACATGAAAGACTCTGAAGACCACCATCTTCCACACCTTTTATCATATTTCTGGCATTATCCCGGACTACCACATGGACAGAACATTTGGGAATGGCCCAAGTGTCAAGCATTTCTTCACGTATGCTTGTTATAGCTTGGCCTGTGTGAGAGCCTTGAAATTACTTTGCGTGGAGCATGATTTGCTGCAGAGAGAAAATGTCATCAATCCATTGTGCAGTTAAGCGAATTACAGACACAGGACTTACACTACTGCTCCAAATGTCCGTGGTGAAACTGATAGCCTTTATGTCCTCCTGCAGCATGTTGGTAATGTGTTTTTACACTGTGTTGTGTAATTGAGACAAGATGACATCTGTGATGTAACGGCGACTGGGAATTTCGTACTTGGGCTCCAAAAGATTCAGAAGTCGGCGAAAACCCACATTGTCAACTATTGATAGTGGTGGATCGCCAAGAACGATGAATTGGTTAACTGCCTCAGATATTTTATAGCCCTTGGGTTATCAATGGAATTTTTTTTACATCTTGAAAAGCTTTGCTGCAGGGTCAGCTGCTGAGTGCCAGTGCTAGCCACAGTAAATTCTCCATGCTCACTCATTCTTGTGTTTCATTTTTAGGTGTTTTATGAGATTACTGGTATTAAAAGAACTAACTTTTGATCCTCCTCTAGATATTTTTGCAGAACAAAGTTTGCAGTCTGCAATGCATGGATCGGTTTCACTGATTTTAAAAAACTTCCAAACTGTGGACATTTTGCTGGCATCCCTTACACTGAAAGCCTGAAATAAATAAGTCTCTGGGGTGAAAAAGAGAGGAAAAAAATGGGAAAAAATAAATTTGAGCCTTTAGAAATTCCATGGTTTTCAAACATTCACACGTGACACTTCTAACTCAGTAAGACAAACATCTGACCGATTTTCAAAGATAATGAAATGAAGCTCTGCTGCACACACCGATTGTCATTGCTTGTTCTTCCTGCAGCCATGCGAGCAGCTAGCATCTTGGTATGGCCAAGTAACCTAGCGGGGAACAGAAAATCCATCTGGCGTGCACTTGGCGTGCGGTAACAAAAGCAGAACGCGACAAAAAAAACAACAGAGAGAATGTTTTTGGGAACCCAGCCAGCAAAGTAAAAACTGCACAATAGAGAGCAAAGTTACTTGTGTGCTACTCATTGTGACTACAGTGCAATATATAGATAGAGGTGGTGCTTGGATATGGCACTGTCTAAGTAATGGAAAATAAGTATGTCCTTGGTATCCTGTGATCATATGTGCTGGTGGGGCACTATTTTAGGTTCTTAATCAAAGTGTGTATGTCACCTTTAACATACTTCCGTATGGATATATGGTCTAAAAAAGTGCAAGTGCAATTATAAAAGGTGTTGTTTCACATGTAAACGGTAACTCATAAGGATGGTTTGTGACAATAAATATAAATGATAAAAGAAAGTGCTAAAAAAGTGTTTTCTTCAGTGTAAGTGCTTATTTATAGGAAAAAACAAAGTGTGAATGACGTAAATTAATAATAGACCATACTCTTCCTGAGGTGTGGTGGATTGATGGGTATAGTCTATCCCACCCTTTCTGCTTTTTATCGTAGATTAATGTCTTAATTAGTAAGTAGTTTATAGTCCAAACAAACTGTGATACATATATAAACAATAATAATAAATTAGTCCATCAAGTGAAAGATTTGTGACTTCAAGTGATTATTTCTTGTATATTTGGTGACTTGAGATTGTGGATGCACTCGTGCTCCCCCTATAGATTTCCTCCTTACCAGAGGGCACTGCCCCTGCAGGGGCCACGTGCCTATCTTTGTTGATCCTGGGGACTTGTTCCTGGGTTAGGAATACTCCTCTGCTGCTCTTTAGGGGATTCTTCTTTTCTTGGAAAGGTTCCTTATCCTGTTCAGTAGTTCTCCACTCTTCCAGATGTAGGGAGATCCCAGGGTATATTTCCGATGGGTTTAGAAGATAAAAAACAGAGAGGACTCCATAGTGCAGCGTGTTTCAATGTATCCTTAGTTTTATTAAAAAGGGATTTGGATACATTGCATATAAATAAACGAGGGAATCAGGTAATTCCAAAGGTTAAAAGAAGTGGGCTAGGTAATGAAAAAGGGTAGGTATGTTTAGTCCCAAAAAAAATCACAGTACCTAGCCCACTTCTTTTAGCCTTTGGAATTACCTGATTCCCTCG
>BLSH010510817.1:105872-116774 GCA_018402905.1 Glandirana rugosa
AGAGAGACGAATATACCGCCGGTCACTTGCAATGGACACAAAGTACAGGGTGTGGTGCCGTACAGAGAGAGACGAATGTACAGTCGGTCACTCAATAGACACAATGTACAGGGTGTGGGTCCCCTCCCGACCGTCGGAATCCGGACCCCCCGTTCAGGTCAGTTCACCGGGTATCTCGGCCACCACCGTTTCACTACCTAGTCCCTTTTGTCAGATTCCAAAATATAGTCACCAAGAGTTGAGGACAGGAGCCCTGGGTGGTTGTCCGGTCTAAAATTCATAATGGAACCCCTCTACGTCTGATCTTGTGACGTTAGTGACTCGTCGTTTAAGGTAGTGGACACTACATAAAGTCAATAGGACGTTTGGACCGACTGAAATACATCACAGGTGATGGAATTTGCTGCTCAGTGATTGCAGTGTTCTAGTCTGCATCTCCCCAAGGTAATACTTAAAATCTGGCCTGTTGGTGGGTCCCGAGGACAGGAGTTGAGAACCACTGATATAAAACCTTAGACTGTTTTCCCTGATCCATCACTTTGCCACCACCGGCTCTATGGGCCACTTGACTGGACTTGCCCCCCAGGCCTAAGGCTGCCAGCCCTCCCCTGGGTGTGGGACATGTAACACAGATAACTCACTGGCTGACATGTAAGCAGAGAGAGACATGCCGTGGTGTGGGACATGAAACACAGGTAACGTTCACTGGCCGCCATATAAGCAGAGAGACATGCTGTGGTGTGGGACATGTACAGGTAACATTCACTGGCCGCTATATAAGCAGAGAGAGACATGCTGTGGTGTGGGACATGTAACACAGATAACTCACTGGCTGACATGTAAGCAGAGAGAGACATACTGTGGTGTGGGACATGAAAGACAGGTAACTCACTGGCTGACATGTAAGCAGAGAGACATACTGTGGTGTGGGACATGTAACACAGGTAACTCACTGGCTGATATGTAAGCAGAGAGAGACATACTGTGGTGTGGGACATGTAACACAGGTAACTCACTGGCCGCCATATAAGCAGAGAGACATGCTGTTGGTTGGGACATGTAACACAGGTAACTCACTGGCCGATATGTAAGCAGAGAGAGACATTTGTGGTGTGGGACATGTAACACAGGTAACTCACTGGCCGACATGTAAGCAGAGAGACATGCTGTGCTGTGGTGTGGGACATGTAACAAAGGTAACTCACTGGCTGACATGTAAGCAGAGAGAGACATGCTGTGGTATGGGACATGAAACACAGGTAACTCACTGGCCGACATGTAAGCAGAGAGACATGCTGTGGTATGGGACATGTACAGGTAACATTCACTGGCCGACATGTAAGCAGAGAGAGACATGCTGTGGTGTGGGACATGTAACACAGGTAACTCACTGGCCGCCATGTAAGGAGAGAGACATGCTGTGGGACATGTACAGGTAACATTCACTGGCCCCGACATGTAAGCAGAGAGAGACATGTTGTGGTGTGGGACATGTAACACAGGTAACTCACTGGCTGACATGTAAGCAGAGAGAGACATGTTGTGGTGTGGGACATGTAACACAGGTAACTCACTGGCCAACATGTAAGCAGAGAGAGACATGCTGTGGTGTGGGAAATGTAACACAGGTAACATTCACTGGCCGCCATATAAGCAGAGAGACATGCTGTGGTGTGGGACATATAACACAGGTAATTCACTGGCCGACATGTAAGCAGAGGGAGACATGCAGTGGGATGGGACATGTAACACAGGTAACTCACTGGCCAATATGTAAGCAGAGAGAGACATGCTGTGGTGTGGGGCATGTAACACAGGTAACTCACTGGCCGACATGTAAGCAGAGAGAGACATGCTGTGGTGTGGGGCATGTAACACAGGTAACTCACTGGCCAATATGTAAGCAGAGAGAGACATGCTGTGGTGTGGGGCATGTAACACAGGTAACTCACTGGCCGACATGTAAGCAGAGACATGCTGTGGTGTGGGACATGTAACACAGGTAACTCACTGGCCGACATGTAAGCAGAGAGAGACATGCTGTGGTGTGGGACATGTAACACATGTAACATTCACTGGCTGACATGTAAGCAGAGAGAGACATGCTGTGCTGTGGTGTGGGACATGTAACACAGGTAACATTCACTGGCCCCCATATAAGCAGAGAGAGACATGCTGTGGTGTGGGACATGTAACACAGGTAACTCACTGGCCGATATGTAAGCAGAGGGAGACATGCTGTGGGTGTGGGACATGTAACACAGGTAACTCACTGGCTGACATGTAAGCAGAGAGAGACATGCTGTGCTGTGGTGTGGGACATGAAACACAGGTAACTCACTGGCCGACATGTAAGCAGAGAGAGACATGCTGTGGTGTGGGACATGAAACACAGGTAACTCACTGGCCGACATGTAAGCAGAGAGAGACATGCTGTGGTGTGGGACATGTAACACAGGTAACTCACTGGCCGATATGTAAGCAGAGGGAGACATGCTGTGGGTGTGGGACATGCAACACAGGTAACTCACTGGCTGACATGTAAGCAGAGAGAGACATGCTGTGCTGTGGTGTGGGACATGAAACACAGGTAACTCACTGGCCGACATGTAAGCAGAGAGAGACATGCTGTGCTGTGGTGTGGGACATGAAACACAGGTAACTCACTGGCTGACATGTAAGCAGAGAGAGACATGCTGTGGTGTGGGACATGAAACACAGGTAACTCACTGGCTGACATGTAAGCAGAGAGAGACATGCTGTGCTGTGGTGTGGGACATGTAACACAGGTAACTCACTGGCTGACATGTAAGCAGAGAGAGACATGCTGTGGGTGTGGGACATGTAACACAGGTAACTCACTGGCCGACATGTAAGCAGAGAGAGACATGCCGTGGTGTGGGACATGAAACACAGGTAACTCACTGGCCGACATGTAAGCAGAGAGAGACATGCTGTGGTGTGGGACATGAAACACAGGTAACTCACTGGCCGACATGTAAGCAGAGAGAGACATGTTGTGGTGTGGGACATGAAACACAGGTAACTCACTGGCCGACATGTAAGCAGAGGGAGACATGTTGTGGTGTGGGACATGCAACAAAGGTAACTCACTGGCTGACATGTAAGCAGAGAGAGACATGCTGTGCTGTGGTGTGGGACATGTAACACAGGTAACTCACTGGCTGACATGTAAGCAGAGAGAGACATGCTGTGGTGTGGGACATGTAGCAGCAGTAGCACTCACTGGCCGCAAAGGCAGGAGAGGAGACATCAACATGCGAGTACCGATACTCTCGAAAAGGACGAGTATCGGCACTGATACCGGTATCGGTGCATCCCTAATCTAAACCATTCCATTGTAGCTCTGGCTGTATGTTTAGGGTCGTTGTCCTGCTGGAAGATGAACCTCCTCCTCAGGAACAAGTCTTTTGCAGACTTTAACAGGTTTTCTTCTAAGCTTGCCCTGTATTTGGCTCTATCCATTTTCCCATCAACTCTGACCAACTTCCCTGTCCCTGCTAAAGAAAAGCATCCCCACAACATGATGCTGCCACCACCATCTTTCACGGTGGGGATGGTGTGTTCAGGGTGATGAGCAGTGTTAGTTTTCTGCAACACAAAGCTTTTTGCTTTTATCCCAAAAAGTTCCCTTTTAGTCTTATCTGACCAGAGCATCTTCTTCCACATGTTTGCTGTGTCCCCAACATGGCTATTTGCCAACTGCAAACATCACGTTTTATGGCTTCCTTTCAGCAACAACTTTCTTCTTGCCACTCTTTCATAAAGGCCAGATTTGTGGAGTGCACGACTAATAGTTGTCCTGTGGACAGCTTCTCTAAACTTTGCTGATCTCTGCAGCTCCTCCAAAGTTACCATGGGCCTTTTGGCTGCTTCTCTGATGAATGCTCTCCTTGCACGACCTGTCAGTTTAGGTGGACGGCCATGTCTTGATAGGTTTGCAGTTGTGCCATACTCTTTCCATTTTCAGATGATGGATTGAGCAATGCTCCGTGAGATGTTCAAAGCTTGGGATAATTTTTTATAAACTTATTTAAACTGCTCCGCAACTTTAACCCTGATCTGTCTGGTATGTTCTTTGGCCTTCATGATGCTGTTTGTTCACAAAGGTTCTCTAACAAACCGTTGAGGGCTTCACAGAACAGCTGTATTTATGCTGAGATTAAATTACACACAGGTGGACTCTATTTACTAATTAGGTGACTTCTGAAGGCAATTGGTTCCACTAGATTTTAGTTAGGGGTATCAGAGTAAAGAGGGCTGAATACAAATGCATGCCACACTTTTCAGATATTTATTTGTAAAATTTTTTGAAAACCATTTATCATTTTCCTTCCACTTCACAATTATGTGCCACTTTGTGTTGGTCTAAATCCCAATAAAATACATTTACATTTTTGGTTGTAACATGACAAAATGTGGAAAATGTCAAGGTTATGAATACTTTTTCAAGGCACTGTACATGTGGAACTTTAGCTAGCTACACCTATGTCTGCAATCCATGTGTGTGATCTGTTTACCTTCCAACTAATTGTAATTGTCTACAGACACTTGGGATTTACACACCCTGACACACTGTCTAGGAATAAGGCTGACACCGGTATTCACTTTGCAGCTTTCTGTTCTACTTTTTAGACCTCCTGCACACTGGACATTTTTCCTAGGGGATGTCAGGCATTTTTTTTCCTGCCTCTAAACTCTCCTGAATTTTAGCCTATCAGTCCATGCACACATAGGCTTTTAGCAGTGTTAAGTGGCAGGGGCTTTTATAGGCAGGAAACAAAAACCCACTGCTAGTACGTCCAGGAGCAGCAGAGTTTTGGCAGAAAAAAACACTGAATGCTGCTATACGCGCCTAAATGATAGGCTAGGTTAGTGCTTGAGCATTAATTCATTCCAATGGCCAAATGAAATAAATTGACGCCCAAGTTCTTTATGCCCGTAAATGCACCTAAAAGCTTTAGACGCTTTTACAAGCGTCAGGCTTTTTTTCTGCCAAAACACTGCTGCCAGGAGGAATGGCTTCTAGGAGAGTTTGCGAAATGTCTTGGTGCACGAGGCCTTACGATGAAGGAGCGTTATCAAACTCATAAGGTCTTTCTTTTCTTTACTAAAAGCGGAAGTTTAGGTTTGAGTTTTAATGCAATTCTGGCTTGGGCCAATGTAAGTATGTATATCTCATACCTGAGTGATCCTTTTGTAAGCTGCAAATCACTGGAGTAGTAGTGCTACTAGCAACAGTCTTTTGGGTCTGGTACTGAGCGGCTGCCCTATTGTATAGTAACCACTAGGGGGATGGGTGTTTGCTCAGCACTGCTGTCATTCACTGGAAGTAAAAGTGACTATTTACAATTAATGAAAATGCTAGACAGATGACGGGACCTATAGCATGTACACAATATGGTGACACCCGACGCATTTCGAGACAATACATCTCTTCTTCAGGGGTGCACGCATTTAGGCTCAAGATCTTTTTCTAACTCAAAAGCATCAAAGGATACATAAAGCTAAGCATAAAAACATTGACAAAACTGAAGATACTACCATGAAATGTCGCAATGGATAGCCACTCACAACACCAGGAGGCCTGGACCACTGGGGTCACCAAAATTGGGTGAAAGGAGACATCCAGTGTCCGCTGGTGCAAGGTGAAAGTGTGTTTGAGCCAAGATGAACTGGTCAATACATGAAGGTAATAGGTGAAGGGGCTAGTAAACAGTCAGATCTGTCATGTCCCTGCCAGCCCAGCCCCCACACAGAACATGCAGAGGGAACACATTTAACCCCTTGATTGCCCTCTAGAGTTTAACCCCTTCCCTGCCAGTGACATTTATACAGTAATAAGTGGCTATTTTTAGCTCTGATCACTGTATAAATGTCAGTGGTCCCAAAAAAGTGTCAAAAGTGTCCAACATGTCCACCGCAATGTCGCAGTCCCGATAAAAATTGCAGATCGTCGCCATTACTAGTAAATTAAATAAATAAAAATACCATAAATCTAACCTCTATTTTGTAGAGGCTATAACTTTTGCGCAAACCAAGCAATATACGCTTATTGGGATTTTTTACCAAAAATATGTAGAAGAATATATATTGGCCTAAACTGAAGAAGAAATTTGTTTTTGTTTTACATTTTTTTTTGGATATTTATTATAGAAAAAAGTAAAAAATATAGATTTTTTTTTTCAAAATGGTCGCTCTTTGTTTATAGCGCAAGAAATAAAAACCACAGAGGTGATCAAATAGCACCAAAAGAAAGCTCTATTTGTGGGGAAAAAAAGGACATAAATTTTGTTTGGGTACAACGTCGCACGACGTGCAATTGTCAGTTAAATCGACGCAGTGCAGTATCACAAAAAGTGCTGCGGTCAGGAAGGGGGTAAATCCTTCTGGGGCTGAACTGGTTAAAGCTGTGAAACAAAGAACCCTCTCCCAAGAAACAAAGACCTAGCACGCTAGATTTACAGCTAGTACTGCATGCCCATTCCTTGAGAGTGCACATACCAGCCTTCATGCCCTTTACCATTGAGAGAGCCTAATGAAAATGGATGACTGTTGTCTTTATGTTTTATATGCCAGATATATAAACTTCTACAAATTAGAGGGAGGCAAAATATAGATCTTGTAATGAAGACACAATTTTTTATGTTTCAGTCAAGGTCACCGACTTCCATTCCTCGGTTATAAGTGACACAGATGATACATCTTCAGAGGAACAAGGACAGGACAATCTGCTTAGTCCCAACTGATCAAAGTCGGCCTTCTTGTCTTTCTATAGCAACAGCTATAAATCTACTACTACTGTCACTTATGTACGACCCAAAATAGCTAGTGTCTGCTGTGACGTGTGTGATGTACGCTAATTCATAATGACACCAGAAGATTGTCAGGAGAACAAAGGAGAACTCTGGATGCCAGATTCAGTTGTATATAAATAATTGAGCTTGGTGTGATAATGGAGCCTGGCATGATGTTGAATATGACAATTAAGTGTACAATCAGTGATGCATATGGAATCTAATTATTTCCAAGATGTTTTTTTTTTTTTATTTAATTTAAAAAAATCACTTTATATCTACGCAGTGGACCTATAGATGGCTCTTCTACACAGAAGAATTCTTAGTTTAGGGCCATGAATTGCCACCAATGTCTGATCATGGTCTTTGTAGTAAATGACAACTAAATGAAATCATAGACATTGATCCTAAAATTGAAGACTAGGCACTTTCAGCAGCTGATCAGTACAAATAACTTTAACTGAACTTGCTACAGGGTTTCCTGTTTTTAACAGTGGTGTCATAGAGTGGCCCGCAGTGCAGTGTGTGAGCTCTGGATTGGTTGTTGAGCCTCTGGGGCTCTGGGGACATTGCTTAGGAACAATTTTTCTATAGTTGTATTTGCAGGTGCAACAACTTAATCTGATGTTACATGTACTGCTCAGCTCTCGGGGGTTTGTAGTCTTTTTTTTTTTTTTTTTTTTTTTTTATGACAAACATGCCATACTTACCTGCACTGTGCAATGGTTTTGCATAGAGCAGTCCTGATCCTCCTCTTCTGGGGTCCCCTATTGGCTCCTCCTCCTTTTGAGTGCCCCTATAGCAGTGATGGTGAACCTTGGCACGCCAGATGTTTTGGAACTACACTTCCCATGATGCACTCTGCAGTGTAGTTGAGCATCATGGAAAATGTAGTTCCAAAACATCTGGGGTGCCAAAGTTCACCATCACTGCCCTGTAGCAAACTGGTACAGGGTGCTGTGATCAGCCCAGGTACCATGTGATAGCTATGGGCCAATCACATGATCACAATACTAAGCACAACTGAATAAAACCCATTCATAACAGTTGTGTTGACTCTGAGATCATGTAATTGCATAGAGATCAAGTGACATCTCAGCTGCTCAAAGCGTCTGGGATTTCACTTGATCTTTATGCGATCACATGATCTCAGAGTCAACACAACTGTTATGAAAGGATGCCGTGATTGGCCCATAGCTATTACACGGTATCTGGGCCAATCACAGCTCCCTTTCCTGGCTTGCTATGGGGGCACTCGAAAGGAGGAGGAGCAATAAAGGGGCGCGCCGGTGTGCATATGCTGGGAGACTTACAGGTACATCACCTGGCCTGCAGCTGCTGCCCATCTGCAGTAAAACTGCAGTGGGCAGGCAGAGAGTGGCTTAAAACTATTTATTGATATTGATTATTTATTTTTACGCTATCCCAGAGACTTTTTTTTTTAGTTTTTCTTTTTTTTGAACATGTGACTAGTAGCCGAGGACTAGGCTCTTTCTGCCCCTGCCTCCCTACAGACAGGCTGGGAAAGAGCTGGGTAATGTGACAGCTGTATATCGATTGGAAAAGGAGGTACTTAGATGTTTTAGCATCACTTTAAATTCTGGACCAAGCTTATTTTTCAAACTTGCTGTTTACAAGTTAAAATCATTTTTTTTTGCTAGGAAATTACTTAGAACCCCCAAACATTATACATTTTTTTCAAACACCATAGAGAATAAAATGGAAATTGTGGCAATACTTTATGCCACACCTTATTTGCGCAGCAATTTTTTTGGAAAAAATACACTTTTTTGAATTAAAAAATCAGTAAACAGTAAAATTATCCCAATTTTTTTCTATATTGTGAAAGATAATGCTACACCGAGTATGTCATTCTTCAAAATTGCGCCCGCTCGTGGAATGGTGACAAACTTTGGTACTTAAAAAGCCCCATAGGCGATGTTTGCAAATTTCTACAGGTTACCAGTTTTAAGTTACAGAGGAGGTCCAGTGCTAGAATTATTGCTCTTGCTCTAACGATCATGGCGATACCTCACATGTGTGGTTTAAACACTGTGAAAAGTTGTAAATTCCAGCGCTATAGGTTCCTCGAGATGGCAAGCAACCATGTGGAAATGGAAATGGAATGGATGGCCGGATGTGTGCTGCCCTCCTCGGACGGGGAGATCTGAAAGGTACTAGAAATCAATCAATCACAAGGCAGGATAAAAGCTGACGCTTCCTCAGAGCTGCGCAGCTCTGTTTTTGTGGTTTAAACACTGTTTACATATGTGGGCGTGACTTGTATCTGTGCGCGATCTCAGTGGGAGGGCGCTTTTTTTTTTTTCTTATTTATTTCACTTTTTATTTTTATTTTTTACACTGTCCTTTTTAAAAACTTTTTTTTTGATCACTTTTATTCCCATTACAAGAAATGTAAACATCCCTTGTAATAGAAATAAGCAGGGCAGGGCCTCTTTTTAATGTGAGATCTGGGGTCAAAAAGACCTCAGATCTAACATTAAGACGTAAAAGCAATAACAAAAAAAAAAAATTGTCCCTTTAAGGCTGTTGGGCAGAAGTGACGTTTGATGTCGCTCTGGTCCTCCAAGGCCATGGAGTCGAGTGGGGGCCATCATCCAACAGGAGAAAGGACCCGATTGTCTCCGACGGCTCCGGTAAGAGACCGAGACCACCGGGGAGCTGTGGGGGGCATAAAATTGATCTTGTGGCAAATTGACCAAAGCGCCGTTTAAGAAAATATAGCTGCCATAACCCCGGTATTTAATGTCAAAGTACCGACATACAATGATTGCGGGCAGTCTGGAAGTGGTTAAAGTGATACTAAAGTCTCTTTTTTTTTTTTTTTTCTTTAAAAATAACATACATGTTATACTTACCTGGTCTGTGTAGTAGTTGTGCACAGAGCAGCCTGGATCCTCCTCTTCTCGGGTCCCTCGCCGGAGCTCCTGGCTCCTTCTTCCTGCCAAGTGCCACCACAGCAGCTTGCTATGGGGGCACCCGAGCCCAGTCCATTCAGACATGGAGCTGTGGTTCGACCCCGCCCCCTCTCTCCCGATTGGCTGACTTTGACAGCAGCGGGAGCCAGTGGCGCTGCTGCCGTGTCTCAGCCAATCAGGAGGGAGAGTCCTAGATGGTCGAGGCACTCGTGCACATCGCTGGATAGAGATGGGGCTCAGGTAAGTATGGGGGGGGGGGGGGCTGATAGGGGCAGTTACATACAGAAGGCTTTTTATCTTAATGCATAAGATAAAAAACCTTCTGCCTTTACAACCACTTTAATGCAGAGAAAGCATTAGGGTAAACAACCTTTGCTTTTACAACCATTTTTATTCCAGTTGAAGGTAGAGGCATTCTTTCTGACATGAGCAATATACAGTATCTCACAAAAGTGAGTACACCCCTGAGTTAAAATGTCCAAATTGGGCCCAGTTAGCCATTTTCCCTCCCCGTTGTCATGTGACTCGTTAGTGTTACAAGGTCTCGAATATGAATGGGGAGCAGGTGTGTTAAATTTAGTGTTATCACTCTCTCATATTGGTCACTGGAAGTTCAACATGGCACCTCATGGCAAATAACTCTCTGAGGATCTGAAAAAAAAAAATGTTGCTCTACATAAAGATGGCTTAACCACTTAAGGACCGGAAGGATTTCCAGCTTTAGGACCGGAGCCCTTTTTGCGATTCGGTGCTGCGTCGCTTTAACTGACAATTGCGCGGTCGTGCGGCGTTGTACCCAAACGAAATTGGCGTCCTTTTTTTCCCACAAATAGAGCTTTCTTTTGGTGGTATTTGATCACCTCTGCGTCATTTCTGATCACCGCTATAAACAAAAGAAGAGCGACAATTTTGCAAAAAAACCCAAATTTCTTACTTTTTGCTAAAATACAAATCCAAAAAAAAAATATAAAAAAACATTTTTTTTCACCGTTTTTGGCCAATTTATATTCTTCCTCATATTTGCGATAAAAAAAATCGCAATCGGCGTTTATTGATTGGTTTGCGCAAAAGTGGCCACGTTTACGGATGATGAGAATTCATTTTTGGGGTTTTTATTTTTTTTTATTTTTTACTAAAAATGGCGG
>BLSH010510817.1:145280-166997 GCA_018402905.1 Glandirana rugosa
GCCTTTAGCTCCGGCGCCGAAAACCCGGATGGGTGCCTTTCTGTGACAGTGTTGTGGGTAGGCGCTCTTGGGGTGAGTCTTGGTGAATGGTTCTCGGGAGTTTGTTGTCGTTAGACAAGTAACACCGGGTGTCTTCGTCAATAGGGTTACGTGATTTCGTTTGTGGCTAAGTCGATGATGGTCTCGACCCGGAATTCCGGATGACGTGTACACTCCGTCTTTCAGAGAGTGGGTCGTCTGTCGTTGACGTGGGAGGTCCTTTCTCTATGTTATTAATCTTTTTGTGACGATTTCTTGCGAATGATGGGTGTTTGGTCGGAGTTCTTGATCATATTAGATATACGGAGTGATCTATTGGTGCCCCACTCCGGGCTAGCGATGCTGCTTTGATCGCGTCTTCTAGAGTTGTGTATGTCCCCTTTGTTGATTCTCGCTTACAGGGGGTTTTCTTTTCTTCTGTCCTTGGGGTTTTTTGAGTGTCGGAATCGCTCTTAGTTGTTTCCCCTGTATGTGTTGAGATCTTCTGCGCTAGTTTCGTCGTAGCGATCGGGCCTCACCCCGTGGTTATCTAGTGAGGCATATAGATTATACTAGTTCTTGAGGCTGGTTTGTGGGTAGTAAGCGTTCTTTAGCAGTGTTTTTCTAATTATTGTATCTCTTTCCTGGAGGGTGCAGTTGCTGTCTGCTGGGTGAGAGACTTTCTGCCTCACATGTGCAGTAGGCCTTAAGGCCCAGCTCTGGTAGTAGCTGAATCGGTGTTTGCTTTAGTGCATTGGGATAACTGCTTCTGTGGGCCACAATGAACAGATTGCTGTTGTTTGAGGGCTCTTGGTAAGTGGTTCTGAGTGGGGTTCTCGCGGATGGGTGTTGTGACAGTGTCTTTCCGTGGGTAGGCCCAAAAGCCGCGGCCTCGATTTCCGGGCCGGACGCCGCTCGGGTTTCCGATTTTGCGAGAAAGGGTGCCCTGTGGGTGATCCTGGGATTCTGCCTCTCAGTGTGTCTTATTTTATGTTGTATGTGGCATTTCTCCGGGTTCCCTGCCCGTTGAATTGTGTGTTCCGGATGGCGCCGGTTAGGCCGCAAAAGCCGCGGCCTCGATTTTCGGCCGAGCGGCGATCGCGGCTTCCCAAATGATGTGGCCGACCCTGGGGTGTTGGTGGAGTGAGTGGGTGCTGTTGTGTCTCTCACCCGTCCGTTTTGGCAGTGGATTGCCGAGGATTATCTAGCTTGTCTCCGGAGCTCCTCGGTGTTGCGACCGTCCGCTTCAGCCGCAGGCCACGCCCCGTACCGGCGTTTTTTGACGCCGACGTTTTTAGGTTGAAAAATAGCAGAGGGATGATTTTTTTTAAAAACGCCTATTGACTAACGCTCACTAATGCCGAGGCATAACGTCGAAAAACGCCAATTTTTTTTCCTTGACGTCGGGCCCGGCGTTTTGTTTATTTTTAAGGCCTCATACACACGGACGTTTTTTGACGCTGGCGTTTTCTGGCGTTTTTTGCAGCTCTCCATGTTAGTCAATGGCCCCATAAAAACGTTGGCGTTTTTGAGCTGTAGATGACGTCGGCGTTAGTGAGCTGAAATGAGAACCCACAGCCATCGCGTTCTGAGGCTGTAACGTATTGGCATTTTTTGACGCCGACGCCACAATATGCCAACAAACGCCAACAAACGCCACCTATTATTATACCGGCGTTTTCCGGTGTTTTTTGACGCCGACGTTTTTAGGTTGAAAAATAGCAGAGGGATGATTTTTAAAAAAAGAAACGCCTATTGACGCCGATGCTCACTAACGCTCAAAAACGCCGATGCATAACGCCGAAAAACGCAGACTCTTTTTCCTTGACGTCGGACCCGACGTTTTGTTTATTTTTTTAGAAACGTCCGTGTGTATGAGGCCTCAAAGCTGAACTCAGGGCAGGCATCTACATAAAAAGCTTAAATACATATATCCGAATGGTTTTACCTACTAAAGGATGTGTAATTCAGCCACTCCTGAAAGCCAGACTCCTCTGCCAGACAGCATAATCATATCGGTGACCTCACTATTCCCCATTGTAGTTAAGCATTACAGTTTGGTCACCAACCACCCACAGCCTGCATTTGATAAGGTTATCTCTCTGCCTGCTCTTTTTTTTCTCTTGACAGCATATACATTGTCTGCACATTTGCACCATAGCAGAGCCTCTTTCAGAAAAAGCATGGTTATCCTTTTTGCCTGCCTCCTTGACCTAAAATAGCTTCCTATTCCAGATGCACTATATGTCTATTTGACAGCTACAGCCCATAGGAAGCTTAAGAGCTTCTGCGCAAAATCTTATTTTTCTTGCCTGCGCCTGCATTGTCAGTGCCCTATATAAAACGGTCGTAGAAGTCTATGGAGATCATCTACGTAGTCAAGTCAAGGGAAAAGGAAGGTTGTGGATTAAAGCCTCGTACACACGGTTCGATTGTCTTAGGACCGCGTTTCTGATTTTGGTCAAAAGCATGTCATGATTTTGTAAAGCATACTGACTATCCAAAACGTTTCATTCGACCAAACTCAACGTCAGAAGTGACTTCATGTTTTGCATATTTTTTGCATTTTTTTCCTTTCTGAGCATGCGTAGTCTCGGTCATATGATTTTTTTTTTTCGTACGAAAACCATACTAACAGAACGAAAATCGGACGTGGCGTTGTTGTACGACAAAAATTTAATAGTCTGCACAGCCAGATTTTATCTGACGAAAAATGTCAATCGGCTGTCGAAAGGAGCATACTAACGGTAAGAATTTCGGACATCAGGCTGTTGAACGACAATTCCCATCCGAATTTTGCTTTGTGTGAACGGGCCTAAAGGCTCTGGAAGTTCCCGTGGACTGACAAGTGGTTCTAAACTTTCTGTACATAACTTTAAACTAGGGATGCATCCATACCAGTTTTTTTAAGGCCTAGTGTGAGTACCAATACTTTTTCTCAAGTACTTGCCAATACCCTGTTTCCCCGAAAATAAACCCTACCCTGAAAAGACCTAGCGTTATTTTTGGGGATGGCTGCAATATAAACCTTACCCCGTAAATAAGCCCTAGTTATAGTCATAAAAACATGTAATCCATCCATGACGCCAGCAGCCTCTCCCTCTACAGTGTTCAGAGAGGGGAAGAAGAGCTCCGGCGGGTTAGGTGAGCACCCATCGGTGCTGTAAATAAGGTATTTTCCACAATAAAATTACAAAAGAGACACACTGCACATTATATAATCTTTTTACAAAATGTTTTACAATGCCTTTAAGCAAGGTTTATTTTTGGGATTACAGAATGTCATAATACTGACTCCTGAGCTGACAGGGGGAGAGAACAGGGGGCACAGGAACTTTTTAAAAAACATTTTGTTTTATTCCAGGTTTTTTAGAATATAGAGAGGGGTAAATGACATAGCATATGCACTGTGCGGTCTATCATGCTTTAAAGGATCCAGATATATATATGTTTTACAACCACTTTAAGATCATCATGATGACATGACTGTATTTGAATAAATGTAGATTATTGTATATACTGCAAATAAGACATCCCCTGAAAATAAGCTCAAGGAACCCCTAGTGACCTCTGGAGGAACCCTAGGGCTATATGAAACCCTGGTTGAGTAAGGTTACTGTAATGATTAGGCCGACACATTAAAATGTTTGTAAAACTTCATTTTTTATACTAAAATAATAAATACGGTATACTTGCCTGCTCTGTGCAGTGGTTTCACACTGAGCAGCCCCGATCCTCCTTTTCTCTGGTCCCCTGCTGGCGCTTCTCTTCATCCAGTGCCTCCATAGGAAGCTGCTTTGTATGGGAGCACTTGTGCGGGCTCGTTCCCGAGCCCAGCTGCTTGTGTCCGTAGACATAGACAGTGGAGCATAGCCCCACCCTCCACTCCCTTGTCACAGAGTTTGATTGACAACAGCAGAAGCCAATGGCGCCTGCTGCTTTCGATCTGCCCTGTGAGGAGGGAGAGACGCTGCTCTCATGCACAGCGCTGGATCACAATGGGGATTAGCTAAGTATAGGGGGGGAGGGCTGTGGGGATACCATGCAAAAATATTTTTTTTACCTTAATGCATGGTCTGTATTAAGGTAAAAAGCTTTAAGGCTTTAAACCACTTAACCACCGCCCAATAGCCAAATGCTACAGGGCGGTTGCTTAATTCTGGGAGGGCGTACAGTGATGGCCTCCCATGAACGCGCGTCCCACGCGCCCCCTGGGACGCACACTCAGGAACATCCGTGACCGTGTGGTGCGGAGGACCCGGCGCTTCACAGATCGCGGTAAATGGCCACTTGCAGCAGCCCTTTACCACGTGATCACTTGGTCAAATGATGGAGCAATCACGTGTAAACAAGCTGGCAGAGGTTCTCTCCCCTCTCCACACCGAGTGTGGTGCAGTGTGAGAGGAGAGGGGGAGAGATCAATGCAGCAGCGCTGTGGGTAGGATCTGTAGTGCCCACAATGCTGCTATGTGCCAGGCTGCACCCCATCCAGCCATCCATGCTCACCCACCCAGCCATGTTCACCCACCCAGCCGTGCTCATCCACACATCTGTGTTCAGTCATCCCCATCCATGCTCAGTCATCCCCATCCATGCTCAGTCATCCCCATCCATGCTCATCCATCCCCATCCGTGCCCAGTCATCCCCACCCATGCTCATCCATCCCCATCCACGGCTCATTTGTGCCTCATTCATGCTCATCCATACCACATCAGTTCTTATCCGTGACACATCCATGCCACTACAGTGCCCATCTGTGCCATTGCAGTGCCCATCTGTGCCACTACAGTGCCTATCCATGCCACTACAGTGACTCACAATAGTGTAATAGGTAGTCAAATTAGATTTCAAATGTATGCCCCAGAACACTTGATGGTGCTCCCTGCATGTTGGGCCTCTGTATGTGGCCAGGCTTTGGAAAAGTGGCACATATGTGGTATCGCCATACTCAGGAGGAGTACCAGAATATATTTTGGGGTGTAATTTTTGCTATGTACATGCTGTGTGTTAAAAATATTGTATAAATGGACAACTTTGTGTAAAAAAAAAAATGCTTTTTCATTTTCTTTCCACATTTTCCAAAAAAAAAAGACTCATTATGCCTCCTAGAATAATACATTAGGGTGTTTACGTTTCCGAAATGGGGTAATTTTTTGGGCGTTTCAATTGTCCTGGTGCTCCAGGACCTTCAAAAGTGCAAGAGGTAGTCAGGAAATGAGATGTGTAATTTATGCTCCTAGAACGCCTGATGGTGCTCCCTGCATGTTGGACCTCTCTATGTGGCCAGGCTGTGTCAAAGTCTCACACATATGGTATCGCCATACTCAGGCGGAGTAGTAGAATGTATTTTGGGGTGTAATTTGTGGTATGCATATGCTGGGTGTGAGAAGTAACCTGTTAATATGACAATTTTGTGAAAAAGTAGGAAAAAAAAATTACAACTTTAAAAAACTCACCAGGCCTCTTACTAAATACTTTGGACTGTCTACTTTCCAAAAAAGGGTAATTTGGGGGTATTTGTACTTTCCTGGCATGTCAGGGTCTCCATAAATGAGAGGCTGTTAGTACATCAGGTGTGATCAAGTTTCAGTGATTGGCACCATAGCCTGTAGACTCTATAACCTTCACAAAGACCAAATAATATACACTAATTTGGTTTTTTTTTGTTCTTTTTTTACCAAAGATATGTAGCAGTATACATTTTGGCCAAAATTTATGAAGCAAAAATTACTAATTTGCAAAATTTTATAACAGAAACAAAGAAAAATGCATTTTTTTTACAAAATTTTCTTTTTTTTTTAATTTATAGCGCAAAAAATAAAAAACCTAGTGGTGATTAAATACCACCAAAAGAAAGCTCTATTTGTGTGAAAAAAATGACAAAAATTACATATGGGTACAGTGTTGCATGACTGAGTATTTGTCATTCAAAATGTGAGAGCACTGAAAGCTGAAAACTGGTCTGGTTGTTAAGGGGGTTTAAGTGCCCAGTGGTCAGGTGGTTAAACTTAGTAGAGAGTCATTGATTGATGTCTTCCCGGGGCATAGACTAAGGCACCTTTCACACAGGCATTTTGCCACATTACGAATCCCATCAGCAAGAATCTATTGATTTTGATATCAGCGGCCGCTGAGCCCATACACTATAATGACAGGCTGTTGGTGGCCACAGCTATATGTATTTGTTTGCACAGCCAGTGATTACATGCGTGATCTTGGCTGGACGTGCACACAGCTGTCAATCCCAGCAGCAGAAATCATTAGATTCTCACTGCTGGGATTTGCAGCATGGCAAAACACCCTTGTAAATGGAGATTAATGCATTGAGATGTGACAGCATGTACTGTAATTGAATAAAATAAGTGTGTTTTGTAATGATGGAGATCATGTCCCCTTTCTGTTTCCTAATAATAACTCCTTCCCAAGTTGAAAACATGAATTTTAGAGGAAATGCTTGCTCAGTCGTTATGCAAAAACAAATTGCTGCGTCATGTCTGCAGTCGTAACGACTTCCTAGGAGATTGAACTGCAGTATCATGACTTTGTTGGCTATTAGGAATAAATACTTGAAGTAAGTGCATTTGATGAGTCAGCTATTCTGGCTCTGGCTGCCAGTGACGGATTCCCATGTTTGCATGCGGTGAAGAATTGCTTTATTAACACTGAAGGGCATAGACATTTGTACACATGTGGGACTGGAATGCTGCAAGTGATGGGAGTAGAATGTATCAGTCACCTCATCTTCTAGCACAGGAAAAGGAAGTAATCCATTTCTAAATACAACAAGAATTGAGTCGCTCTTAATCAACTGTGACACCACAGGGTAGAAACCAGCATCAAATTCCACTCTGTATTTGTGTTGGTTTAAGCCTTTATTTTCTAAGCACCAGTGCACAGCATCAGTTCACGCAGTAAATAGTTTTGCTTAGAATTAAAAAAATAGAGAGCAAAAGCTGGCGGCTCCGGAGAACTGTGAATTTCCACTGTCACGTTTTTTAAAATGGAACCCCAGTTACTTTTTTTTTATTTTTTTATTTTTAGTCCCGTCCCCCCTATGTTAAAATTTTTTTTCCCCCAATTTCTACTTACCCTCTCCACGCTCTAGCAGTGCTTCTCTTCAGTACCCGCAAACCTTTTTGCAACAAAAGTCATATCATTCTGCCCATTTGTGCCAAGCCCTGCCTGTCATTTACACATCCCGTAGGGGCGAATCATTACACAGGCTCGGATTGCTCAGGAAATTATTATATCAATGCCGCTCAATCCTGGAAGAGTGCCCAGCCTGAGGAAATAAAGGAAGCTGCTGAGATGTCACCGGATTGGTTAGGAGACTGCTGGAAAAAGTTGTGTATACTTTAAAAAAAAAAAAAAAACTTGGGGGGCTTTGGGGAATGACAGATGAAGTTTTAAATGCTAGGGAAATTGTAGTTCCGGGCTGTGCATTTAGATATATGCATGGAGTTTGGCTTTAAAGTAAAATACAAAGAGCCTGCCTCCATAAATCCTTAAGGGCCCATTCAGACAATAGCGCATAATGTGCATTTTATCACGTGTTGATGTGTGTTGCATTAGGGGAGCCCATTTTATATGAATTGGGTGCCAACATAACACACTAGATGGAAAAACATAAATTACACTTTTTTAAAATGCAGCACACCACAACATGCATTGTGGTGTGGCGCTTTGTGCATTGCATTCTACTGTACAGTGCATTGGGGTACATTAATACAAAGATATGAAACAATCTTTTTATTATATACAGTGATCATACAACTTCAACATGATTTATTGTGTTAATCATACAACATTTTAACAAACTAGTATTCACTTAGTATTCACTTAGTAATAAATGCCACAGGCTACAGGAAGGGTTTAAACCAGGGGATCGCACAAAGTCAATGGATCCACTTAGTTTCAGTTTGTAGGATATGGCGATCCCAATCGCCACCTCAGGGGTCTATGTGAATTTGTTCAAGGGCATAGATACATGATGCCAATCAGCATGTCTTCCAATCGCTGAAGAAATGTTGCCTGTTTTTATGACCAGTATGTGGTCATGTTTGCGTCACCAAAAACAACATTATGTCTTGCTCACATAGAAGATTCTACACTGGCAGGTGAGCATATAGATCAGGGTTTCTTCACTAGGATTCCTCCAGAGGCTGCTAGGGGTTTCTTGAGCAATGAGCAATTTTCCGCCTCTCGGATAAGTTCCCACTGACACCATTGATCTTTTTAGCTATCTGTAAGGCGGTAATTCTTCCTAAAGTCCACAAGTGTAAGGTGCATTCTTCCCACTAACCATCACACTAATGAGTTGTAGATATAGTAATTTTTGGCAGGGGTTCCTTGGAAAGGTATTTTAAGGGTTCCACTGTTTTGAAACGTTTGAGAAAGGCTAATAGAGATAATTCCAGTCTTTTGGCAATTAAGGCAATGCCCTGCTTTGTGCACTTTCCCATACAGTAGCCTTTGGCATTTACCTTGTGAAATATACAAACAATTCACACATGAGCTACAGATATACTGTAAGTATCAAAGTAGCAGCAAGGATCACCCAATCCTTCTCGTGAGAAATTACTCTAAACCAGAGTCCCTCAATGATCGACCTCTCAATCTCAACCTCACAATTTCTGACCTATTCCTAGCGTATCTAGAGACCTTAGGATCGGTTAGCAGCAAATACCAATATTTATCAATTATATACCTAATTTCCTGCTGTTGTTTGATATGACGCAAAATAAGTTTGGTGGTATCTTGATCACTTTTGTTAGATTTGTTAAAGATTCATTTCTCTGGTGGATCTTTCTCGCTGATACACGCTTTTGAGTGTTTTTTGACTTTTTCTCGTTTAAGTATTCTTATTCTCAAAGCATTTTCTGTATAGAATAGATTTCATCAGGGAAGTCGATGGGCACTATCAGCATGTAATATTGTCTTGCCCACAGTGGGCTTACGATATACCTAGGTATTACCTAGGGTACGATCCTTCATCAATATAAATGTCATCGATGTACCTGTGCCACAACAGCACGTTTTAGAGGTACAGAAACAAGTCCACATCTCTAAAAATCTGATGCTTTCACCCCCCCAGGCACATCAACTACCCTGCTGGCATTCTCAGTGAAGATGCCACATCCAGAGATAATGAGCCTACCCAGAGGAGATTTTAGACTTTTGTGTACTTGTTGTGAGCGGCCATTCAATATGTAGGTATTGCCATGTGTTTTTGGATATCGTACTTAGTCTTAATGCTTCATCAACGATACTGTAATATTCTTATTGAAATTTTGCAGGAATGGAGCCAGGAATCTTCTTATACCAGTCCTTATTTGTCAAAATCTTTTGCCACATAGCAGTGTATTGTTCTTTAGACATAATTACAATGTTACCACCTTTGTAATTATATCACATCATTCTTTCAATTGGTTTCATCTGTAATGGGTCAACCTTTGTGGCGACTTGGTGGCTATGATAGATTTGAGGAGTCTATACTATACCATTTAACTTTGATGGTGATGGTGGTGTCAGGTGACCCCCTATTGCGGGAGTCAGCAACCAGTAGATCGGGGTCAGGTGACTGGTAGATCTCGGCTTGCTGACCTGCCATTCCAGAGCATCAGAGTGCAATACAGAGGGACTACTTGTAAAGTTGGAGCTGTATTTAGTAAAGTTAGGCCGATGCCTCCACTGTAGTGGTGGCTCCTGTCCCATGCAGAATGATACCAACTGCACTCCACCTCTTATCTCGGCTAGCGGTCTCCAGAGTGGTGTCAGCAGCAGGAAAGAAGAGATCTTCAGGTCATTGTGAAGCAATACACTGGGCATAATAGTAATAGGGCTGCTTTCAAACTGATGTGCTGTGGTTACCCACACTGTGGGTGCCGTGCAGTGCACCTGCAGCTTTCCTGCGGGTTTCCTGCGCTTAGCCATAGACTTATTATATCCTGCTGTTTTACCACCCCCCAACTGTGAATGAGCCCACTGCCACTGCCAAATGAAACTAAGGGCTCCTTCAGGCACTGCTGCTCCTCTGAAAAGCAATCTGAGCGTGTTTGATATGTTGTCTCCTCACCACCTGATTTAAAGTCATGATTGATGTGCAATGCACACGAGTGCGACACAGTAGTATGGCAATTAGAGGTTTAAATCAGGTGTGAGGAGGCAACACAGCCAGGTGATCTTTGATTTCTCCCTTGTTGTTCAAGTAGATCTCCACCTCTTTAAGGTTGCCTACCCCTACCCTATGGTTATAGTGTCAGGTGTCAGGTGGTTCTCTTTCCAGTGCAGGATATAGAAGTAATCCTTGGTGTGATCCGGAGGGTGCAGTGACTAGCAGGAAGATCAGAAGAGCTCCGATCCACTGACCTGATACTGACAGCTCCAGTACAGACAGTTCTGGCCACTGACTTACAGCCTTCTGGTCGATGTGCCCGGGGAGGAGGAGAGAAGGGGGGACCCCGGACACACATCACCTGGGTCACCTTAGCCAGAGTCTGCACTGCTGCCATACAAGTCTTCCAGTGACTGTCACAGCGCCTCCACATTGCCCGGCATCCCGGCTCCATGACTGGAAGAGAAGGCCAGGCCTGGCACACTGGACCGTGATCACTCCTCCATGGGGGAAAAACACATTATGGGTTGCATGCCCCGGCCATCCATGCCACACGGCTCTCCGGGAGCGAAAGGTAACTGTGGCCTGCCCACTACTGACATCAGCACCTGTGATTGGTCAGCCAGGCTTAACTGTGAATGACAGCGAGGACAGGGATCATCTTCCTGTTTATGTGGCTGCAGCAAGGTGAGAGCATGTCAGTGTACATGTACTGTGAGGGCTCTATCCTTATACAACAGTCTTGGCTGCGCCCTAGGCGGCAGTGCGCCCTAGTTCGCGTAGTAGTAGCGCCGGCCCTGGGCATATAGAAGTGCACTTACTTTAAACACACTCCAACGCAGTCTAATAAGCAAGAGCTGTATTCACTTTAGATGCTTAAAGTGATTGTAAAGGCTCACTTATTTTTATTTTTTTAAATAACAAACGTTATACTTACCTTCTCTGTGCAGTTGGATTTGCACAGAGCAGCCTGGATCCTTCTCTTCTCGGGTCCCTCTTCTGCTCTCCTGGCCCCTCCCTCCTATCGAGTGCCCCCTCGGCCAGCAGCTCTCTATGGGGGCACCCAAGCGGAGTCAGAGCTCTGTGTATCCATTCAGATACGGAGCCCTGGCCTGGCCCCGCCCCCTCCTCTGATTGACTGACATACTGTGATTGACAACTGTGGGAGTCAATTGAGCCACTGCTGTTTCTCTCCTCCTAAGTGTACTGGGTGGCTGAGTGGATCTTGGACATCGCTGCAGAAAGAAGGGGCTCAGGTAAGTTATTAGGGGTGCTGGGGAGGCTACTACACACAGAAGGTTTTAACCTTAATGCATAGAATGCATTAAGATAAAAAACCTTCTGCCTTTACAACCCCTTTAAGTCGATTTGGTCTGGCCTGACTATTCAACTGTTTTCGCCTGTTAATTGCATGGTGACTTGTACATTGTAATTTGCAATGGATCCCAGAGACTAGCATTTATCTGATCCTCTGACTGATGACTGATGTCAGTTTGCCCAGAGGGAGTATGGCCAACAAGTGAAACATGCCTTGTTGCTGTTTGATTTACATAAACTCAAAGCCCATGCATGCCTCTGCACATTGTACACACCAAGGTTGGAGCTTCACTTTACATGATGCAACATTCAACAGTTACAATACTCAGAGATTCTTCTAAATTCATGTCACACAAGCAATTTTCATTTCTGCAAACTGCTATTATTTTATATAACTATGCTATGAGACACATCTGCGATCAGTAAATTTAAGCTCTGCTCACTCTCCCTTTAACATTTCATTCTGCACTCCTGTGACCTGTTTTCAGGCGACAGTGTGATAAAGCCCGCTGTTGGCTGGTGTCACTCAGCCGGTCCAGGCTCGGGAAATTACCCAGATGCTTGAACCAGCAGCTGGCTCAGCCTCTCAGCGATCTGCTAGGAGATTGAGCTAGCCTCAACCCCCCCCCCCCCCCCCCAGCCCAGTAGAGAGCCACTCAATGCAGTCCTGGCCCTCTGCTCAGAGCAAAGGGGGAGAACTGATCAATCAGCAGTGTTTGATCACTCAGATCTCCCTGCAGAGATGGCAAAGGACGGATGTTCCATCCACCTAGGTGAGTATAATTGTTTTTTTTTTCAATCTCCAACTTCTCTTTTAAACTTTGCCCTTCATTTATCCTTATTGGGTGATGAAAGGACTCTTGCTGCATGCTATTTCAATGGGGAAAAGTTCCCAATCCACATACATATTTGCACAGTATCAGAGGGCAGACTGACAGAATGACAGCTGTGGTTGCAGGTGCAGCAATCTGCGCCTGCAGCCACAGCTGTCATTCTGTTAGCCTGCCCTCTGATACCTTGCAAATATTTTACCCAGCTTGGGAACTTTTTCCCATTGAAATAGCATGCAGCAACAGCCCTGAAGAAGAGTAAGTCTTTTCCCCGAAACCTGCTGGCTTTGAGGTTCTTGTCGATATTAGCAATAAACATCTTTTAACCTACTTTCAAGTCCGCATTCTTTTGGACACTGGGCACTTCTTCCTTCCTACTTTTCCAAGTCTACATGTGGAAATGACCATAAGCTGTACCAAAAAGGCAGCAACCCCAAGAGGTTTCATTATCATTACTTAAGACTGGGCATAACCTACAAGAGGAATTCCCTCCTACCTGCCCACACAACCACCCACCCACGACCAGTGACTGATCCAGTGATTCCAGCGCGGTCTCCAGCACAAACGTGTTGTAGGATTGTGACATCATTCCCCGCAGTATGGAAGCGGGGGGAAGATACATTTATTACAGAGGAACTTCACCCCCCATGCAAAATTTTTTATATGTTATTTTCAGTAAACATACTCACACATCCAGCAAATACAGCATTGTGCCTTTCTGATCTGCTGATCCATTGCTGTGCAACAATTCCCTATGGCATCTTTCTCTCTTATGTCATTGGGAGCCAGCTGTCCTTTCCTGGTTCCTGTACCTGGCACCTGGATGACACGTGCCAGATCCTCCCTCCTCCTGTGCTGTCTGATGCTGCTGATGCCCCCTGGGATATTTAAGATAGGTATTCCAGGAGGATGCAGGGTCCGGATTATCGTACTCCATTCTTGCCTAGGCAAGAATAAGGACAATAGGCAGGCTGGACTGGAAGCTAAAAAAAAATGGCAATGGAACAGAAAAGAAAAAAAAGTTATTTTTTTGGATTGTATAAGGGGAAGGTGTCTTTTTTTTTTTGTAAAGGTCCACTCCCCCCCCCCCCCCCCCATGTTTTTTTTTTTCAGTTTAAGGCTCCATGCACACTGTATCTCAAAAACGACCGTGTTTGGTAGTTTTGGTGTTTTTTTAACAGCCCAAAAACACCACTTTATTTTATCCTATGTGTCCATGCACACATAGGATACGTTTATTGTCTTTTATCAGCAGTGGCGTTTTTGGGCTGTTATCTGAACGCCCTGAATTTGCTTTCAAAAGTCGTTCTCCTGACCACAAAAAATGCCAGACGCCGGTAAACGCCGCTAAACGCCGGTATATTGGCGCCTGGCGTTTTTTGCAGTCAATGGAAGCCAATGAAGTAAAAAAAAAAAAGCCAAAAAACGCAGCTAAACGCTGCTTACAAAACACTGCAAATAGAACGTTTTGTGAGCAGCGTCTCCTACCCGACGCTGAAACAGCCCTATAGCGTCCAGTGTGCACGGAGCCTTATACAGCATTTTAGCAAGGGGCCCGCACCAACTAATCAGTGCTTGCTTGCAGTGCAGGAACCATTTTTAGTTGTCTCTCTCACAATACATGGTTGGTAAATCTAAAGAAGATCATACAAGGGTTAGTTAATAAAATAGTAATATGAATGTGTATCTTATAATACAATGGCAGTAAAACATCATCACTAAGATGACTTGAAACATTTGCAGTCCATGGTCTTTTCCTCATTTGACAATGTCAAATTGATGGAAGGGGCAATCTGGTTGTTATGGGTTATTGCACCTTCCAAGTCATCATTGCTCTTTGCACTCCTTTAATGGATAAGCCTGCTTGTGTGCTTCCTAGAAGACTGTGTGGTGTCCCAGGAATTCATGTTTAGGGATGATTAGTGGAAAATGTACATTCCACGCACTGTGTGGGGCTCTGTCATATAGAAAGGCATGCCTCAGCTTGCTGTGTGTCAACCAGCAATCCTACTAATGTAGGATTTGATGAAACTGTGTTCTTCAGAGCAATACAGTATGTAAAACAGCTTTGGAGGTCTAGATGTGTTCACATTAGTAAATCTGTAAATAAAGGTAGCCAGTAGGTCATACAGTTTGTTAGCAGTAGGTGATAGGGTTCCATGTACATGGGGTGGCATGCTCACACAGCCTGATGCCAACTGTCCTAGAACAGCTAACACTGGCTATAGCGATTAACAGAATTCTCTTGTAACCTGTCATGAATAAGAATTTATGTTTTTGACATCAACAAACTGTAAGGCTAGGTTCACACTGCTGCAACCTGCAGTGCTACTTTGCCAGGTGACTTTGGCGCAACTTCAGCACAACTTTAAAGCAACTTCAGGGAATGCCTGTGTAATCTTCATGTAATGTCTGATCCAAATCACATTAGTTAAGATGAGGATCCGACCTGGAGGCGACTTCCATTAAAGCGGATTTCCACACTTTTTTTGTTTAAAAAAGTGTAGCTGCTGACTTTAAATAAACACACACTCACCTGTCTCGCGCTCCAGCAATGGCTGCGCCCGAAGCCTCGCTTGTCTCCTCCTCCCAACGGCCCGTCATTCCTAGTGTGGGTACCCGGCTCGGTTTCACGGCCGGGCACACACTGCGCATGTTGCGCGTCCCTAGTGGCCAGGCAATGTTCTGGGACCTGTGATGTGTCCCAGAAGATTGCCAGGAGGGAGGGGTCGCCTAGGAGGAGAGGAGGAGTCACCTAGGCGGCCAGGCTACAGAAGGAGGAAGTGTGACAGGAAGTACCTGTCAAAACAAGGTACACACCCCCCCCCCCCAAAAAAAAAGTTACATGCCAAATGTGGCAATGTGGCATGTAAGGGGGCGAGGAGTGCTTAAAGCGGAAGTTCCACTTTTGGGTGGAACTCCGCTTTAAAGTCTAGGGGCACAAGTCGGATATAATTTGCCTTGAAATAGTACAGGAACCTTTTCTAAAGTCGGAGCGACTTCAGTAGGGCTAATTAGAGTGATTGTAAAGTCTTGTTTTTTTTTTTTCAATAAAAATAACAAGCATGTTATACTTACCTGCTCTGTGCAGTGGGTTTGCACAGAGCAGCCCAGATCCTCCTCTTCTCGGGTCCCTCTTCAGTGCTCCTGGTCCCTCCCTCCTGTTCAGTGCCCCCACAGCAAGCAGTTCGCTATGGGGGCACCTGAGCCGAGTCACAGTTCCATGTGTCCATTCAGACACTGAGTTGCGGCCTGGCCCCGTCCCTCTCTCTCCTGGATGGCCGAGACACTTGTGGACATTGCTGGACAGAGAGGGGGTTTTAGGTAAGTAAGTAGTGGAGGGGGGGCTGGGTGGCTGGTGCACACAGAAGGCTTTTTATCTTAATGCATAGAATGCATAGAATGACTTTACAACTCCTTTAAGACAGCTCTCATTGACTAAAATAGGATTTCACATGTCACGTGACTTGGGGTCTCACAAGTCTGATTCCAAGTCGAGGCAGTGTGAACCAAGCCTAAGAGTTGCTGAATTTAACCACTTGAGCTCCGAAAGGTTTTACCCCCTTCATGACCAGGCTATTTTTTGTTATTTAGCACCGTGATACTTTAACTGGTAATTGCGTGGGCATGTAATGCTGTACCCAAACAAAATTTATATCATTTTTTCACAGAAATAGAGCTTTCTTTTTCTTTATTTGATCGCCACTGGGTTTTTATTTTTTTGTGATATAAACGAAAAAAGACCGAACATTTTGGAAAAAAATATATATTTTTTACTTTCTGCTGCAAAACATATCCTATAAAAAATTAAAAAATCTAATTCTAATATATTTTGGCCAAAATGTATTCTGCCAAATGTCTTTGGTAAAAAAAACAAAATCCCAAATGTATATTGATTGGTTTGCATGAAAGTTATAGCGTCATCCCACCATATATTTTGTACAGGATCTAGAGATGCCTCCATAGGCATGCTTGCATCCCCCTTGTCTAAATTGTTTTATCAGATTGCGTACGAAGGGGACCTGAACATAGCCCCTGAGCCAGAGGATCCACGTTCCTACGCTCGTATATACAAGGGCGTTATGAATATAGCCTTGGTGAAAGCAGGGTACAAAGTATACGCTAGATTGTACTTAGTACGTGAACGATTTGCAAAATTGTACCCGGGCACCTCATACACCATTTTCCAGGGTTGTGGTCAAGTGGGGACAACCCTTCACATTTGGTGGACCTGTTGTTCTTAAAGTCAGGTTCTTCTGGATACAGGTCCATTAATTCATTTATTCTGTCACCATGGTCAATATCATTAAAGATGCCCAGATAGCGTTATTAGATGAACCGGCTGAAATTATCCCAAGACATACACAAACTATAATTAATTTATCCACTTGGCGGCCAAAATTGCAATAGCCACTGCATGGAAAAGTCTGGTGGTGGATCTCGCCTTGCTGAAGCATAAGCTGACCTGCATTATGCTTCACAAAAAGATGGTGAGTGCCTTAAGGGATAAACAGCCGCTATTTAATAAAATACGGAACCCCTGACTCGCTTATTTACAGGTAATGGATACCTAGAGGTGATCTCTTTGGCGAGACGGAGTTGGACTCCTGGATTCTTGTTCCCCCTTGTCTTCTTTTCTTTTCCAGCTTTTGCTTTTTTATAACTTTCTTTCTAAATTGTTCTTGATAACAATGATGGGTCCTATATTCCGACTTCTGGTCCTATTGGATGTTTATCACAGCATGGAACCTGTTATATCTTCAAATTTACGTTGTTAATAATCTTTTCAATGGGATCACTGTGGGTTTAATACCCCTATGTAAGTCCCTCGCTTCTGGTCGACCCCCTGGAAAAGGGTTATACTCGCTGGACTCTGCGGTGGAAGGACTTGGGCAAGCCGGCCTTCGTCCTCTGCATAGAGCTTCAGGCAGTCTTCATTGTAGTTCAGCCATTTTTTCCCCCTTTTTTTCTTATATGCATGTTTTTTCTTCCTTTTGAGTCAAAACTGGTGGCTATTGAAACTGTGGATTGTTCCTGGATAGATATGGGAATATACTCGATTTTAAAACTACTGTATGCCTTTACAGTTCTTGATAGCCTCAACAATGTAAAAACGTATACTAAATTGTATAACTGTATTTTGTAAAAATAATAAAAACGTTGGAAACAGAAAGTTATAGCCACTACAAACAATGATAGATATATTGGAATTTTTATTTATTTTTCATACTGTGACTTATAATGGGACTGTGATAGTGCGGCAGGCAGTCTGACACTAACTGACGCTGGGGGGGAACTGACTAGCTTGCGCGGACACACTTCAAAATACCAAATCACTTACATGTAGGTGATTTGGCACAGCGGGGCTGCACTGCCGCAGTATAAGTGCAGTGGGCGGTCCTGAAATGGTTAAATTCTATGCATTAAGGTGAAAAACCTAATTTTGTTGCAGCTGCCCCCCCAGACCCCCCCCTTTTAATTACTTACCTGAGCCAATCGTTCCCGCTTCGGGGACGAGCCTAGCAGCTCCGGTCCTCATTGGATATATTGATAGCAGGGGAGCCACTGGCTCCCGCTCCTGTCAGTCAAGACCAGTGACGTGGGAGGCGGGTATAAATCCTGTTGTCTGTGTAAATGGAAATGGCTTCCCTGGCGGGTCACCTGAGAAGAGGAGGAGCCAGGAGTGCCGCAGAGGGACCCCAGAAAAGGAGGATCGGGGCCACTCTGTGCAAAACCCTTGCACAGAGGAGGTAAGTATAACATGAAATGAAATTACATAAAATGAAAGTTTAGTATCGCTTTAAGGGGGAAAAAAAAATTTACTTTTACAACCACTTTAAAATGATACTAAAGGTATTTTTTTTTTAAATAACAAACATGTCATACTTACCTGCTCTGTGTAATAGCTTGCTCTTCCTGGGTCCCCCTGCGGGGCTTCTAGCTCCTCCCCCTGTTGAGTGCCCCTATTGCAAGCCACTTGCTATGGGGGCACTCGTGCATGCTCGCTCTTAAGCCTTGCTCTCTGTGTCCATAAGACACTAAGGGCTCCTTTACACTTGCTTCAAAACAGGGCGTCAGACATGCTTTGTTAAAGCTCTCTTAACGCCAGTCAAAGCCCATGTCACTAAATAAAATGGTTAGCTTACAGTCCTGTTTATACCTTGCGTTGGCTTTGCTTCGAAAATGATACCCCATGTAGCTTTAGCCATGCTTCAAAGTCTCCAACGCCTCCATAGAAATCTATGACAAAGCTTGTTTGAAGCTCGCTTGAAGCATCTGCGGCTTTTCAAAGGCTGTAATTCAGCTTTAGTTTCGCTTTGTTTTGAAGAAATTGCAGGTGTGAGATAGCCACAAACACATCGGCCAAGCTTCAATAAAGCTTCAAAAGAGCCTCATCGAACCACCACCGAAGCTTCATCGAAGCACCACAAAGCCTCATTGAAGCACCACCAAAGCCTCATTGAAGCACCACCAAAGCCTCATTGAAGCACCACTGAAGCCTCATTGAAGCACCACCGAAGCCTCATTGAAGTACCACTGAAGCCTCATTAAAGCACCACCGAAGCCTCATTGAAGCACCGCCGAAGCCTCATTGAAGCACCACCAAAGCCTTATTGAAGCACCACTGAAGCCTCATTGAAGCACCACCGAAGCCTCATTGAAGCACCACCTCCTCACTTGCAGTGATTGACAGCAGCGGAAGCCAATGGCTCTTGCTGCTGTCTCTGAACCGACGAGGAGGTAGAGAGCTGGGAGAGTAGCTGGATCAAGATCGTGCTCAAGTAAGCATACTGAAGGTTTTTTTTTTTTTTTAAATTTGTGTTTATTGAGAAATGAAGGATTCAAGAGCACAACAATGCATACGTTAAGGCGTATATAACTCTCATGTAATTCCAGAATAAAATAGTTACACATATAGCAGGTATATCACAATGGTTCCACTGGTACCACTGAAGCCTCATTAAAGCACCACCGAAGCCTCATTGAAGCACCGCCAAAGCCTCATTGAAGCACCACCGAAGCCTCAAAAACACATCATAAAAGCTTATTGAAGCAGTAGGGGCTTTAATGTGCGTTGAAGCCAAAGCAAGTGTAAACGAGCCCTTAGAATGGAGCTCGGCCTTGCCCCCCTCTGCTCCCTCCTCACTTACAGTGATTGACAGCAGCGGAAGCCAATGGCTCTTGCTGCTGTCTCTGAACCGACGAGGAGGTAGAGAGCCGGGAGAGTAGCTGGATCAAGATCGTGCTCAAGTAAGCATACTGAAGGTTTTTTTTTTTTTTTTGTTTAATTTGTGTTTATTGAGAAATGAAGGATTCAAGAGCACAACAATGCATACGTTAAGGCGTATATAACTCTCATGTCATTCCAGAATAAAATAGTTACACATATAGCAGGTATATCACAATGGTTCCTTAAACAAAAAAACTTTTTTACCATAAAAAGAAGAGAGAGTAGGGGTGGGTAAAAAAGAGAGAGGGGGAACAAGTGGCGTGAAACAAAAAGAGGAAAGGGGGATGAGGGGAGCTGGAGAGGTGAGGCAATATTTCTAGGAGTAAGCATCACATAACGTTTCCCATCTGGATCGAAAAGAGCCAGGTAACCTGTATATTTCCGTCTGTAAAACCACATATATATAAAGAAGGCCTCACTTATACTTATAAATTATAGATTATATTCCAGTCCATCTCTAAGTGAACAATGGGAGGTCCGTTGGAGAGGACTGCATAATGGTTTTATATTTGACGGATGTGGTGAATTCACTCCATTTATACCATGTTACGAAGTGTCTTTTATTTTCACCTCTGGCAGAGTAAGTCAATTCTTCCATGAGGGGAATGTCCCTCGCTTTCTGTAGCCATGATTTTACAGAGGGTATGGTTTGTTGGCCCCACATTGTAGGGATCAGTGCTTTCGCTGCATTGTGCAAGTGTGGGGTGATGGTTTTTTGGTATACCTTAGTTGTTACCTTTGTGCGGTGAAGAAGGACCTCCCATGGATCATCAGCGACAGGGCATCGGAGATCAAATTTATAATTTCGAGGACATCTGACCAAAAAGGCCTAATGCTAGGGCAATTCCACCAGATGTGTGCGTGTGTGGCTGTGCCCCCACAGCCCCTCCAGCACAATGGGGAGCTGGTGGGGAACATGGAGTGTAGCTTACTCGGGGTGTAATGCCATCTGGTGAGAAACTTATAGTTCACCTCTGATGCATTGGAGGAGATGGAGGAGGTGTGTGCTGAAGGTTTTTTATATTCATGCATGAAGGTAGGAAACATTCAGCCTTTAGAATGTCTGTGCTGCATATAGCAAACAAGCTGTACACTGTGCTACAAATTAATGGGAATCATGCCTGTGGGTTTTACTGTGCCTGTTGCTGGCATTCCCCTGGCTTTATGCCTGAGCTATTTGTTGCAAACGTTTTATGTTATGAGTCCTAGCAGCTGCATGGTTGCACATGCTGCTCATAGTTGGAATATTTTGATGGCTTTTCAGGCAGTGATGTTTTTAGAACAATGTGTATCTTAGTAATAGCTAACTGTGTATGTATATTTTTCAGTACAACCACCAATTGTGTCATGGCATTAATTCATCTGCTACAATGACAAGATATGGAGGGGAGAACCTGAATTGCTGCTGAAGGAAAGAACACTGTGATTTTATATGCAATTGTGCACCATTTATTGATTATTGAGGGTGCGCTCATTGAGAGTGTTTGCGTTAAGGTTTAAAAGCTAATAGCTTGTAAAGAGGGGTAAACATAGGAATGAGATACCTAATTACTAATATATATACCCTTATCCTTTTATATTATAAATTACAGCACTGAGACATTTTTAAGCCTCCCAAATGTCTTGCCAAACCCCCTTCTTGCTGCTGCCACTGCAGAAGAGGGAGACAGAGCAGCTCTCAGTAATGATCGCCCCCACTCTCCTCCCTCCTGGCAAGCGGCAGCAAGGAACCAATCAGCAAGGGGAAGAGGAGGACACTGGGACATGTAGTTCCCTCAGGTGCTCTGTGTATTAGAGGCTATGGGGGTCTGAACTACAATTCCCAGAGAGCCCTGTTTAGAGAAGAGGAGAGAGAGCAAGCATTGCCTGGGCAAATCCTATAGGAGTGGATCAGTACAGCATGGGGAGAGACACTGTGAAGCTCAGCGCTGTGTGTCTGCACCAGAGAAAGAGAGAAACTGAGCCACACAAAAAACCTGTACGGTGCTTATATCTGGAAATTGCAGAGCTGTGACCTGTGGGGCTGAGCCACTTCCAAGATACAGACCTTGCTGTCAGGGCTGGACTGGGACAAAAATGTGGCCCTGGACTTCATCCAGACCGGCCCACTTTAATTGATTAAAATGCTGCCCCCCACCCCCCCTAAAAAAAAAAAAAGTCACGCCCACCAAAAGGCCCCCTAATCCATTATTGTATATCATGAGAT
>BLSH010510817.1:181497-196381 GCA_018402905.1 Glandirana rugosa
ACGTTTATTATCTATGGTTAAATCATCTATATGGCTACACACGACACAAAACTCGACGGAACTTTGGAAAACGGATAGTAGTATCAATCATCCTTGTTCGTAAAAAGTTTATTGTTTTGTTTGGTGCTAGGTCATTTTTGGTGACAACTTTCTCTGACCATTTAATTGTAAACTGAAGTAAGACCAAAACGTCTCGTGGTATTTATCTAAATAAAGGGAACTCTTTTTACAGACAATACGAAGGGTTGTTTAAAATGTCTGTCGTACCTTCGTTACGCTTACTTACCCTTAAAATTGGTGAAGGAATGACCCGTGAATTTGGGGGGAGGACGGGTCTGGTTAAAAGTCCAAAGTCGCGACAGCGTAAAACTTACAACGTCGCACGACCGCGCAATTGTCATTCAAAATGCGACAGCGCTGAAACCTGAAAATTGGTCTGGGCAGGAGGGGGGTTTAAGTGCCCAGTAAGGAAGTGGTTAAAATTCCCATTCATTCGCATTGCTTCCATGCTGTCTGTAAAATTTGTTGGGAAGCATAACAGACATTTTTCTCAAGGGAAATAAATCTATTTATGGTGCTCTGCAAAACCAGAATGAAGTCAAATGTTAATTTACCAGTCTCTTTCAACAGTGGTTTTTACTGGATCGTGGTTTGTTTTGTTATTTGAAAAATGCTTGTTCCTACTAACTATGATGATAGGCAAAAGGTTTCAAGGCAGCTCAAAACACAGCACACATCGGTATATCTACTAAATTGGTATCTATTATTTGCAACTAATAATTTAATGTTTAACGCAAATTACACAATGTGGGGTACAAACAGGCATTTGATCCATGTTTTTACCCCCAAAAAAATTTCAACACTCCCTTGTTATACCTGTCCACTGACGCCGACAAGGCCTTTGACAGGGTGGACTGGGACTTTCTTAGCGAAACCCTGAATTGTGTAAGGATGCCTACATCTAATTTTTACTTCCCACTCAGATAACCTCTCCAAAGGAGTCAATCATAACTTATCAGTCTTAGACATTTCCTTCATTGGTTACATCATTGTGGTACTTGCGTCCCTCTTCCCTTACACCCACTGTTTGATTTCTTTCTCTTTGTTACAATTTCTACAAGTTTGCTTTGCTTACAAAATAAGAAACTAAATTCCATAATAGTGATAGTTGTACAATAAATGTCTCTCTACTGATGTACAAAGACCAAACCCTTCAACAAAAAAAACAAAAGAAAAGAGGTGGGAGAAGGATTGATGCAACTCACCTATTATATCATTTTTACCCCATACACCCACCCCCCTCTTACCCCTACCCCCCTTCATTCTCCCAACACATCCATACACCTACTCACAAACAGACTCCTGGCCTGGTTCCCCTGCCTGGGCATTGTTTACCCTTGGTTTCCCAGCTGGGCACCCTCTAAGGAGGGTACCCCCTGCTGGCCAACCAAGGACCCCATTTTTTCTTAAATTTAGAAAAGTTACCTCTCTTAATGTGAATACTCCTTTCCTTCCACAGCGTTTCAACCATCATTTTTTCCCATTCTTCATATGTTGGGGGAGTTGTCGCCTGCCATTTTTGTGCAATCAGTCTCCTCGCTTGAAATAGGCAATTAAACACTATTGCCAAAGTCAAGTCTTCCATTACGCTTAGTATACATTGTTTGGCTTCTAATTTCACTTTAGTTCTAAACGTTGAATTGATGGTTTGCACTACCCTTTCCCAATAACTATATAGTTTCGGGCATCGCCACAACATGTGCAGGAGATCCCCCGTTTGCTGACATCTGGGGCACTTTTCGTCCTGTCTAATTCCGAATCTATAAAGCTTTTGGGGAGTGTAATATACCCTGTGCAGCAAGAACAGTTGAGAGGCCCTCTGAGAGGGGGCCATCGAGGCCTGGGGGCATGCTTTCAATACTTCTCCCCACTGTTCCTGCGTCAGGGGGCCCACGTCCTCCTCCCACCTAGCTTTTAGAAGGAGGGTTCCCTCTTGTCCTTCCGATCCCTTTCCCAGACTTCCGTACAGCCTCGAGATCAGGCCTTTACTACTGCCCACCCCCGAGACTGCACTCAGAATGGGCATATCGACCACTTCCACCTGTGCGTTTGTGAACTGTTTGGTCATTCCGTGTCTAATCTGGAGGTATCTAAAGGAGTGCTTTGCGATCCCAAATTCCTCTCTTAACTCTAAGAATGATTTCATGTGTCCCCCAGTGTATAGCTGTGCTACATAATTAATGCCCAGATTTTTCCATTCCCCTATCGTACCGATTTCTCAAAGTTCCTGTAGCTTATTGTTATCCCATAACGGGGTGTTTTCTAAGATTCCACTATAGCCCATCTGCTTCTTAACCTGACTCCATATTTTAGTGGCCATTTTTAACGTGGGTATCTCGGGACTGAAGAACCTTGCCTCTAATGCCTCTATTATCGGTTCGTGCGGGGTGCATTCCAACTTCAATTGACTGTTCCCGTCTATCCCCTCTCTCTTCCCACATCCCGCCAGATGCTGTAGTTGTGCTGCCTGATAGTATCTCCCTGGGTGGGGAAGGTCTAACCCCCCCTCCGTTGTTTGAAGTTGAAGGGTCTTCAACCGGATCCTGGGAGTCTGCCCTTTCCAGATCAGCTTTCTAAATAAGGTGTCAATTCTACAGAACCAATATTTATGGATCCAGATTGGGGCGTTATGGAGTATATATAGCAACTGTGGGAGCCATATCATCCGAATCAGGTTGCATCTTCCACTTAATGATAAGGGAAGATGTTTCCAGATTTCCCCTTTGTTTTTCCATTTATTTAACAGAGGGACCATGTTATTTTCCATAAAGCCTGCCGGATCTCCTGAGAAAACTATCCCAAGATATTTCTGTTTGCCTGCTATCTCCATTCTAGTGGCAAGCTTTGGAAGTGGGGCAGTCAGGGGATCAACTGGCATCAACACGGATTTTTCCCAATTTATCCTCAGTCCAGAAAAGGATCCAAAGTCCTCAACAAGTCGAATTGCGGAGGCTAATGAGGTCTGAGAGTCCCCCAAGAACAATAATATATCATCTGCATAGAGAGCTATCCTTTCTTCTCCATAGGATCTCTGAAATCCCGTCAAATCCCTTGCAGTTCTTACTGCCAATGCCAGGGGCTCGATCGCGAGGGCGAAGAGCAGGGGAGATAAAGGGCACCCCTGCCTTGTCCCCCTCTCCAATCGAAATCCCTCGGAGCACACTCCGTTAACCTGGACACTGGCCTTTGGGTCTTTATATAGTACTCTAATCCAGTTTATAAAAATAGGGCCGAACCCAAATTCCTCCAGGACCCGTCCAAGATATCCCCAGTCCAAGCTATCGAACGCTTTAATCGCGTCCAGGGATATAATGGCACTAGCACCCAGGTTTTTTGTCTTAATCTGTAGGTTCAGGAATACCCTTCTGATGTTGATGCTAGTTGATCGATGGGGAATAAATCCTGACTGGTCCGGGTGAACAAGTCTCTGGATGACTTTCTTCACTCTACCAGCCAGCACTTTTGTCAGGATCTTGGTGTCCGAGCATAGGAGTGATATTGGTCTGTATGAGGCAGTTTCCAGCGGATCTTTGCCTTCTTTCGGTAAAACTATAATTGTTGCCTCTCTCATTGAGGAGGGAAGTCTCCCGTTTCTTATGGCCTCTTGTGCTACCCTCAGGAGTTCTGGAAGCAGAACGCTTCCAAATCGCCTGTAGATCTTGATCGGGAGCCCGTCTGGCCCTGGGGATTTTTGACCTGCCATCTCCCCTACTGCTTTCTGTATCTCTCCCAGTGTTAACGGGGCTTCCAACTCCTGCTTTTCCTCATCTGTGAGGCTGGGGCCTCACATTTCTAAAAAATTCCTCCATCCTCCCTTCCTGCCCCATGTCTTGAGCTCTATAGAGTTTGTCATAGTATCCTCTGAACTCCCTTGCTATTTCCTTGGGATGTGATGTAATTCCCCCCCAGGCAGCTGTATTGCCAGCACCGTATTGGAGGAGGAATTAGTCCTGATCAGGGAGGCCAATGTTCTTCCAACGCTCTCTCCTTCCACATATGACTTTAATCTCCCCGTGAGCCTCTTATTTTCCTCTTTTTTAAGCAGCGCCGCTCTATAACTCTGTTGCCGAGCTAATAGGAATTTATAATTGTCGTTGGTTGGGTTTAAAATGTATTGTTCCTCGGCTCTATTCACTTCTCCTTAACCGTCGCCTCCCATCTCTTCGATTCACCTTTAATCCTGGCTATCTGCTGTATTAATAATCCCCGCAGGAACGCTTTCAATGCATCCCAAGCTATTTCCCCCGACGCAGAATCTTTATTAATCGCTATGAATTCCTCTAGTGCTTTAAGAGTTCTCTCAGGCTCCCCCAATAGTTCCAGCCAGTGTGGGACAAATCTCCAATTCCTTTTGGCCAACTGGCCCTCCAACTCTTTTGAGAACACCAACGCCGAGTGGTCCGACAGGCCCCTCTGCATATAAAGGATACTGTTGATTATACGTGAGGCCTGCTCATTCCCCAGGACCAAATCAATCCTGGAGAGGGTGGCATGTGTTGCCGATTGACAGGAAAATTGTCGGGCCTTGGGGTTCCGAGATCTCCAAACGTCCACCCACCCCACCTCCTCCAGGAACTGAGGGAATTTACCTATTGCCTGCCGATTGATATTAGGCCTTGCTGGAAGTCTGTCCTTACCCTCATCTGCGTTAAAGTCCCCCACTATCATAGCTGGAACACTAGGGAAATCTAAAGTGAATTCCAGAACTTCATTTAAAACATTTACACTAAATGGCGGTGGGATATATATATTTGCAAGAATCAATTCTGTATTTCCCAGCATACAATGTAACAAAATATACCTGCCATACCTGTCGACTCTACTGCGCCTGCAGGAGAACAACATCCCATCCCTCACCAACACGCTCACCCCCCTAGAATAGGTGGAATGAGTCGAGTGGTACTGGGTCTGAAATCCCTTGACCCCGCTATAGGGGATAGATCCCTTGGTGAAGTGTGTCTCCTGCAGGCACAGTACGTCCACCTGGCAACCATACAGAAACGAGAGCACGGCAGATCTTTTTATCGGGTTACCTAGCCCCCCGACATTCCATGATGCTATTTTAATACTGTTACCCCTCATCTAGAAGAATAGAAAGTAGATTGCCACAATCACCAACCCCTGCAAAAATAATCATTGTATAAACAACATCTTCTATAATTGTGATCATCTTGTGCAGTTAATTTTTCCAAATGTTGGAACGTGTTTTGTGTATCCATCCCCCTATATCTAATGTCATCAGTAATGTAACGACCCTCCTCAGGTGGGGTAAGTACATCACCTCTTCTGCAACATACAAATCCAGTGTGCCAAAGATCAACCATAGTGTAAGAGTCGTGAGTGCAATTTTTTTTTTTTTCATAAATCTTTTTACCCTTAACAGACCATTCTGTGACACACACCCCGGGCCCAGGCTTCAGACATTCACACTCGCATTCATCAATCTCACCCCTTACACCAATCCCACCCTCCCTCTCATCCCTTAACCTAAACAGGTTGCCCTTGGGGGCCTTGCTTGTGACCTACCATCTCCAGTGTGAGCCATCTACATTCTCTCCATCCCTCCCCCCCCCTCTTACTCTCCCCTCCAAACTGCTCACACTGACGCTCCTACTTCCCTTTTGCGGCGTTCCGTCCCAGCCCCCCTCCAAAGGAAAAAGGGAAAAAAAAAGAAAACAAAAAACACCAACAGCGAGGAGATACCACAGGACCCAAGAACAAACAAGCGACAGGGTAGGACCATGATGAAAGTACAGCAAAGTACCAGAACAGTCAAAACATATATCTAGCAATGATCCTTGTCCTTGCTTTCTGTCTTTTGTTATTTCCTCCTGTTTCCCTAATCTCCCTGGGTTCCTCTAGCACTCTTGAACCTTCCGTAATTTCTCTCCGTTTTCTTCCACCCATCTCCGAGCGCCCTCCGGTGAATCAAAAAATTGCGCGCCCCCAGCTGTAGTAATCCTTAGGCGAGCAGGGTATAATAAGGCATATTTGATCTTCAATTGGAATAGGGCCCGCTTTACTTCCGTGAACCTGGCTCTTTGCCTCTGAAGATCCGGAGAGAAGTCTGGGTATATAGAGACTCTTGCCCCCTTGTGAAAGATGTCCCCCTTTTCCCTGGCTTTTTGGAGAATAGTAGACCTGTCCCTAAAGTTGGACATCTTTGCCAGGAAAGGTCTTGGGTGACTTCCTGGCTGTAGTTGACGGGATGGCACCCTATGTGCTCTCTCTATAAAGAAGTGGGGGGACAATATATTTCCCCCAGAATCTCTTTAAACCACCCCTCCAAAAATCCCACAGGTTTTGCCCCCTCACTTTGCTCCGGTAGGCCGATTATTCTCACGTTATCTCTCCGGAGCCTGTTCTCCATGTCATCCATTTTGGAGGTACATTTTTTCACCTTTTCTTCTAAATCCCGCAGTAGCTCTTTTGATAGATTATAATCATCCTCCAGTGCACTGACCCTCTCCTCCACAGCTGCTGTCCTTTCGTGTATCTGTTGGATATCATGGCGAATGTGAGATATTTCTTCTCTAATGCCTTTTGTTTGTTCTGAGAGCTCACATATAGATGTTTTACACATATTAACGGCTTGCAGAACTTCCAATAATGAGGGCTCCGTGGGAGAAGATGCAGTTGAACTGGTAGACAATACAGGGTCACCCCCTCCACAGGCACCACTCCCACTGGGGTCCGCGACCTGATCTACTATTGACTGGCCCTGGCTTAATCTGCCAGACCCACTGTTTTTCTGCGTCTTCGTCTGGGACGGTTGCCCCCCCTTAGCTGGCGACCCCGTGGGGGTGTGGGAGAATTTTTCTAATTTAGCTGCTGTAGACGGGGCAACTTTTGTCTTGTCTTTAGCCATTTTTTGTGAGCTGCCCGGTTCTTGTGAGGCCGCCTCATCACCCTTCTTCTTCACCATTCTGTTCGCTGCCTGTTGTTTTCCAAATGGGTACTTAAGCAAATAACCCTGCTCCCTCAATAGGCACCAGCCCAACGGCAGTGTGGGCCAGGGACAGATGGAGCCTCCAAATGGTACCGAGCCCCCTTCCTCCTCTACCTCCCTTCTAGAGTAGGGGAGGAGAAACAACAAAAAAAAAGGAAGAGAAAAAAAAAAGGAAAAAAGGCACCCCACCACTTAGCCCAGAAGTGCTAGTTGAGCCCCTCAAATATGTTATAGAGCTCAAGTGTACTACGATCACCAGGTATATATAACAAAAAACAATATAGGATCACCTTTATAAGTTCCAGCTTAGTGTAAGACACGTAACAGGGAGCCTAAGGCACATGAAGGTATGATGTAGTATACAAGTGCAAGCCAGTCCAGACTCGCCAATTGCAATCAAAGTACTTGAACACCGAAGCTGGAGCGAGCCTTCAGAATATACACCATTTTGATTACTCACAGTTCTGACGCTGGGTTATATCTGCCCTTGATGTAAGCTGGGGGAGAGGGGGCCTTCACCTGCATATCCAGATAGCTCAGCCTACGTGACCGGAGCCTCACTGCCGCATCTCCGCCTCTCTCGCCTCTCGATTCCCCATCCCCTGTGGCCACCGGGAGATCGGGGAAAATGCAGGCTGCCGTCACTCCACCTCGTTCTCTCCGAGTCGCCGCTCGGAGCCCTCCGCCAGGCTACCCACCGCGCTCTAGGTGCATTGCCCGTGGGGCCTTCAGCACACGCTGGAAGGGGGCCTCCGAGATTCCGGGCTCGCTGGGTGCATGGGAAGCTGGGCGCTCAGACGCCGTGCACGCCGCTGCTCACTCCTTCATCTGGTCACGCCCCTGCAGCCTCTTTTTTTACATCAATGACCCTCTCGCTTCCCTTCTGACTCTTTTGAAAGAGCTCTGGAAACCCTCACTGTCTCTCTTTCTGCTTTTGACCTTCCTTCCCTATGACCAGTTTCCTATATTGTTGGGCCACACAGACCATTCAATATTTAGGAACCAAAATTTCTTTGAATCTTAACCTTATCCTCAAACTGAACTTTCTGCCAATACTAGCCTCTCTGAATGCTGACCTGAAGAGGTGGAAAACACTGACCCTCTCTTGGTTTGGCAGGTGTAATGTTCTCAAAATGAACATAATTCTTCACCTCTTATACCTGTTGCAAACATTCCCTCTTAGGTTCCTCAAGCTTACTTCAGAATGGTACGGGCGGTGTGTCAAATTTATGTGGCAGGGTAAAGCATCCTGTAATAACAGAGCTATCTTACTAAGATCCAAACTCAGGGGAGGGATGGGATCCCAGATCCTGCCATGTACTATACAGCAGTGCAAATGACAAGAGTAACGGGCTGGTGCAATCGTGCATCCCAAAAATGATGGGTGTCTCTGGAGCAAGACTTCACATGCTCTCCCCTTGCGGTACTTCCTTGGGCAGGTAAGCAGCATACCCAGGATCTACATCCCCACCCTTGGTTTAGGCCGTGTCTACGTGAAGTAGACATGGAGCAACTTACTTCTGCCTTACGGGATAAGTCTAGAAACATAGGGCTAGTTGGCTCTATTGAGATCCATTTCAATTCTCTGATGAATATCTCCAGTATGCTAGGCTCTCACCTACATTACTCTCCTGCACGGTGAACCCTCCCCGGTCCCTTTTTTTTTTTTTTCCCTCTTCCCCTCCCTTTTCTCTCTCCCCCCCCCCCTTCTCCTCCTCTCTCTTCCTCCCCTCCATTCTAAAACTTTTCTCCCATACCCCATATACACCTATTAAAATATTGAAAACCTGGTAAACACCAGACTGGTATACATGACTGACGGAATATCCTTTCCGAGAGATTTAGAACTGACAATTCACAGTTATAGTATTCTAGTGTGGTGCAGGTCAACTCGTATTTAATTAACTTCAAATACGTATATAATTGCTGATCACCAGACATGATGTATCTTATCAACATATTTAACCTGAATATGTAAGCCTTTAAATAAAAAGAAATGTTGTAATTGTGAACATGTTGCAATCATGTGACAAACACAGCTATGGTATTTGCAGTAGTTCAATGAAAAGTCCCCACTGGGATAGAAAAATCAATCAGAGGATGTATCCTGAACACCTATAAATGTGCAACCATAAGTACTCTGATCATTTTTCAAAGGGTGGTAGTCTGTTGCCTGTGTGAAAGAGGCCTGAAAAAGTATACTCATATACTCATATACACATATTGTATGGGGTGAAATTCACTATGCAAAGAATGCCCAATCATGTGCAAGGAAAAAAAAAAAGGATTTCTGATCTTACTTGAATTAATGATTTGGGTCAGCGCAGCATCGCTTTGCTAAGTAAACATCGTATGCTCTCAAACCCTAGGTCCAGACCTATGCGCTTTTTAGTGTGTTTTGCAGTTTGCAGAAACGCACTATAGTCCATTTAACATGGTTTCCTATGGTACACGTTCACATCTATGTGTTTTGAAGCAGTGCGTTTTTGGAAAGGGTCTGGGTCTTTTTCCCCCGCGTTTCGCGTGTGATAGACTTCAATGGAATTGCACCATAAATACCAAAAAGTGTTGTGTTTGTGATGCGATTTTTGATGTGTTTTGCAGGTTTTATTTTTCCATTTACACACTGTATATAGTTGGTTGCTAAGGAGCGGGACAGGAAGCCGGCCGCCGCATCCTTAACAACCGATCAGTCATCAGCTGGTTCCCCGCTAACAGCTGAATGTAAAAAACAAAAATTGCCAGCAAAACAAAATTGTAAAAATGGCGTGGGGTCCCCCCCCAGGTCCATACCAGGCCCTTCAGATCTAGTATGGATTCGGAGGGAACCCCCACACCAAAATTTAAAAAAAATGGAGTGGGGTCCCACCCAAAATCCATACCAGACCCTTATCTGAGCATGCAGCCCGGCAGGTCAGGAAAGGGAGGGGACGAGTGAGCGCCCCCCCTCCTGAACCATACCAGGCCGCATGCCCTTAACATTGGGGGATGGGTGCTTTGGGGTGGGGGCATAGCCCCAAAGTACCTTGCCCCTATGTTGATGGGGACAAGGGCCTCTTCCCCACAACCCTGGCCGGTGGTTGTGGGGGTCTTCGAGCAGGGAGTTTATCAGAATCTGGAAGCCCCCTTTAAGAAAGGGACCCCTGGATTCTGGCCCCCATATGTGAATGAGTATGGGGTACATTGAACCCCTACCCATTCACCCCAAAAAGCAGTGAAGTGTTAAAAAAAACAAGAGACAGTTTTTGACAAGTCCTTTATTAAAAATTAAAAATGTCCCCCATTGTAATTCCAAGATGTCTTCTTTCTTCGGCACCAATGTCTTCTTCCTCAGGTAGTTTCTTCTCCCTCTGGTGCAGTCTTCTCCCCCTAGTGCTGTCTTCTCCTTGTCCTGTTTTCTCCTTGTGCTGTCTTCTTCCTCGCCACCGCTTACCCACTAAAAACAAAAAAGTCGATCTTCTAACGCTTTTTTCTCCATGGTGTTGTCTCCTGCTGTCTGCCACTTCTTATATAGCCATAGGGCGTGGCCATCCGATGACGTCACCCAGAGAACCCGCCCCTTGTGACAACGCGTGACTTCACAAGGGGCGGTTCTCCAGGTGACATCATCGGATGGCCACGCCCCATGGCTATATAAGAAATGTCAGACAGCGGGAGACAACAGAACGGAGGAAGGCAGCATTAGAAGAAGATTGTTATTTTAAGCGGGTAAGTGGCTGCGAGGAAGAAGTCAGCTCGAGGAGAAGACAGCTCAAGGAGAAGAGAGCACCAGGGGTTGAAGACTGCACCGGAGGAAGAAGGAACTACCGGTACTGGAGAAGGAAGACATTGGAGCTACGACAGGGGACATTTTTAACAAAGGACTTGTCAAAACCCGTCTCTTGTTTTTTTAACACTTTACTGCTTTTTGGGTTGAATGAGTAGGGGTACAATGTACCCCATACACATTTACATAGGGGGGCTGGGATCCGGGGCCCCCTTTCTTAAAGGGGGCTTCCAGATTCCGAAAAGCCCCCTGCCCGCAGCCCCCGCAAAAGGCCCACCAACATGGTCATATTTCTGAAAATAAAAATTCAGCAGATTAAATTAAATGTAAATCCAAATAATAGGCCACCAGGATCCTCAGCTTGCACATCAATGTACATATACTAAATTATAAAGAAAATCGACAAACTCCACTTAAATTGTTATTGTATGATAAATATTTTGTTCTCTTCTATTTTTATACAGATGTTGCTGTAGTGGACATGAGCGACGTAGGAAGACAACCCTCTCTTTTTTATCATCTTGGAGTTCGAGAAAGTTTTGACATGGCAAACAATGTTATTATTTATCATGATACAGACCCTGATACATCATTGTCCCTCAAGGTAATAAATTCTTCATTAAGCTTTATGGCAGCTCTTCTCAACAAGAGTTCTGGGGGTTCCTTTAGTTGTGACTGATTGACCTCCCATTTGATGGTGCCTGCATAATTCCAGGGCCAAACACTTGACAAAACAAGGAGCATGACACCAATGCTATTTTTAGCTGTCTGTAGGAGTGGCATTCTGACCACCACTGCAAGGTGGCATTCGTCCTACTGATCACCAATTTAAGAGGCATTTATTCATTGATTCCCACTAAGCTGATTTTAGGGCTGGTGCACACCGGGAATCGCAATGCAATTCACATGCAGTTCTGTGTGGTGCGATTTCAACCTATTCATTTTGAATGGGCTAAAATTGCCACCTCAATAAAAGTAGTGCATGCAGTGCTTTTGGAAACTCACTGCAACCAGATCGCATGATACTTCTGCACCATGCGATTCAGTGAGGGCAAATGCACTGCATTTGCAACCTGCATTTGGAGTGTCGTTAACCTAAAGTTCACCCTTCGTAACTACAAGTACCATCATCCTTTGCGGTTGTTGGCTTGCAGTTCTCAGTGAACTACCAGGGCACTGCTGAGCACTCTAGGTAGTACATTGAGTCTTACTTTCAGAGTGCCTTGCTTTGCAGGCTCATAGTAAAGAAAATAAGAAATACACATTTTTTTACCTGCAAAAAGATGTGCATTTAATATTATTTTTACAAAGGTGAACTTATCCTTTAAAGCGGTTGTCTCCCCTCCTAAAAAAAAACTGAAAAAAAAAACACCTGCAAGCCAAAGGCATAATGAGTTAGTATGCACCGCATACTAGCTCATTATGAAGTACTTACCTTAGAACGAAGCTCCGACAGGTCCGCCCGGTCCCGTGGAGGGAGCTGCCGTCTTCCCTCCGTGGATCCTTCCGGGTACGCGGCTCCCGCGCTGTGAGTGGCCGGAGCCGCGACAAATCACTCCCGTGCACGCGCGGGAGCCTGTCTTTTACGGCGGACTCTGCGGCAGGGTCGGCACTATGCGCCGGGCCTTTGCCGGGACATTGAAAGGAAGGGGTTACTGTATCCTTGGCTAGCTCCTGTACCTCAGACAGGCACCTTAGTGATCAACAGACATGTCTGGAGACAATTCCATGAACAATAAAGAAACACACACACTCAGCACAGTTATCAGGGAATTGTCTGTATTCTTGAACTCTAGGGCGTCTTTTTATAAGACAGTACACGTCACACAGAATAATCAAGAATTTACACATGCGCAGTATAAAAAATGACACAGCAGAAAAATAAGCAGTTATAACCAGTTTAAACTGATTCTTGTTTCCCACTAACTTTATGCAGACTGTTACTTGACCTTAGCCCTACATACCAGGGCATTGGCAGCTGATGCAAGCCGAAGAAAGATAAAGGGGAATCTATCATGGGGACTTGTACAAATAAAATGGAAGTAACATAACAGCAAGGCCTATTCCTTCAATCCCCTCTTAAGTCATACACATGATTTCTTCCAAAGCATCTCACTTAGGGTTCACTTTTTAATATCACCTAATCTATTTTTCTTTCCCCGGTTCTCCACAAACACATTCTGTGCATCTGGAAGGGCCACAGAAGACATGTCCTGTCTTGGGGACGTGTCCTGATGGATGAGATCCAAACAATCATGTTGTGGAACAATCTCATCCTGTTCTCTTTTAATTCTAACAAAACATTGAGGATTAGGGCTGGGCCTGAGGTAGGAGAAGCATATTTTATCTTTATCTTAGGGTAGGAGAGCAGTATAACCTTATAACAACTAAGCCTTTGGGCCGACATATGTTGGGTGTGTAAAGTGGTATCCTGTCCCAGAGTGAATGATGTAGCCATTTCCACCACCATCACACAGGATGCTAAAGCTCTGAGACACACAGGTATGCCTTGAACCTGTACTGGAACCATTTTTGAGAAAAAAACAACAGGGCGGAGCTTGCCTCCATGTTCCCGAGCTAGGACTCCCGCCATCGTTTTTCAGTTGTCCCTGGCAAATGATCTTGCCATAATCAGGCAGGCCTAGACTAGGGGCCGTTACCATAGCATTTTTCAAATACACAAAAGCATTACACATTTGCTTTGACCAATTTACACAATCTGGCATATCGGAACCTGTGGCATGTCTCAGGAGATTGTCATAGTAGGAACAGTCAGGTATTCATTGGCGGCAGTAACCAATCATGCCAAGGAAGGTAAGCATGACCTTCTTGGTCAGTGGGCGGGGCAGACCCATGAGAGCCGCAGCTCTCTTGTGACTGACTTTCTTTCTCCTTTTGTGAGGACAAAACCAAGGTACTCAACAGTTTCCTCGCACCACTGCAGTTTCTTTCTAAACACTTTGTGACCATTTTCAAATACACAGTTTATGAGATCCATACTGTCCTCCTGTCCGGCTGCCTGATTTGAATTAGGACCGAAGCATGATGGGAAGTCCAGGACCTCAGTGTGGCCTGGAGCATAATCGAGTAGACTACAGGTGAGTCCACATAGCTCTGGGGCATTCTACACCAGATAAGTTGGCGATTCTTTAAACAAAAGGCAAATATTGGCCGTGTCTCCTTATCCACAGGGACAAAAAAAAAACATTTGCCAGATCAATCACTGTAAAACACTCTGCATCTGATGGAATGGAGGACAGGAGTGATTGCACATCTGGCACTTTTGGGGCAATGGGGACCACAAGTTCATTTATGGGTCTCAGATCCTGTACAAATCTGTAGCTGCCATCTGGTTTCTTCACTGGGTTAATTGGGGTATTACAGGTAGAAACTGTGTTTTTGAAAATACATTCTTCAAGAAAGTGTTTTACCATTGGGGCAATACATTCCTCCTTTTCTTTTGATAAAGGGTACTGTTTATGGTACACAGGCTTTGCCCATTCCTTAAGAGTGGCCTTGTAGGGGGTACAGGAAATGAGGCCAACATCAAAAGAATTTTCTGCCCATACTCTGTCCTACCTGGAGGTGGGCCATGGGTGTCTGCCACAATCATGGTTAGGAGGGAAATTATTAGGACCTTTGTGGATTGGGCTACAATCCCACCCTTCTTTGTGGTTCTGATATTAACTGCTTCCCGACCGCGCGCCGTCTTTTCACGGCGGCAGTCGGGGAGCTGGGCGAGAATCGCCGTAAATATACGGCGATTTGCATATTGGCCACCAGGGGGCGCGCGCGCGCACCCGCCGCACTCCTGAGGAGTGTGCCCGCGGCTCGGGCGGACCCGATGTCCGCCGGCGAGCCGCGATGAGCGGCTACAGGGAAAAGAAGGGGAACCGCCGATGTAAACACGGCGGTTCCCCGCCCTGTCAGTGGGGCATGGGTGATCTACTGATCCCAGTCACTGGGATCAGTTAGATCTCTCATGCCCATGTTAGCCCAACCCCCCCACAGTAAGAACACACCCAGGGAACACAGTTAACCCCTAGCTCCCCCCCCCCAGGTTAACCCCTTCACTGCCAATGACATTTATACAGTAATCAGTGGACATT
>BLSH010510817.1:196400-220147 GCA_018402905.1 Glandirana rugosa
GCTCAGGCGGTGTGGGCGAGGGACCGGGGGGCCTGTGTTACTCGCTCGCTCGCGCGGAGGCCGCCGTGCGCACGCGAGTGTCACGAGCTAGAGCGTCGGCGGCAGCATACTGCCGCAAAACGCTATAGCTTGGTGGAACAGCGGCAGTTGGACGCCAACCACCAGCCGTTCACCAATTTGTTATACCGGTATACAAAACATAAAACACTAATTATACACAAATAACGGTTGGTCAACAAATAAAGATCCTCTTTTTACATTACTATTAAGTGACTGGAGAAAGTAAAAGAAATCAAAGATCACGATTTTTTCATTTCGTAGTTAAGTGGACAGACTATACCAAACTACAACGTCGCACGACCGCGCAATTGTCAGTTAAAGCGACGCAGTGCCGAATCGCAAAAAGTGCTCTGGTCCTAAAGCTGCAAAACCTTCCGGGGCTGAAGTGGTTAATGTTTACATAAACAAACTAAATGTTAACAATTATGGTGATGCAAGCTGTCAATGTATGCTGTAATCTTCATCTTTAGTTCTCGGACATCAAACCATATCAGACAGGTGAATTGATGCTTTACTTTTTTAGCACTAGAAACTAAAGAAAATGAAAGAGGTCAGTGAATTATCATTACATTTTTCTCCTAGAAATAAACAACTGGTTGGCAATAAACACATATTAATCACAAAATACAAAACATATGGCCATATTGTTTAACCACTTGCCGACCACCAACCGCAGGTTGACGGCGACAAGGTGGTTCGATATCGCAAAACGCCGTCATACGACGGCGGCTGCGAGATCGAGCACTGTGAGCGCACGCGTGCCGCCGGAGGCGCGCTCGCTCGCTCATTGTGTCCGGGGGGCCAGGGAGCGGGTGTGGCGGACTCGATCTCTGCCGGCTACCCGGGATGCCCCCCCCCCAGAGTGAAAGAACGGAGGTCCATGAATGTAAACACGGATCTCCGTTCTGTGAGATGGGGAAGGGCTGTGATCACAGCCTTCCTCTATATGGAAGCTGTGATCGCTCCCCTTCCCCTGCTAGGGCAGCCCCCATACAGTTAGAACACGCCCAGGGAACACAGTTAACCCTTAGAGCGCCCCCTGCAGGTTAACCCCTTCACTGCCAATGGCATTTACACAGTAATCAGTGCATTTTTATAGCACTGATCGCTGTATAAATGCCAATGGTCCAAAAAAAGTGTCAAAATGGTCCGACATGTCCGTCCCAATATCGCAGTATCGCTAAAAATGTTAGATTGCCGCCATTACTTGTAAAAAAATAAAAAAAAAAATAAAAACCCGCAACTTTTGCGAAAACCAATCAATAAACGCCGATTGCTATTTTTTTAATCACAAATATGAGGAAGAATATAAAATCGGCCAAAACCGTTGAAAAAAATGTTTTTTTATATATTTTTTTTGGATTTGTATTTTAGCAAAAAGTAAGAAATTTGTTTTTTTTTTCAAAATTGTCGCTTTTCTTTTGTTTATAGCGGCGATCAGAAATGACGCAGCGGTGATCAAATACCACCAAGAGAAAGCTCTATTTGTGGGAAAAAAAGGACGCAAATTTCGTTTTGGTACAACGTCGCACGACCGCGCAATTGTCAGTTAAAGCGACGCAGCGCCGAATCGCAAAAAGGCCTCTGGTCCTAAAGTGTGAAATCCTTCCGGGGCTGAAGTAGTTAATAAGAGTGCACTCTTTTGTACCCATATGAAATAAATTCATAATTATCACCACGTGGATTTTCATTAACTGGCGTCCATCAAAAACTATCAATAATAATTCACCATAACCTTTATGGTATGTTCATAACATTTTGCACAAAGATTATACATCACCAAATCCATTGATTTTTCTATTTCAACCTCTTCCCATACAAATCTTGAAAACTTCTAGAAATAAATCTGGTCATTTCTGTATTAACAAAAACTTATAAAACAATCATTAGTGTTGTATTCTAAAGTATCACACTTCATTACAATCATTAATCAAGACAATACATACATAGACATACATCTCCAGTGATCATTCACTATTGTCCTATCATATACTGTTAAGTAAAAATGATCTAAGCCTGGTCTTTACTAGTCAACTGTCTTGTTCAAAGGATTTTCATTAAAGGTACAACCAGGTTTTTATCAGTGGGTAGAGCCTTTTACCTTTCCACGCCCAATAGGCTGGAAAGGAGAACTAAACATTTAAATAATTATAATAATCATGGCTACCTTTAAGGAATTTAAAGGGCGTTGGCTGCACTCAGCCATTTTTTCCTTTGTTTCAAATAATGCTAGAGTTACATAGCAAAACTAACCATTTCAACTAGGATTTTATTTCTACAAAAGTATTTAAAAAAGTCCTTTACCTTACAAAGTTTTTATTTTTTACATCACTTACTTTTGCGAAACACATGTCATACTAGTATTTTATAGTTGTTCGAAACGTAACACATTGCCCTACATTTCACAGACCTAGCTCGTCACACAAAATACCTTACACAGTATATCTCTATTAGATTACAAGCTTCCTGAAGGTAGGGACCGATGTGAACACACAATATACATACAAAGCACCGCTCAAACCGACAGCGCTATACAAGTACCTGAAAATAAATAAATCAAAGGAGAGAAGGAATGTGGCTAGAAGCCTGTCTCATCCTTTTACACAGAAACACACAGAACAAGGGGGAGGGGGGGGGGTCAAATCATCTCTCTCAATATTAAACTCACAGACTCTCAAACATAAGCTCTTCATAAAACATTTCTCATCACAACACAAAGAGCTCAACATATACACACATCCTGCACACCACTGTAGCCCCACAATCTCAACGGTCAGCTCATCATCCCCCACATTCAGGCTTCGGGACATAAGGGGGAGGGTGGCTTGGAGAACGGCATAAGAGGGTGTGTGGGTCTATCTATTTCTGACTCACACTCATGTAATTTCTGAAAAATCTTATTGTGATTTATTCACAATTTGTTCTGTTTCTTATTATCTCTCTTATGCCATATGGGGCGTAATCAAGCCAGTTCTCTCCTTTTAAAACTTTTTCCATGCGACAGGGAGAGAGAAAGCAAAAGTAAAGAGATCACCATGTGCACTGTCGTCGGTCTTATCTCTGTTTCTTACCTTTGTTCGGGGGTCCCAGACTTCCCCGGTGCTTTTCAAAGCACTTTTCTTATTTCTCTATATACTCGGGGGTCCCAGACTTCCCCGGTGCTTATCAAAGCACTTTTCTTATTTCTCTATATACTCGGGAGTCCCAGACTTCCCCGGTGCTTATCACAGCACTCTAACTGGCCAGTTAGTTTTACTTTTATCTCAACAGGAGGATATTATTTTAGCCTTTCAGATTCAAATGGGTCTTGGAGACATCCATACCTACGGCAATGCAATCGCCGTCAAAAAGACAAATATTACTTACCGAAGGTGGTCCCCAAGATCTCCGGATGAGCCCCCAGCTGAAAGGAAGGGGTTACTGTATCCTCCGCTAGCTCCTGTACCTCGGACAGGCACCTTAGTGATCAGCAGACATGTCTGGAGACAATTCCATGAACAATAAAGAAACACAAACACTCAGCACCGTTATCAGGGAATTGTCTGTATTCTTGAACTCTAGAGCCTCTTTTTATAAGACAATATACGTCACACAGAATAATCGAGAATTTAAACATGCTCAGTATAAAAAAAATCACACAGCAGAAAATAAGCAGTTATAACTGGTTTAAGCTAGTTTAAACTGATTTATATGCGGACTGTTACTTGATCTTAGCCCTACATACCAGGGCATTGGCAGCTGATGCAAGCCGAAGAAAGATAAAGGGGAATCTATCATGGGGACTTGTACAAATAAAATGGAAGTAACATAACAGCAAGGCCTATTCCTTCAGACATCACTTCGCATGCGCCTGCTGACGTCAGCAGCGCTTGCAGTGAGAATATCTCCTAAACCGTACAGGTTTAGGAGATATTCTTTTTACCTACAGGTAATGCCTTCTAGTGTAAATCATTTCAGATCCTGGTCATTAACAGACTTGATCACTCTAGCGCCCTGCTGTGTGTGTCTATGGATGCTGAACGCGGCTGCATATGTGCCCCCATAGCATACAGCTTATGGGGGCACACACAGAAGAGTTGGAGCTGAGAGTGCCAGCGGGTGACCCCAGAAGAGGAGGTTCAGAGCCTGCTGTAAGGTCACATTTTAACAATCGGGATAGTCACCAGCTTAACCAAACTGCCATGATATATAGAGGACTGTACCAGCAGCTGAACAAGGAGTGATACCACAAGCTGGTGACTCCAGTGCAACCACATTTTCCATCCATGCCATACTCACATAGTAACTAGATTTAAGACCTGTTTAGACTATCATACAGGAGCCTTTAGACATACTTTGGGCTGAGCGGTGCTGTCACCTAACCACACATTTTGGGGTTGATTTACTAAAACTGGAGCATTCAGAATCTGGTGCAGCTCTGCATGGTAGTCAATCAGCTTCTAACTTCAGCTTGTTCAGTTAAGCCTTTAGAATAAAACCTGGAAGCTGATTGGTTTCTATGCTGAGCTGTACCAGATTTTGCACTCTCCAGTTTTAGTAAATCAACCCCTTTGTGTTTAGAATTCTTGTGAGAAGAGAGGGGGCCAGGTAACAACATTAAACAGAGAAAATAAAATCTACCAATGTCACAGCCCGGATTTTATTTTCAGATCTCTTCTCTGGAAACTTTTTGGAAGCTGGAAAATGATAAAGCCAAAAATTGTGAAATTCGCCCTCTTGTGGAGGAGTAAAAAGCAGGAGCAATGCTCATTCTATGTCTTATTTCAGCTAATAAACTATGATTGTGTAAAACTGACTGCTGCTCTAATCAGTAAGTAATTACTTAGGACTTTGTGGAGTGAAGGAGACTGGAGCAATAGTCCACGGCAACTAATGTTACTTGATTTTTAGTTTTCTTTTGTCTTAGTCATAACAGAAATCAGAATTTATGACAGTAATAATTTAATTAATGGTTTCATGTATTTTATTTTAGGATATGGTGGCCCAGAAGAACACTGTGAGTATTAAACTTTTTTATTTCTTATATACAGTATGTTACCTTTATGCATCATGCATTGTATTTTTTTCTATTTTTCAGTGTAATTTTTGGTCTGTATGTGTGTGCATTTAAGCATATTCATATTAATCAGTACTAGGTCAGTAATAGGACAATTTTATCAGAAGCTGCCTGGATAAGCAGCAAAAGATCCATTCCAGTTGGAGATGAAAAAACTACTAGTAACTGTATGTTTTTTTTGTGAGAATGCAATTAACAAGAACAATGGCCGCAACATTTGGCTGACAAGTCGAATCAAGAAAGACAATATACAGTATGTTAGTACAAGATGAGAGAGACCTAGCAGTGCTGGGTCTAGTGGTGTACATTGAGAAACATTTGAATGGATGGCAGTCGGACTAGTAAATAGCAAGCAAAGGGAAGAGGGGGAGGCCTCACATGCAATTCAGTTTAAGAGAGGTGCGGAATGTCAATTGGAGGATCATTTGCTAGGAGTCTGAGTAGATACAATTTAGTGTGTTGAAAGCATTGCGTTATAGACTGTTGAGTTTCTTCCGGCAAGGTTTGAATGAAAGATTCCCAAATGTTATAGAAATTTTGAACCTGTAATTCCTTATGCAGGGAGGTCTCCACCCATTCCATTTGAAAAACGTGGGATAATTTAGCTATACAGAAATAGTGTAGATCCACTAAACTACAGTGCCTCAAAAAAGTATTCATACCCCTTGAAATTTTCCACATTTTGTCATGTTACAACCAAAAACAAATTTATTTTATTGGGATTTTATGAGATAGACCAACACAAACTGGCACATAATTGTGAAGTGAAAGGAAAATGATAAATGGTTTTCAAAATTCTTTACAAATAAATATGCGAAAAATTTGGCATACATTTGTATTCAGCCCCCCTTAATCAATACTCAATACTGTAGAACCACCTTTCGCTGCAATTACAGCTGCAAGTCTTTTTGGGTATGTCTCTACCAGCTTTTCACATCTAGAGAGTCACATTTTTGCCCATTTTTCTTTGCAAAATAGCTCAAACTTTGTCAGATCGGATGGGCAGCGTCTATGAACATCAATTTTCAAGTCCTGCCACAAATTCTCAATTGGATTTAGTTCTGGACTTTGGCCATTCTACCACATGAATATGCTTTGATGTAAACCATTCTATTGTAGCTCTGGCTGTATGTTTAGGGTTGCTGTCCTGCAGGAAGGTGAACCTCCACCTCAGTCTCAAGTCTTTTGTCTAAAATTGCCTGTATTTTGCTCCATCCATCTTACCATCAACTCTGACTAGCTTCCCTGTCCGTGCTGAAGAAAAGCATCCCCACAACATGATGCTGCCACCACCATGTTTCTCGGTGGGGATGGTGTGTTCAGGGTGATGTGCCGTGTTCATTTTCTGCCATACATAGTGTTTTGCTTTTAGGCCAAAAAGTTACCTTTTGGTCTCATCTGACCAGAACACCTTCTTCCACATGTTTGCTGTGTCCCCCATATGGCTTTTTCGCAAACTGCAAACAGGACTTCTTATGGCATTCTGTCAACAATGTCTTTCTTCATAAAGGCCAGATTTGTGACGTGTGCGACTAATAGTTGTCCTGTGGACAGATTCTCCCACCTGAGCTGTGGATCTCTGCAGCTCCTTCAGAGTTACCATGGACCTCTTGGCTGCTTCTCTGATGAATGCTCTCATTGCCCGGCCTGTCAGTTTAGGTGGACGGCCATGTCTTGGTAGGTTTGTAGTTGTGCCATACTCTTTCCATTTTCAGATGATGGATTGAACAGTGCTCTGTGAGATGTTCAAAGCTTGGGATAATTTTTGGGGCATTTTTGTATAACCTAACCCTGCTTTAAACTTCTCCACAACTTTATCCCTGGCCTGTCTGGTGTATTCCTTGGTCTTAATGATGCTGTTTGTTCACTAAGGTTCTCTAACAAACCTCTGGGGGCTTCACAGAACAGCTGTATTCATACTGAGATTAAATTATACCTAGGTGGACTCTATTTACTAATTAGGCGACTTCTAAAGGCAATTGGTTCCACTAGATTTTAGTTAGGGGTATCTGAGTAAAAGGGGCTGAATACAAATGCACACCACACTTTTCAGATATTTATTTGTAGAAAAATTTGGAAAACCATTTATCATTTTCCTTCCACTGCACAATTATGTGCCACTTTGCGTTGGTCTATCACATAAAATTCCAATAAAAAAACATTTAAATTTTTGGTTGTAACATGACAAAATGTGGAAAATTTCAAGGGGTATGAATACTTTTTGAAGGCACTGTAGTCTTCCGTGTCCCAAGGAATATGATAGTAAGCAGTTGCTTTGAGCCCCCTGAGATTTTAATGCCGGGAAATTAATTGGGCTAAAAGGAGCCCATTAGGGAGTTAGAAGTAAGTAGTTTACCAGGTATGTGGTAGCATAACTATATCTTTTCATACTTTTTGTAGCGTGTTAAATTTACTACACATACACACAGAGAGACATGAATCTAAATATGTCCCAGTCATTTTATTAATGTGATCACATTTGTTCTTCAAGCCTCCAATATATCTTCAGCTGTTTTCTCAGCCAGCACCCCGTGTCACTTATCTAATCATAACCATACATTTCCTTCTGACCTGTTTATTCAAAAACATCACTTCTTGGACCACTGTGTCATGTTTCGTTACTAATTTTTATAACCATTCTCAGCCCAACTACATTAACAGTGACGCCAGTGACACGCTTAGCTGAAAAGATTGGTCAGCGGTCACAATACATAAAATTGTGTTTGGGATCTGTAAATATAGATAGCTGATTATTAAGACAATGGCAAGAAATATCGAAGAGGAGCTATACCTGTCAATTAAAATAGGAGTACAATACATTTAGAAACTTAAAGTGCACTCAACTTGAAGGATTGCCACCTCATTAGCCACTTACAGGCTGATGAATTCTCATCTGCCTCTTCACAATTCTGGTTTGGTTATATTGTAATTATCACCCTGGGTATAGCCACTGGGCTGTAGTAGCTGCGTGATTTATCCAAAGCTTCACACTGGCTAGAATATAAGAATTCAGAATGTTGCATTTTGCCTTACCAACAAGATGGAGAACTTGGTGAGGATATCTATGACATAACATTTTATGGTGCTGAAGAATATTGCTTATTTTAGTGATTTGATGTTTGTGGAACTCTGTGGGGTTCATTTATTAAAACTGGAGAGTGCAAAATCTGGTGCAGCTCTGCATGATAGCCTAGTCAGCTTCTAACTTCAGGTTGTTCAATTGAGCTTTGACAAAAAAAACTGGAAGCTGATTGGTTTCTATGCAGAGCTGCAGCACATGTTGCACTCTCCAGTTTTAGTTTATCAACCCCTGTTTGTATGTAAGATGTCACAATTCAAAATAACATGTAAAGACAGAGGTGTGGGTGCTGCCATTTCTGACTTTTTAGGGCTCTTTCACACTGGCGTACACCAGCAGATCTGCCTGCTCAGCAGGGGATCTCTCCACTGTTCCCCGCTGAAGAGGTGGATGACAGGTCCGTGTCTGCTCCACTGATGCAGAGCGGACATGGACACAGCTCACTATCCTCTATGGGTAATCAGATGTAAACAGACCGGCTGTCCGTTTACATCTGACTGTCATCCAGACCACCAGATGGATGGGGAACTGATCACTCGTCCATCTGTTTTTGGTGGAAAGGATCGGATGTCAGTGGGTGTCAATGGGCACGTCAGTTGACATCCGCCACTCCATAGAGGGCATTGGATGGTCCGATTGGTCTGCCCGTGTGAAACTGGCCCTAAACATGCCACATCCAGGGGTACAATGTTGATCCTGGCTAGTGAGTCATTAAGCTTTGAGCAGCCACTGATGAGTTGGAAACCTTGACCCAGTATGTGAATCACAAAGGATAGTCAGAATGATAAAAATGATAGCACTGAAACTTGCACTTGCCAAAACATGTTAATAATCACAACTCTCAACTGTCCTAACAGATTTCCTTTAAACATAAATGTGTTGGAAAGGTATAGCTAAAACATGAAACCTAGAGCAAAGAAGTGAAGGCATGGACAAAAACTACTTAGATATAATTTGTTAGGATTTAATTGAAATGGTCCTACTTACCCTTTGCATCCAAGAACCCATTGGTTCTTACAGGAAAACTTTAAAAGCTACATTTAATGCAGTTGTCTATTAAGCTTTTATGGACTTTTAGTGCTGATTTGAAAGAGTGTTTGAGGTTTGAATCTGAATACAGTTTGTAAAGTATTTTCTACAAATGTGAAATACAGTTTTGTCATTTTAAATTGGATGTTATAGAACAATTATACCCTTAGTGCCGGCTCACACAGGGGCTGCTTCAAAGTCGCCTGATTCTCGTCCGACTTTGCAAGCCGCGACTTCAGTGCGGCTTGCAAACAACTTCTGTATAGAAGTCAATGCAGGTCACTTTGAAGTCGCCCCAGAAAGTTGCAGGAACCTTTTTTAAAGTCGGAGCTACTTGAGTCACTCTTGTTAGAACAATTCCATTGTACTGCATGGAACAGTGACTAGGTCGCCTGACAAGTCGCCCCTGTGTGAACCGACACTTAAAGTGTGCGTGGAAGGCACACAGAAGCTACATTGTTCTCAACACCTGACTTCATTCTTGGCAACAAAGTCTTTGCATGTCTCTTATGCCAAAAAAACATATTTAAGTTAGACTTTCATTCCACTAAATTGATACAAAACTGACATGCCTATACACCCTTAACCTATTCCAGCATTGCCCTGCGGCCAGTCATAGTACAGGTCACGTGGTTGTTCCCAGGATCTCTGCTTCCTGTTCCTGAGGGCTGATAATGGATAATTTATATAGCTTCTGAATTCTTAAGTCTTTGTTTACATCCATACATTGGGAGTTTTCAACTATTGCATAAAAAGTACAAAAAAAAATGGCCATGGGAAATGGCCAACATATGACAAAGTATTGTTAGTGCAGAAATAAATGTAATGGAAGTTGGATAGAGGGCTGTACTTTTTACAGATGTGGTACACAAATTCTTAAACAAGAAATAAACATTTTATTTTTGGATAGATGCTTTGGCAATGATGCATGAATATTTCAGAAACATCGTTTTTTTTATTGAGGGTTTGAATGTGGGAATCTTTTGATACACACAACTATCTCTGTGCCCAGAAGTTTCATTAAAGGTCATTGAAGACTTCTGAGACTGAAAATCTGAATTTTACTGTAATATCTATAAGGCAAATGTGCAAACTCTCATAGGCTACCTAGAATCATTAGATGGTGATTTCAAGAAATGGTTAAATTTGAGTCAAAAAGTCATTCATCTGAGGAAGAATATTTACATAAATGACCTTTTGTACACAAACTTTGGCAGAAGATCAATAGTGTATTGCAACATATTTTTCTCTATTTTGAATACAGCATGTCAGTTTTACTGTCCTAAAATTCTCTAATTCTTGGTGCATTTCCTGTACCTGGAAAGATTATTTTTATGTTAATTGGCACCATTGCTTGTGTATTTTGGAAATCATTAGGATTTTGGTAGGTAAGATTGTTACTGTTTATGGAAAGATCTTCCATATAAAAGATTCTTTCACAAGTTTGGTGAGCACTGTCTTTCGGCTATAGGTACTGTATAAGTCCATTAGCCTTTTGAGAACCTGTCCCAGTTCAACACTTTTACCAGGTTGTTTTTTATGAAATATAAAAGTGCCAAACCCTCCATATTCTAAAATATATTATGGACTGTTTTTTCAGTGTAAAAGGTTTAAAGGTTTAAAGTTCAAAGGAAACCTGTATGGAGGAAGTATGGAGGCTGCTATTGCTGACCTCAGCCTAGCCAGTGATGTCCCCCATCAGCCATGGCCAATAAGCAGTTAGTGGACAGACTCGATGGACTACTCTGTCTTTTTCTGCCGTCACTTTTCTATGTTTCTATGTCTGACAGTCCTGCTGTCCTCAGTGAGCCAGAGGCCATGACATAGTGTGCATGTGTGGCCTTTCTACATAGGCCTAATGGAGAGGCTGTCTACTTGCAAGCCTGCAGGATAAGGACTACTACATTATGATCTATGTACAGTATACTGTAGAAGCCACACATGGATAGATTGCCATGGCCGGTCAAATATGTAGCCCTTTGATCTCAGGTTAGTAATGTGTGGTATAAGTGGAATCGGACAGGTAAGGGGGGCAGTTGATCCCAAGTTGTTTGAAAGATGAGTTATTCTAGTCACTTACCAGGTTGCTAATTATCTATAGTATGATAATCACTAAAGTGTTTAGTGGCTTAACCCTTTGGACTTACAGCATAAAAGATACTAGTCTGGTTATCGTATCTACTCACTTAAACGCTCAAAGATGAAAGAACTAAATTGCCAGTTAGCAATTCTGAGGGTATGATAGCATAGGTTATGGGCTGCAGAATGATTTTTATCTCTTAAATATAACACGTTTCAAAATGACATTGGATGTACAAGTAAACTGGAAAACACTTAAAACTGAACTCCAGGGATAACATATTTGACATATGTTACTCTGGGCCAGTTTGTCACAATGTAAGTATGCTTATGTGATACCCGATTGGCCTCTGTGGAAGCTGTAGCCTTAGTTACTACAGTGATGGCCATGGTGTTTGGGTGCTGTGCAATATACTGTATAGGGTGGTAAACTCTGATGCACAGAAGCATTGGCTATTACACATGTACAGGGTGGTACAGCTGTTCATTCTATGGCCAGCTGTTCGCTCCACCTGCAGCACCTTGGGCATGGGAAAATTACCCTAAGCATTATTTATATCTGCAAACGTCCATGTGCATGAGGCTTTAATTAATTAGTCCTTCACCAGTGACTTCTGTATGATTCTAAATGCTTGTTACTATTTATTGCAAATTTAAAGGAAACATGTCATGGGAGAAATATGGAAGCTAAAGTTGCTGCCCTCATCCCTATGACTTACTCACCCACAAAAAGTATAGGGATTAGGAATTCTAACTTCTCTCTTACTTTTTTTTGCTGTATGCTTGTTTCAGGCCTGTAACTAAGTGTTGACGTCAGGCAAACAGCCAGGTCATTAGTATGTTTTAGTGGGGCCAGCAATGGCAACCTACATGTTTCTCTCATGGCAGGCATGTTAATTAAAGTTATTAAAATTCCATTTTACTAAAGCAAGATCACTGAATCTAGAAATCTAAAATTCTGATTGGTTGGTAAGTTACTGCAATTTGCACATTTTGCAATCGACCCCTGGTTATTATTTAGTATGTTTTGTAATGAACAAAAAAAAGTTCTTTTTGAACACAGGCTCGCTCTAGCATTCATGAACCACTGCCAAAGAAATGATTTGTAGATAACTTTTTCCCACATCACATCATTGTATTTAATCTCAATTATGAGATTTTAATTGGGGAAAATCTGAAGAAGCTTACTGAGTTAAAAACAAAAATTAAAACTTCAATTATTTAATGAATGACATTTAGCAGTGTCTGATACTGACATAAAATAGTAATAAGTACTTGATCACTTAAAACAAATTAGTCCCTTTTTTTGTTTCTTTTCTTGCCACTGTTAGAAATTTAGTGCAGCACGTGTGTTTTTGGTATTGATACTTTTGGTGCCCAAATATGGTTAGCACATACTTTTAGGGGTTCATTTGGCGTTAAAGCTACTCTGTCAGCAAGTTTAGCAAATTAAAGTAAACCTAGCTGGGAAAAAAGGGCAAATACTTGTTTTTTTGCAGCTAGATCTTAAAAGGCTTGTTGCTGATTTCCTGCCACTGTCCCTATCTGACACTTCTTTATGTGCCGAATACCTGCTTCCCTGCCACACGCTGTCCCCACTCTTGCAGTAATGTAGGAGCCAACAGATGGATTCACAGTGCAAAGTGGGAGAGCAGGTATTTGACACACCCAAAAGCATCGCATGTCTGCAGAAATTGGCTGATTGCTGATTTCCAATGATTTAGATGAGCAGAATAGGATAGGATTGGCTAGTGTATACTGTAACAGATTTTACTGGTGGTATAAATACTGGGGAGGAAGCATGCATGCTGGAGAACAAATATCGCTGGTGGTATATATGCTGCAGGGTGAGCTGTGTGCAGATCTCTCCAGTTCTAATGATGGTGGGTACTGGTAGTGAGCTGTGTGCTGGAATGCAGATCTCACTAGTACTATGGATGCTGATTAGTGAACAGGGGCGAAGACCTCACTGATGCTCCAGGGTGGAGGGTAGTTTGTGATTGTTGGGGTCCAGGAACAGGTTAGTAAACCTTATCCTCAATGTACGATCAGACTGCAGCTCACAGATCTCTTCCTGTTTAAGTGTTTCTAAAGTCTACTTTTTAACCTTAATACATTCCCTGCATTAAGGGAAAAACATTATTTACTTGGGGAATTCTTTTTGGTTATTGTGGCATTGCATTAGCTACAAGTTGTTTTCCTTTATGAAGGCCCCAGTTCCCCCATTACCAGTCAGGGTAACCTTCTCCCTCAGTTTGACTCCCTTTCAGTAAAACCTTCAGTCTGCACTATTTTCAGAGTGTCTAGACTTAAATCCCTTGTTCAAGTGTATCTCCCTAGTCATTGAGAGCTGTACTCAAATGTGCCTGCTTCTCCTTCCAGGTATTATTCAGCCCTTACTTGCCCTGACTTTATTTAACTTACTGAGCATGTCATGCTGGATTCCCTTAGGACAAAGGAGTAATCTTGAAGGCTCATTGGGAACTTGTATTGTCAAAGTTTGTTTGTGCATTTTTATTTAAGGTGATCATTTCCTAGTTTTTTTGTTTCATAATACCTAGTTTTTTGCACTAGGATTACATTCCTTCTGTCCTTAACAAAGAACTTTGTCTTTTAGGTATACAATTTATTTTCTGCCAAAGGCAGGTTTGCTGAATATTGGCACATCCTATAACACTTTGGTGGTGATAGACAGATTCCGTTCTTGTACTTCTACCTCCTCCCCAAGACCCCCTTTTTTTTGCAAGGGTTGTTGGTGTTGCCTTACCTACTCTTATTTTATTGAAGGACTTGGAGGTATTATTAGATATTAATTTCATTACGTTGCCTTAGCTATTCCTCTCCCTGAAGTCAAAGATTAGGGATATTTACTGAGCCTTAGCTCTTTAAATATTTTTTTATTCAGACATGTCTTCTATGCACAGGTTTTCTTTTCCCTGAAGTCATGGCTTAGGTAAAATAAAACCCTGGACTTGCCCTTTGGGTTGATTTTGTCTGATCTGTAACCCAGGTTCATCCTTGGTACCCTCTCTTGAATACTTCTATACTATGTATAGTATGTTTACAGTGTTACTTCGTTTTCTCTGTAGCTTTTGCCCCCCTTAGGTTGGACTGCTTTTGAGCATCTCATTTGTATTTTTACTACTCTTGTGCCCCTGAGTTGATTATAAAAAATAATACATTTTTGCATTTATCATATAGTATTTTTCTTGGAGTCCATTGAGGCACAGAGGTCCAGCTGTTGTGTGTTTGACCCTATGCAGTGTAGAGTCATAGAGTAATGACAGGGGGCTGACTTAATCTTTTTGTTTGTTTGCCAGTGCCCCAACCTTCTGAAAGCAGCAGTATAGACTTTTGCTTTAAGATTATGTACTATTCTTGTATCCCTTAATGGACTTTTACTGTCCATTTTACAGATTTTACTGTAAGTACAGAAAGTAACTTTTGATCTCAGGTCCTATTTAAAGGTTATATTCTAATTAAATACTAATATAAATTAATATACCTGCGCTATGGATATTGAACAATTAACTAAAGGTAAAAACAGCCAGCACAATACATCGGTAGCATATAACAGTAGATGGGAAAAAAGGCAGTGCTTTTCACAATAAATAAAAAATACATGAATAAAAGTCCATCAGCCCAGTCCATGCAATTTCAATACAAGTTAGGTACAAAAATGGCACTTCAAATGTGCATATACTATCCCAAAAGAGTGATAAGAAGAATCCTCCACCGGCACCACAGCACACCAGGCCTTGTACCCTCAATTTTGGACCATCTCATTATGAGTGGTCAAACAGCACTCAATTGAACACCAGCCACGGTTGGATACTTCAGCAACTTGCTGGAAGTTATAGCTCCTCATAAATTATCACTCCAGAGATCCAGGTGCCACAACATACATGTTCAAAAAGGAGATGTTTCTAACCAGCCAGATGGCCAGCCGCATATTATATTTATAGAAATTTCCCTCACTATGTACAATGGTGTCATCACACATGAGTTTTAACGTGATGTCTGAACCTGTAAAACCAAGAGTAAATGAATACTTTGCGCAACAGTTAAAAAAAGAAAGAAATTGATATGATGTCTGTGGCATTTTCAATGCATATAAAAGATAAGCATGTATACCACAATAGTACTCTGTGATCCATAAATTACATATTGACATATAGGTCTTAATTTTTGGTACTTTTTGTCATGCATATTCAACAGGTTAATATGTTATTTATTTGCTACTAATAAATGTGATATTCCTTTTCTGTGGATTACAAATATATACAAGCTGCAGCTCAGATCAAGCAAATGTAAAGTGTACAATAACATACATGACACAATAATTGATTTCCTGTCTGTAAAATGTGCTCCAGTAATTTGTATATGCAGGAATCAGATAATGACACACTTCCACTGTTTTCAGCTCCTAACTGATAGGCGCTCCGAGAGTCGCTGGTAAAATCATCCACATCAAATGTACATTTAAAGGTGACATTAGCATGGCAGACCTCCTCTGTTCATTTTTATTAGGTCTTAGGTACATTAAGTACTTCATTTTTTAAAAGCCTTGCTTTTTAGCTAGATGAGTTCTGCCATCTCCTGCTGCTGACTCAACCATTCATCTCAACCTTGTGCCACTTGGTTTGATCACGTCATAAGCTGGAGCTTTAGGAGTACTTTCAGGATGCTATTAATTATCTCAGCAGTACTCATTAACACACATTCAAAGAAATGAAGGACACTATTGGGCTGAATGAACCCCAAGGTTCTTCAGGACCCTGGTTGAGAAACCCCGCTATAGACGATGGGCTTATATAGACTAGTTCACTGGTATCTATTTAAATGATTTAAAATTATTGGCTTCTGTTATCCGATTAAACTCATACATATAGTATGTAGCATGACAGCTTTATACCTATAAACCATTGGAAACCTTATAAGCTCTGAAATTCATTTCAAACATCTGAAGTAGATAAAAAAAAACGGTATTGCCCATAGCCACCTTACATTTGCATTCTAAACTGTCCTAGAAAGATACCAGATGGAAGAATACTTTCCTCTTCTTTACTTTTCAAATATAAGGTCAGCTAAGTCTGAACGTAGATAGGGGAGAATACGAAATTTTGCTGTATTAACCAAAAGTAAACATTTTAAAGTCGTGCTTCATTGCACTTAACAATCTTCTTCATCTATGAAATAGAACTCCCAGTGGCTCCATAAATCTCAACGTTCATGTTAGGAGCTCAACAAGGTCTGGTTAAATAAAAAAAAACGACATATAATTACTTGGTCTGGGGGAGTGTAATGACCTTGTCAGCTACCTCCCTAGCTCTCCTTCATGCATACATTTTTCAACTGAGCATACATAAATATATGAATATAAGAATATTGTGATTTGTTACTTCCCTTCTGGTTAAAAGCAGATATCCCACTATATGTATTCCAAAGTACAATCTCATCTTGACAGCAGCAAATCCTGCATGTGCACTCAGTCATCTTTCTGCACCACCATATATTGAAGTCTATAAATGGGTAGTCAGCACACTTTGCTGGGTCTGCTTCCATTTTCTTTTCCTGTGTCACTGTTTCTGTAGCAGCTGATACTTATTTGCAGTGTCTTGTGCCTTTCTGGTACATTTAATACCCGATACTTCTCTATTACAGTAGCCTTACTTCATAGTTTTTATTATATAACTCATACTTATTACACACAAGAGGCGGTGCCTCACTTTTCTGCATTAGGTTTCTTGTGAACCTTGTGTTTTTTTTTGTGTCCTTTGTTCACGTCGGTGGTCTATATGTTTTTTTTTTTTTTTTGTAATGTCCCTAACGTCACTTCCGTAAAAGAATCACAGGAGGAGGGACACATGCGCAGTTGGACACGGGCGATGACGCTATTGGACTCTTTGACAAATTGGCTCAAGTGATAGAACAATGGGCATTCACAGCGTGCTGCACAACTCGCGCATGCGCAGTGCGCACCTGACTTTGAAGCCAAAGCCGGGCGCCCACACTTGTGATGCTGGTGACGCTGAAGGTGGCTGCATCGCTGGAGCCTGGGACAGGTGAGTGTCCGATTATTAAAAGTCAGCAGCTGCACTTTTAATAAGGTGGAACTCCGCTTTAAGAAGTGGAGGTGTAAAAGTTGCTTTACATACCTCTCTACAACATCTATTTTTACACTATGCCCGTTATTAATAAAGTAATTGATTAGGAAGAATGAGTTGCCAGCTCTCCATCTTACTCTATCAAGTTATGCCGTGGTGTTAGGAAGACACCATGAGCTAGAGCACCGTCTTGTCTACCTCCTAGGGGAATCCATCTGGGCGTTGTTTTCCTTATACCTCTTTAATACATGCAATGCATGAAGCACCTCAATGCTCAGTGGGGTGTCAAACTGGTGCCCTCCAGCTGTTGTGGAACTACAAGTTCCATCATGCCTCTGCCTGTGGGAGTCATGCTTGTAACTGTCAGACTTGCAATGCCTCATGGGACATGTAGTTCCGCAACAGCTGGAGGGCCGCCAGTTTGACACCTGTGCCATGCAGTGCCTCCACAAACTGCCTCATGCCTATGTAAATCATGCAGTAAGTGCCCACTGTCCCTATATTCCATGCAGTTCTGTATGCCTCTGTTACAGTGCCTTAAGCTCTCTATTGCATGTTTTGATTCATGCCTCCCCACTATGCAGTATCCTCATGCTTCTTTATTGTAATATCTCCTTTCTATGTATTACACGCAGTGTCACATGCCTCTGCACATACAGTCAGGTCCATAAGTATTGGAACATCGACACAATTCTAATGTTTTTGGCTTTATACACCACCACAATGGATTTGAAATGAAACGAACAAGATGTGCTTTAACTGCAGAATTTCAGCTTTAATTTGAGGGTATTTACATCTAAATCAGGTGAACAGTGTAGGAATTACAACAGTTTGTATATGTGTCTCTCACTTTTTAAGGGACCAAAAGTAATGGGACAGATTAACAATCATAAATCAAACTTTCACTTTTTAATACTTGGTTGCAAATCCTTTGCAGTCAATTACAGTCTGAAGCCTGGAATGCATAGACATCACCAGACGCTGGGTTTCATCCCTGGTGATGCTCTGCCAAGCCTCTACTGCAACTGTCTTCAGTTCCTGCTTGTTCTTGGGGCATTTTCCCTTTAGTGTTGTCTTCAGCAAGTGAAATGCATGCTCAATCGGATTAGGGGGGGCCTGGGATCTGGGGTTCCTCTTGTTAAAGGGGGCTTCCAGATTCTGATGAGCCCCCCCACCTGCAGACCCCGACAACCACTAGCCAGGGTTGTCCGGAAGAGGCCTTTGTCCCCACCCCAAGGTGCTTTGGGGTGGGGGGGCACAGAGCCCCCCTGCCCCAATGCACCCATTCCCCCATGTTGAGGGCATGCGGCCTGGTATGGTTCAGGAAGGGGGCCCTCGCTCGTCCCCTCCCTTTCCTGACCTGATAAAATATGGTGTGGGGGGGTCCCCTCCGAATCCATACTAGACCCTAAGGGTTCCTAACGAATGTCAGCGGATCGGATGTAAGCGTATCGTCCGCTAACATATGTTTTTCATCCGTTCCGTCTTTTAAATGGAAGAAAAATAGGGTTTTCTTCCGTCTTAAAAAACAGAGCTTAGCAGAGACGGATGTCCGCTGGCCCATAGAGATACATGTATGTCTGTTTTTCATCCGTTATCGGATGGAGGAAAAACTGACATACGGGACACCCGTGTGAAAGGACCCTTATGTGGCTTAAATATAGATTATAATCCATGGCATCATGTCCCCTTACCAGGTACCACCCTACTAAACTCAGTGACTTCTATATTTTTGTTTTGCACAGTGTCTTATGCCTATTTGCTGCAACCAGTGCCTTATGCTTCTCTGATACAAGAAGTGCATCATACCTCTATCTTCTGTGTCCCAGGCAAGACAGATATAGTTGCCTAAAAATGCAAGGCATTGATACAACCAGTTTGGCTATGTATTAAGTTGAGCACACATTAAAATCGATTTAGGCTATATTAAGCGGTGCTATAAAATAAAATATAGCACCCTGGTCCTAAACAGGGCTGCTAACCAATTTAGTTGTGCTATGTGTTAACTAGCCTGGCTAATTGGTAGGGGATCCACTGATTTTACCCTAAGCCTGAGTCTGGTGTTGTTCCTCTCTTCTGTCACAAGGTGGCATTGCTGCCTCTGACATTAGAAATGGATTTCATTTAGCACAGGTTATGAATATATAGGTTGTCTCAACCAATCAACAGGGGGTTTCTTTTGGGCCCCGGGCATGCTTGTATGGTCTATTTATTTGGGAGGAGTCAGGTGATCGGGGTTCTTAGCCACCTGGGCGGCTGCCTGGGTGGACGTGTGTCGCATGGCTCTGGGTTGCTAGGCCAGAAGCCTGAGGCCTAATCCGGAGCACCTGGCTGCTAGTCCTGACCGAGGCCTTCCGAGACCTATACAAGCTTATCCAGCTCTTTCAATCCAAGCAGCAGCAGTGAGTTAGGCATTGAGTCAGAGGCCTAGCCAAGTTAAGGAGGTTCTGCCTGAGGGGGAACCGGATCGTGTGCCAGCGGTAAAAGAGAAGCAGTTGCCACAAAGTGACAACCACTCCTGTTGGCAGAGGCAGGTGTAGAGCAGATTGAGGTCTGAAGAAGTACCAGAGCAGCCCTTTCACTAGCCAGCGACGGTGAAGAGGTGGGAAAGCTTCAGTAGTCTCATCTGGGAACCCAGCAGAAGGCGACAAGATAAGTACAGCAGGTAGCTGTGAGTCAAGTCAGGGACCCAGCGGGTAGCGTGGGTGAAGCTTGAGTGATCTACAGTGGGATACTGTGAGATGTGAGTGAAGATCTACAGCGGGACTGTGAGTTACGTGGGCAGATCTACATTGAGGTATTGAAGTGAAGTGTTGCTATAGGAGACTGCAGTTGCTATGAAAATACAGATTGCTGCATTCAGCTTAACCACTTCCCACCTGGCGGCGGTCGGGGAATTCGTTACCCTGACTGGGCATCTGTTAGAGAAGATCTGTGCGAGTGCGTGCGCATGTGCCGGAAACTGCGCCAAACAACGCTAATTGAACCCCCAGTGCCCTGCAGCCGGTGCTGTCCGTTCTACAGCGTTTGAGTACCTGTGAGCTCCAGCTCTGTTCCTGTTTTCCAGTTCCTGTGATCCTTCCTATTTCCTGTTTGACCCGGCTTGACCTGACCTGTTGATATCTGCCTGCACCGACCCCCAGCTATCCACGACCATCCGATTGTCTGACCCTTCTGTACTTCTGCTGCCAGACAATTACGAACTTTGTTTGGACTTGACCATTCTCTAGCCTGATCCCTTGTACCGCACAGCCAGCCATTTGCCGGCCCAGCCTGCACCACCATTCTTCTGATCCGCACGGTTGCCTGAGATCTCACACCACCATCAGAGACCATTCAGCCTTCGTGCCATCCTGCACTCTTAGACCTCCTGTCTGCTCTACCAGGGGTCCCTGAATCAGGTGCGCATGAGTGGTTGTTCCCTGCATAAGCCAGACTTCACCACCAGGTGCGTGACAGTAATGGACAGCCAATGTCTGAGTCTGTGCAGGGAGCACCCTCTGCTATGGAGGAACTGTGTGTCCACTTGGCCGGGCTCACGCAAGTGGTGAAGAACCTACAAGATGGTTATACCCAGCTGGAGGAGCAAGTGCGTGAGCTCTCCGCTCCCGTTGCACCTGGAGGGGGAGCTGCAGCGGCCCGTACCATTGTGGCCCTGCCATCAGAGCCTAAGGTGCCCCTTCTTGACAAGTTTGCGGGGGATCGAAGCAAATTCAGGGCGTTTTGCAGCTCCTGCGAGCTGTGCTTTGGCCTGCAGCCCCGCACCTTTTCTTTGGAAGCCACAAAGGTGGGGCTTGTGATCTCCTTGCTGCAAGGTGAACCTCAGACCTGGGCTCATCGGCTCTGGGAACAGAGAGCGCCTGAAGTCGCCCCCCTGAGTGCGTTTTTTGGTGCTATGGCCAGACTATACCAGGACCCCCATCTTGCAGCCACAGTTGAAGCCACCCTGCATGCCCTGCAACAGGGTCGGCACACAGCAGAGGACTATGTAGCTGAGTTCAGGCGCTGGAGTGCCGACACAGCATGGAACGATGCAGCACTCGCTACCAGTTCTGCCTGGGGTTGACGAAACCCTTAAAGGATGAGCTCGCCTGCGTCGGGGTGCCCTCGACCCTGGACGCCCTCATAAATCTGGCCATCCAGATCGACCGGTGGCTCAGGGAACACCGGGCTGAAAGAGCTTTCGGAACATCTACTGCCCCGCCCCTCACATGGATGATGCCCCGTGTACCCAGTTATCCCGCTCCGGCTCCTACCACTTCCGCACCAGCTGATCAGTCGGAGCCGATGCAGATTGACTTCTCCACCCGTCTCTCACCCCGGAGCAGTGGCAGCGGTGCCTTGAACCTGTGCCTGTACTGCGGGGAACCCGGACACATGGCGAGGACCTACCCCGCCAAATCCGGTAAGTGGCACCGCTGCACCAACGAGAAAGAAACAACTGCCACCAGTAACGTTTCTCACCTGACCCTTCTTATCTCTTTGCAGTTGCCTGGAGGGAACATCCAAGTACCGGCCATTATTGATTCCGGGGCGTGTAGCTGTTTTATCGACCAGGCCTTCACAGCATTACACCAAATGCCTCTGCGTCCCAAGGCGCACAAAATGACCATCTGCCTGGCCGATGGAACGGCCTTAATCATTAAAAAACTCTTCCTATACCTGTTTCCACAGCCGGTGGACACCAGGAACTGCTGATCCTTGATGCCATTGCTTCTCCGCTTTTTCCCATTATCTTGGGTCTTCCCTGGCTCAGGGCTCATTGCCCCAACATAGACTGTTCCTCTGGGCGCATACAGTTCCCATCTCCGTACTGTGGCCAGCACTGTCTGCTTCCATCCCAGGACATTGGCCCCTCACTTCTGAGTCTTGACCCCGAACCTGACCTGGAAACCCGCCAAACTGTCCCTCCGCCTACCACGACTATCTGGATGTGTTCAGTAAGAAGGGAGCAGACCAATTACCTCCACATTGGTCTTACGACTGTCCCATTGAGCTGCTCCCTGGAACTGAGGTCCCCTTTGGTCGTATTTACCCTCTGTCTGAGCTTGAACTATCGGCCCTCAAGCCTACCTAGATGAAAACTTAGCCAAGCGATTCAGCAGGCCATCTACATCCCCTGCCGGGGCTGGCATGTTGTTCGTCGAGAAGAAGGATCACACTCTCCGCCCTTGTATTAACTACAGGGACTTAAACCGAATCATGGTCAAGAACCACTACCCTCTTTCACTTGTTCCGGAGCTCTTCCAGAGGCTAGGGCTGGCCACCGTGTTTACTAAGTTGGGGGGCCTATAATCTGATCCGCATCCGGGAGGGCGACGAGCGGAAAACAGCGTTCCGGACCCGCTTTGGACATTATGAGTACCTCGTCACGCCTTTCGGACTCTGCAATGCCCCAGCCACATTCCAACACCTGGTCAATGATGTTTTCCGAGACTTTCTGGATCTCTTCGTCATTATCTACCTTGACGACATCTTGATCTTCTCCTCTTCCCTGGATGAGCACCGCCAACATGTCCGCAGTGTTCTAAGCCGCCTGCGGCAACATAGACTTTGCCAAAGCCAAAAAATGTGCTTTTGAGCTCTCCAGTATTCCATTCCTTGGACTGATCCTTTCCGTTACCGGTGTTACGATGGACCCGCAGAAAGTTTCAGCTATACTGGAATGGCCAGCACCAGTGGATAAAAAAGGGGTCCAACGCTTTCTGGGATTTTCCAATTTTTATAGAAGATTCATTAGGGGGTTTTCTGCTATTATTGCCCCCATTACCCAACTCACAAAGCAGGGTCAGTGCTTCCACTGGTCACCTGAGGCACAAACTAGCCTGGCTAATTGGTAGGGGATCCACTGATTTTACCCTAAGCCTGAGTCTGGTGTTGTTCCTCTCTTCTGTCACAAGGTGGCATTGCTGCCTCTGACATTAGAAATGGATTTCATTTAGCACAGGTTATGAATATATAGGTTGTCTCAACCAATCAACAGGGGGTTTCTTTTGGGCCCCGGGCATGCTTGTATGGTCTATTTATTTGGGAGGAGTCAGGTGATCGGGGTTCTTAGCCACCTGGGCGGCTGCCTGGGTGGACGTGTGTCGCATGGCTCTGGGTTGCTAGGCCAGAAGCCTGAGGCCTAATCCGGAGCACCTGGCTGCTAGTCCTGACCGAGGCCTTCCGAGACCTATACAAGCTTATCCAGCTCTTTCAATCCAAGCAGCAGCAGTGAGTTAGGCATTGAGTCAGAGGCCTAGCCAAGTTAAGGAGGTTCTGCCTGAGGGGGAACCGGATCGTGTGCCAGCGGTAAAAGAGAAGCAGTTGCCACAAAGTGACAACCACTCCTGTT
>BLSH010510817.1:235237-254003 GCA_018402905.1 Glandirana rugosa
AAATTGTCAAATTTTTGGTCATTGTAAATACCGTGCACGGTCTTTACATTGTGAGGGTAACCAACGGCACGTGCCATAAATGTTACTGGTTTTTAAACTGTTAAATGGATGGGTTTACTACCGCTTTAAGGAGACATGCTGAGCTGTTGCCTGGAACTGTCAGTATGTTTCACTTGCAAAATAATGAGATATGCTTGAAAGGCAAGAGAACTTTGTTACCCTGGAAGATGGACTGTTCTTTGAAAACCTACAGTCCCTTGCCTCTTTGTATGGCTAAAGTATTTGTCTGCAAATAGCCATGTACACTGTTTCCAGAGTTTGTCCCTGAGAAGAAGGGAACTGCTGGGAAGTTCTTGATCATGTTACTACAGTTGGGTAGGCTGTGCTGTGGCAAAGGGGAAAGTCTTTACCTTGAGATTGAATTTCATGAACTGAAATGTTGCTATCCATACGGACTCTCTTCATGACTGACCACTAGATGGCGTGAGTGTGCCACTCTGAGTGAGTCTAGGTTTGCTCTATTATGTTTCACCATAGGTTGCTACATAAGACTTCTAGGATTGGTATGGAAACCTGGTGTCACTCTTGAGGGAATGGGGCCCGTTTTCAACTGTAAATATGTCTAGGTATATACATGTAGGTTAAGGTATATTTTTGTGATTGTTTTGTACACTTTTGGGTACTCTCAGCTGAGAGTCAACAACAGTTTACCACTGTACATATGGTTCATTCTGTACTTGATATAATAGCAGACTGCTTTCTCTCTATGTTATCTCTTTCCAGTGTTTCTGCATCCTTCGTATCTTCCTTGACTTGACAATATCCTTGACTTGTATACTAATGCTATTTTTTTTTATTTCCTATCATGTAAATATTAGATGGTTAGGATACAAGGTTTTCTTGTTGCATATTTCCCCTTACCCTCGGGTGGTCTGCCACATGTTGAGTGTAAATAATGTCTTTGATTTATCTGTCCCTGTGTGAAATGCCACTTACAATTGTACAAGTTTGTACATTTGTACAATTGTACAAGTTATTTTCACTTGTTTGTGTGGTACACCACACTCATTTGTTACTGTTGTTCATCCTTTCCCTGTTATCCCTTCCCATCCACTCTTTGCCAGTACATTCACTCTATTAAGAGTACCTGTTTTTTTTTTTTTTGTAAACTCCAAGACATAGTTTCCTTGGCAGGGGGAGATTGTAGCACCCTGGTCCTAAACAGGGCTGCTAACAAATTTAGTTGTGCTAGGTAGTAACTAGCCTGGCTAATTGGTAGGGGATCCACTGATTTTACCCTATGCCTGAGTCTGGTGTAGTTCATCTCTTCTGTCACAAGGTGGCATTGTTGCCTCTGTCATTAGAATAATGGATTACAGTTAGCACTTGAATAGATAGGTTGTCTCAGACAATCAGCAGGGGGTTTCTTTTGGCTCCAGGGCATGCTGGGATAGTCTATTTATTTGGGAGGAGTCAGGTGCTCGAGGTTCTTAGCCATCTGGGTGGCTGCCTGTGTGGATGTGTGTCGCATGGCTCTGGGTTGCTAGGCCAGAAGCCTGAGGCCTATCCCGGAACACCTGGCAGCTAGGCTTGACTGAGGTCTATCCAGGAATCCAAGCAGTACCAGTGAGTTAGGCATTGAGTCGGAGGCCTAACCAAGTTGAGGAGGTTCTGCCTGAACAAGAACCGGATCATGTGCCAGCGGTAAAGGGAAGCAGTTGCCACAAAGAGACAACCACTCTTGTTACCAAAGGCAGGGGTAGAGAGGATGAAGTTCTGTAGAAGTACCAGAGCTGCCCTTTCACTAGCCGGGGACAGTGAAGAGGTGGAAAAGCTTTAGTAGTCTCATCTGGGAACCCTGCAGGAGGCGTGGGTGCACCTTGAAGATAAGTACAGCGGGTAGCTGTGAGTCAAGTCAGGGACCCAGTGCGTAGCGTGGGTGAAGCTTGAGTGATCTACAGTGGGATACTGTGAGATGTGAGTGAGGATCTACAGCGGGATACTGTGAGTTACGTGTGCAGATCTACAGTGAAGTATTGAAGTGAAGTGCTGCTATAGGAGACAGCAGTTGCTATGAAAATACAGATTGCTGCATTCAGCTTACAGGCCCTTTTTCTGTATCGCTGTCAACCTATTTCTATTTTTGTCTGTGGAGTCTGCCTGTTTGCACATTGCATTTGCCTAAAGGTGTCCTGGCCCTAACCCTCTCTTCCCCAGTTCTTGCTAAGAGACAATAAATCTCTTTGTTCATTTCAAAAGTGACTGGCGCCCAATCATTCCACCTTGCACTACACCCACCATGCCTAGTAACCTGCACCCTGAGGAGGAATGTCAGCTGCCCCTGACTCTGGAGGTCATCATCAAGCATCTGGAGGGCGGGGGCATCGCTACAAAAATATCCCATAATCAAATTGTAAGAACATTTCAAGCAGTTGCAGAATGTGTATCTAATGTTAACAGCCCAGATGCATCCCAACTTTTCAACTTAACCTCATCCTTTGACCTTACACAATGGACACAGTCCCCCACTCACTCTGCTGGTAATACCCTTGACCTTGTTTTCTCCCATCTTTGTACCCCCTACAACCTCACTAACACCCTCTTTCCTCTCTCTGACCACAACTTCATCACTTTCACAATGTGCTTGTCTTCAACCACATGTCCCAGTAAGCAGAACACCATTACCTGCAGAACCCTTTACAACGTTATGCCTTCTCTTTTCTACTCTGCAACTGACCACCTCCATGACAAAATCTCACCCCTGTCCTGCCAATAATATCCAATAGTTATGCAGTACGATGGACTAGGATAACCAGACCTAAGAATACCCCTGGAAATCAGGAACAGTTGGAAGCTATGTGATTGTGTTGAGTTGTGTTGTGTTAATCATTACTTTGATGATGTAAATGGTTTATGTGAAAGCAGAAAAGCAAACGACCCATTACCAAAATAGTTATTTAAGCACACAGTGTTGCTATTCTTTCATATTGAATGTATCTCTTATCTGGGAGTGACATGATTTCCTGTAGAGAATATGAGGGTTAATTCTTCAGACTCCATTATTTGTCATGTGCCTTTATTCCCAGGATATAAAATATGTGTATACACAGATGCCTGGTACATTGCAGACTTATAGTACCCATTCCTTAATCGTACATTAATGCCCTATTTATGCTGGTGGGAGGCTGCATGTGTGTCACTGCACATCCGAGCATTTACATGCAAACAGATGAATGAGCAGCCCTAGACACAGACAATTCGAGTCCAGGGCAGCTCATCCATCCCTGTACGCATAAAGACCCTTTAATTGCGCATTGCCTCTAAACCTGTGTAAATGGGGCCTAAGGGATACAGGATGAGTAATTCAGGTACATAGGGTTATGCTACTGTCTTCGGGAGAATAAACACTTGCAAACAAAGCTGTAAGGGCAGCCTAATATAACACTTTCTACTCTTGTCATGCTCCAGTTTTTTGCTAGTGTCCCAGGAGAATGGACAGGAGAGAAGAAAACCCCTTCTTTGGTTTTTATCAAGATTATTTTTTTCTTCTAGCAAGCTTCTTCAGATGCTGCAGAGCCAGTAGGGCATATTATTCAGCTCTCCGGATTAGCTGATCCTCGGCACAGCATTGGAGGCTGTACCTAGGCCCCACTAAGAGGAAGAAGCAAGGCCAGCCTGTAATGAGTCCTCTGGGCATGCTGCTGATATCTTTGGTGTACTGTGTAGGATAGCTGCAGAGATGTGCTTTACAGGACCAGAGCCGAGTTGCCCTCCTCTGGTAGAACTGAAGACAACTTAAGGCTTATGCCCACTGGAGGGGCAAAGGCTATCCAGATGAGGCACGCCCCCTGGTCCCTGCTTTACTGCCTTCAGTGTATCACGCTTACTTGTCTTAAAGCTAGTAATGAGTATCTGGGTTTGGTTCAAGGTGGGTTTGCCAAACATTAGTGAATTTTGGGTGCAGAATCCAAACCCCATTGAAGTTAAAGGAAGTTGAATCTTAGAAATTAGTAATGGCCATTTTCACTGACCTGAGGAACATGTTCCAAAGCAAAAGAATGTTTAAAACTGTGGCGGGGAGCAAATTTACTGATGCTTAGATTGAAACATAAAAAAAAAAAAAAAATCTCAATTCCTTGAAATAACATGCCTGGGGATCCCCTTAACCTGACTGTGAAATGGGGCCTCTGTATGGTGTATACAACCTACTACAGCAAAACTGACATTTGCAAAGAAACAAAATGTTGTTTCAATTACCAGTAAAATGACAGCCCCGGCTGCTTCATTCTGTTTGGTGGAAAAGTGGCTGGGGATGTCTTTCTACTGTACCAGATCCTTATCTTTGATGAGGCTCTGGTATACAGTAGATCTTAGGTGACCCCATGCAAAAAAAAAAGGCATGGGGTCCGCCCTAACATAGATACCAGACCCTCTTCCTTGATGGAAGTCAAGGGGGATCCCATGCAAAAAAGACTTAAAACAAACGGTGTGCATCTCCCCCAAATCCATACCAGACCCTTATCTAAGCATGCAAGCCATGAAAGAGGAGGATGAGCATGCACCCTCCCCTGAACCATACCAAGCATGGACAGGGGACCTTGCTTTGCCTTGTTGATGAGGACTCTTCTGTACAACCTTGGCCTGATGGTCGTGGGGCTCTGCAGGTGGGGGGGCTTTTTGGAATCTGGAAGCTACCTTTAAAAATAATGGAGCCACCAGATATTGTCGCCCCCAAAGTGAATGAGTAAGGGCTACACGGTACCCCTACTCATTCACAAAAAAAGTAAATAGTAAATAAAAACACAAACTTTCTGTCAAGTCTTTTATTGCAAAATAGAACCTCAAAAATGTCACACAATGTCAATTCATCTTCAATAACACCATCTAGTGATTCAGATCCTCATCAATCATGATGAATCCACCCATACATCCAATCCCACCACTCGCACTTATTATGATGCCTCAGAAGCGCAAAGGCAGAGTTCCTACAGTTCTTTCCAGCTTACAATACACTAACAGTTTACCTGTAGAGGGCATCCTGTTTTTTAAAGGCCCTGTGGATAAATTACTAGAAGTCTTTTTCAAGCACATTTCCTCCCTTGCAGGCCCTTGCCAGTACTTAATTGACTAGTCCAAGGATACAGTATGTCTTGAGATTTTATTTTACCCTCTTGTATCCCTCCGTCCACCAAAAACTGGAGCTCAAGCTCCATTGGATATTATTCGCCTAATATCCATAATTAGTCTCCTACATATACTGAGGATCCTTTAGTTCAAATGCTGATCTGCAAGAAGCACCTATTGCATTTGTCCCTTAATAGGGAAAACCGGGGAGAAAGAGCATCCTTTGCCCCAGCAAAAGAAGGCTAAGCCCCAATCTGGAATACCCTCTACCTCAGAGGGTAAGAAGAGTTCCTTTTGTTTCTCTCAGGCCTCAAAGTCCAAGGCTAAGCCATAAATCCTGGATTCTCAAATCCTCAAACCCACAAGTAAGTCTTGTCAGAGTGTATGTCTGTTGGCCTTTGCAGCCACCTAGTCACAGGACATTTTAGATGTTTGGGCTCAGAATGTAGTATCCAGGGGCTGTAAGCTAGATTTTCAAACTCTACCCCACCCGATTTCATGTCATCAAAGCTGCCAATATGCCTGCAAAGGCCAATGGAACTCCACTTTGCTCTGGCACAGCTCCTCTCTCAAGAGGTCATGACCATTGTTACAGAATAGATTGCAGGGGTTTTTATGCATTCATTATTTAAAGAAATTAAACATTTTCAAAGAATACAAGTTATAGTAACTAGTCCAGTAAACAAGGTAAACAGACATATTTAAAGACCCACAAAAGTAATTACAGAAGTCCATAATTCATATAGTATGCTAAGACCTCGAAGCGTAAACACAAAGGTATTAAGAGGGCCAGGGCCTGAGGCTTACATCACTCTGCAAAATATTAGTGTGGGTTAATCGAAATGTCAGTAACACAATAAAACATCATACATGCAAACAAATATGAATCAAAAGTGGATTTTGATGTTCTCTTTTTAACTAGGAACCTGCAGGAAAGACTAAGGAAAGAGGGGGAAAGGAGAGAAGGAGGGGGAATTACAAAGGGAAGGGTGGGGAGCAGAAGGGGGAAAGGAGGAACTGTGCCAAACGGGGGGCGGGGGATATTTAGACCCCTAGGGGCCAAGTGATCCACAAGAGCAAAAAAGAGGAGGATGGATTGTTTTTGCGCTAGGAGCAACTAGTACAATCCGGGGGAAAGGGGGTGGTTGGTGGAACCAGACAAAATCTGCTTGAAAGCATCTGAGTAGGAGAAGTGGCACCAATAATTGTGGGACTATTAGGCTCTATAAAAGGGCTGTAATGGGGAGGGAGGAAATAGGCTGCTCATGGACACCTATTGCTTGGTCTTGGACTGTTGACACCAACCTAGGGCTTGTGAAAGATGTACGGCCAGCTGTTAAAGTCTAACATCAGGAAGCACTATCCCGCCATGAGTTTTTGGTCTGCGTAGGATGGGATATGGGTCGAAATTATCTGTAGAAAGTAGAGGATTTCGAGGGAGGATGTCTGCTATAAGACATTACATCAACATAACCAGGAGAAGCTGTAAGAAGACTAGAATGTCAATTCAGAGAGGAATTTAGAAAGCAAGGGGAAAGGTTAAGCGTGTATAGCTTGGATAGGTCTCTAGTTTGAAGAATGCCTAAACATTTGATGTGGGGTGGGGATGGGGGTTATGTAGTATACAATCTGGAATGGTATGGTTGAGGGCTTCTGATTTTTAGTAATTAATGTGGAAGTACGACAGATCACCATACTGGTCCAGTTCTGAAAAAGAGGTTAGGCAGTGTGCTGACAGGTCAACTAAGAAAGAAGAGAAAGTCATCCGCATTTGAAAGCACATTTATTCTCAAGAATAAAGGACGCTGAGACATCTGCCCTTCCTTAAACTTGCCAGAATCTGTCACAGTCTACCTGGCCTATGGGTAAAAGTGGCACAAGCATGGTTAATTTATACTTTCCATGCACAAACATTTTCCCACATGTTAAAACTCCCTAAAAAAAATAATTGTAGCCTGAGACAATAGGCGTCCTGCTCATAAATGAGCCATGGGTTCACTGCTGGAACCAAAGGCTAGCCATATGTAAAACAATTTTAAGGGGCAATTGCAAACAGTTTGTCTTTATTGACACGTTTTTCTTTAAAGTGGAACTCCAGAACTTTGCCTTTTATTTTTACACGGGATCTGAGGGGCAAGCTCTGACTAGGGACACAGACACCAAAAAAAAAAAAAATATATATATATTCTAACCCTTCCCTGCCCTGCCCTACTAAAATATTTTTTTTTTACTGTTGCCTGGGTTGTGATTCAGGAGATTACCCCAACATCCGGTTTCAGTAACATCTGCGTGTCAAGGGGAAAGGTAGTTAGGGGAACAATTAAGATACAGACAGTATTAAAACGTTTACGAAGGTTTAAGCCCTGGACAACTCTACCCAAAATTTTAATTCCCACTTGCAGAAATGGCAGCAATGGCTGTTGAAATTGGAAAGAATAAGGTGATGGGGACTGATCGTATGTGCAATGTCTACTGCCTGCAGTTGCAAGGGTTTATCTCACATGTATGAGTGCATGGTGGAGCAGGAAATTACATATCAACAAGCAGACAAACGTGTCAGGAAGCAAAGGCAAAACCTCCTAGAGAAATAATTGTAACCTAGAATAGTTGTCTTGATTTAAAACTAGAGTGAAAAAAAAAACACATGAAATATGAACAAAGCATATCCTTCTATAGCAGTGGTTCTCAACTCCGGTCCTCGGGACCCACCAACAGGCCAGATTTTAAGTATTACTTTGGGGAGATGTAGACTGGAATACTGCAATCACTGAGCAGCAAATTATATCACATGTGATGCATTTCAGTTATCCTGCAAACCTGGCCTGTTAGTGGATCCCGAGGACCGGAGTTGAGAACCACTGTTCTATAGTGTGTCCTTGTCTCAAATAAGAGTGTCATTTGTTTTCTGCTTCATTTCTGCTATCAGCATGAATCACTTCTGACAATTTTTCCTGACACAAGAGCAAAATGATGACAGGGGAGGGACCTCCAGCAAATTGACAGCCTCAGCTCTGTCCCTGTGTGTTGTGTGGAGGGTGTGTCCCTTCCCTCCAATCAGCTGTCAGAGCTCTCCTCACTGAGTTCTGAAGAGTGCAGCAACTAGGATGGGAAATGAGCGGAAATCTCAACACTGGAGTAACAGACCTTTCATCACAAAATTAAGAAAAAAAAGTTATAATTTATAAAATAGTAAGAATAGTAAGTAACTGGAAAAGAATGAATGTAAAATTTAAATAGAATAGCCCATATGTAAACAAGTCACACTTTAGCTAAGTGTAGTTAATTTTTTCCTTATGCTGTTACAGAATTGTTGGAGGTATTTTCTCTAGGGAAAATGACAATTTCTTTGAAAAGTTTATTTTTAGTGAAGGGCTCTATAAATAGCATTATCCTGCTCTAGTACTCTTCAGAATACTAGCAAAGTATGACCTCTGTCTGTGATTGAGAAATCTAGCAAAGGGTGTTTTGAAATGGGTTACATAACATGTTGTTATATGGTTAATTGGACTGAAGAAGGTAACCAGAGAAACCACACTTCTCATGATCGAGGTTTCTGCTTCGCCTCTTGTTTGTGTCACATTTCATGTATGGTGCAAATATATTTTTGTCAATAGTGGTCCACTGTCCTAATAAAAAACGCATAGCTTTCGGTGGCTACTATGACTCGTAATTTTTTTTTTTTTCTGTATTAGTGAAGCTGTATTGCAGGAAAAGTTTTGGTTAAGTTTTGAGCATTGTAACCTTACTGTACCTGGCTGTAGGTGTGTTTTCCCGATGTTCAAATGGTTGCCCTTCACAATTCAGAAGTATGCCATTGTCTTCTTTAGAGCTGGGCAGCAAAGAAACAGAATAACATGGAACAATTTTTCAAGGCTCTACCTATTACCAAAATGATTTGTGATGGAAATGTTTGAAGAAGGTAATGCTGTACTTTCACGTTTTTTTCTGGTGAAGGGAAAATTGTGTCTTTTTGGAGCTCTCACCATAAATCAGCTAATACTTAAAGTGATTTTTTTTCTTAAAAATAACAAAGATGTTATACTTACCAGCTCTGTGCAGTGGTTTTGCACAGAGTAGCCCGGATCCTCTCTTCTAATGCATAGAATGAATTAGGATAAAAAAACCTTTTGCCTTTAAAACAACTTTAAGTCAAATATATAGGGTTAGAAGTTTTGTCAAGTACTCAATGTTGCCTATGACTCCATTGAGTTGGCATGTGGCTGAGCTTAGGCATGAAAAAGGTCTAATGTGACTGGATTTTTGTATTTTATATTAGTGGTCTCCAAACTGCGGCCTAGGGGCTGGATGCAGCCCTTTGCTTGCCTTTATCCAGCCCTTGGGGTACTATTCCTCCCACTAAGTCCAATGATGGGGCACTATTCTTCTCACTGACAACACCAATATGGGCATTATTCATGCAACTGACATCAGCAATGGAGCTCTATTCTTCCCAATGACACCTACAATGGAGCACTATTCCTCCCACTGATGCCAATGATGGGCACTATTTCTCCCACTGACACCAACAATGGGGCATTATTCTTCCCACTGACACCAATAATGGGGTACTAGTCTTTCCACTTACACCAACAATGGGACACTGTTCCTCTCACGGATATCTTCCTCCAAGGATACCAATGATGGGAACCTTTCCACCCACTGACACCAATAATGGGGCTCTCTTCCCCCCCTGTCACCAATGATGGTGCATTCTTCTTCCTTTCTTCTATTCCCAAAGGCCACAGTCTGGCCCCCTTAAAGTCTGAAGGACAGTAAACTGGCCCTTTGTTTAGAAAGTTTGGAAACTTTTGTTCTGTATAGATGCGATTCTATGGCATATGTGGTTATAATGAGGGATCCTCACTGTCTACTCAGATCAGTCGCCTAGTTGTTGAAGTTGGTGGTGGCTTATGTGTTTTTTTTTTTTTTTTGCTGAAAGACTCAGGATTGTTGACCTCTCATGATTTACTCCTTTTCATTATCTTTTTGTTGCCATGGTCCTCTCTTTGGGTAATAAAGAGGGATGTGTTCACCAGTGGTATAAGCTGGTGAATATTCATTTGTAGTGTCATAGTAATGTCAGGAATACACAAGGAATATACAACTTTCTCTTTTTCCTCACATATGGTTTGCAGAGCATGGCTGTCTCTGATCAGCTGGAGTAGTAGGTCGTTTTGAACTCAAACTCTGTTCTTGCTTTCTGACTTCTCAACCCAACTGTGCTCATTATTTTAAAGCGGTTGTATCCCCTAAAATGACATTTTTACCTACAGGTAAGCCTATAATAAGGTTTACCTGTAGGTAAAATGAATACCTCCTAAACCTGAACAGTTTAGGAGATATTCTCACTGCAAGCGCTGCTGACGTCAGCAGGCGCATGCACAGTGATGTCCCGGCGAAGGCCCGGCGCATAGCGCCGGATACTGCTGGCAAGTCCGCCGTAAAGACGGGCTCCTGCGCATGCTGGAGGGATCCATGGAGGGAGCATGGCAGCTCCCTCCTCAGGGACTAGGTGGACCTGCGGGAGCTTCGTTCTGAGGTAAGTATTTCATAATGAGCTAGTATTTGGTGCCTTTCTCTCTAAGGGGATACAACTGCTTTAAAGCTGAACTCTGGGGAAAACAAAAATACTCCCTTGTAGTACGCAAGGGTTAACTGCTTGTTTAGGTCTAGAGAGCCGCAAAAAACACTTTTACTTATCCAGACCTCTGCTTTCAGAGGTGTAAATCCTAATACACACGGGCCAAATGTCGGGCGACAGTGGCTGTTTCAATAGAACCCGACTGACATCTGGCCGTGTGTACTGCAGCCAGTCCGACAGAAGCCGGCCATTCGGCATGACCGAAAAAGGTCTGCCAACTGGCTCCCGATCAGCTCTCTCAGCCAATGGCTGAGAGTGCTGACTGGAGTGTTCTAGCGGGGGACCATCCCCCTATCAGAACACAATAGAACAGCAGGGGAGATCGCTGTATTAACACTGGATTATTAGTACAGCAGCCCCTGCTGGATTGAACGAAAAAAAACTAGTAGTGTGTACTAGGCTTAAGACTGGTCTCCGCAGCCTCTACTCCACTATGCTCTGTCATTCACTCTCTTACATCATCAAGATCAATACAGAGGCTGTAGCCCTGCACTAGATGTGAGGACGCCAAAGCACAGCCTACTGCCGAAGTGTAGGAAGTAGAGGAGAGCTTGCCTAGTGGGGTGGTTTGTGTAAGTAAAACTGCTTTTGGCAGTCCCCTAGACATAAACAAGGACTCAGGCATTGCAGTGCCCCTGGGGGCGTTCTTGATTTCCTGTGAGAGGGGCCTTGAATTCCCAAGTTTATGATTTGCTCTTTCTATAAAACACTGATATGAGGAAATTTCAGCTTTTTAAAAAAAATAAAAATAAATCTACTAGTGCGTAATTCTCACCAGTAACCAATAAAGTTATTGTATTTTTATATATATATATGTAGTATGTAGAGCATATATATTATTATCTTATTTATGTCTTATGTTTATACTTTTAGGCCTCTAGCGGTAACTATTACTTCATTTCATACATTGTGACACCCTGTGGAGACTACTTTTGCTGTGAGAGTGATGCCCAGCGGAGAGCCTCAGAGTACATGCAACCGAACTGGGACAACCTTTTAGGACCATTATGCGCCCCTCTGATTGACAAATTCATTAGTCTGCTGAAAGACATACATGTTACTTCATGGTAAGTATAATGTTCATTCTAGAAAAGAGTATTTCTTTCCATAAATTGGCCATCCATGCACAACCACTTAAGAGGAAGGGATGATATAAATAATTCATAATGATAGTATCTTACATGAAGTATGAATTTTTCCAAACATTGACCTGTCGGCTAATCACACGCTTTCCTAGGCCCAATCAATGCCCTTTTAGTATTCAAGAATTATAGAATGAGGGACAGATATTGTAAGTGGCTAGAACTGAATTTGAGAAAACAAATGACTTTGTCGACATGCAGAGGTTTCCACTCCCCACTGTTCACCTCAGAAGTCTTAAAAACCTGAGTGTCTCTTAACTCAAGTACTCTTATCTCAAGTATAAACACTGATAGCAGCTTGAATGGATTCTTCTAAATCTAACCATACCGAATAAATAAAAAGCGTTGCGCTAATCCTATAAGTAATGTTCTAAAAGCAATGAGCATCAAAAAAAGAAAAAGAAAATAATATCACACTGTTCCTTTCAATTTTCATAACCCTCTCTAAGTGCAAGAATTCCAAAGATAACATACAATCCCTTTAGGAAACATATTAGAAATAAGTGCATATAAACAACCCAATCTTATGTTATATCAAAAATGTAAATAAAGTTCTTACAAACATCCTAAGTCAAAAAAGTGTGCAAATGACAATCCACAGAAGAAGCTTCACACTTACAGCTCCGTGACCTTCACACCACCTTTGTGACAAAAGTGAACCCTTACTGAATGGGGTTGACTCCCAAACAGATTGCAGAGAGGCTGAGCCAGGTGCCAGTCAAGGCATTTGGGTGGATCTTGACCATATGGTTGGCATCTTTCCCGAGCCTGGACCGGCTGAGTGATGTGAGCCAACAGCGGACTTTAGCCCACTGTCGTCTGAGAACGGGTCACAGGAGTGCAGAACGATCTGCACTCCTGTCATCCATAGAAGTATGGCCAAAAACGCTTTGGCCATACTTCTCCTTTAAAGGATTAGAGTAGAACTGTTGATTTATTCTGTATTGTATTTCATATCAAGCCCTGGGAAATTGACCTGGGGGTCCTAGTTGATGACAGGCTCAGCAACAGCATACAATGCCAAGCAGCAGCAAGCAAGGCCAGGAGAATTAGCATGCGTTAAAAAGGGTATTTACTTCAGAGGTAAAACTATACTTCTACCACTTAACAAAACTCTGGTGCAGCCACGTCTTGAGTATGCCGTCTAGTTCTGGTCACCAATCCTCAGGAAGGATGTGCTGGAACTGGAGACAGACCAGAGAAGGGCAACAAAACGAATAAGTGGGCAGGAGGACCTCCGTTATGAGGAACTATTGCAAACATGAAATTTATTCCCTGGAGAAGAGATGCCAAAGAGGGGATAGGATAGCGAAATACAAATATCTTAATGGTGATTCCAACATTGGGAGGAAACTATTCAGTCTCAGGTCACTCAAGAAGACATATAGCCACTCAGTGAAGTTGAATGAGAAGCTTAACCTTAAACTGCGTATGTGGTTCTTTACTGTTAGAGCAGTAAGGATGTGGAACTCCCTTCCACAATTGGGGGTTTCAGCAGAAAGCATTGCTGATTTTTAAAGCTGTTAGATGGGCACCTTATTGAACACAATTCAGGGATATAGGAAGTGGTAGAGACATAAATATACACACCCACTATTAGATGGACTGGTGTCTATATTCAGCCTTACCATCTGTGAAACCATGAAGGTATTGTGCAAACTGCTTTTCTGGGTGGTTTTTAGTGTCTAAGGCCTCATACACGCGGACGTTTAAAAAAACGAGCTGTAACGTCGGTACCGACGTCAGGAAAAAAGCTGCGTTAAATACACGATCTTATCAGTGTAATGCATTGACGTCAATGCACGTTTTTGTGCGCTAGCTTTCAGCGGCATTTCTCTGCCTCTATACAAAATCAGTGGTTCCCTATGGGAGCCCATTGATTTGAATAGAAGTCGCACCAGAAGTCGGATCATGATGATCCGACTTGCGGTGCTACTTGTGTGCTGAGGATCTTGAAGGGGAAGGGGAAAAAATGAAAAAAAAAAATGTGTGTGTGGTTCCCCCCCAAGAGGTACCAGACTCTTTGGTCTGGCTGGTATGGATTTTAAGGGGAAACCCCAAGCCGAAAAAATGGCATAGGGTCCCCCCCAAAATCCATACCAGGCCCTTTATCCAAGAAAAGGGGTGGGGACGAGCGACCGCCCCCCCCCGGACCATCCCAGGCCACATGCCCTCAACATGGGGGATGGGTGCTTTGGGGCAGGGGCCCCACCCCAAAGCACCTTGTCCCCATGTTGATGAGGACAAGGGCCTCTTCCTGAAAAGCCCTGGCTGTTGGTTGTCGGGGTCTGCGAACGGGGGCTTATCGGAATCTGGAAGCCCCCTTTAACAAGGGTGCCCCCAGATCCTGGCCCCCCACCCTATGTGAATGAGTATGGGGTACATCATTCCCTACCCATTCACCTAAAAAAAGTGTAAAAAAAAGACTACACAGATTTTTAAAATCTTCTCCCCTCTCCGGCTTTTCTTTCTTCTGCTCTTTTGCGGGGGCCTTTTTTCTTCTGAGGGGTCTTCTATCTTCTGCTCTTTTGACGCTGTCTGTGACGCCTGTGACGGCATAAGGGGCGGTGTTTCCGGTTGATGTCAGCGGGTGGCCCCGCCCCATGCCAATATAAGCCATTCCGCAGCACTGACCCGGCATTCGAGTGGGAGAGCGTGACGAGTCAATATGGGAAGAAGAGAAAGCAGCGAAGAAGACAGCGGCAAAAGAGCAGAAGACTGAGCAAAAGATAAAAGACCCCTCAGAAGAAAGAAGGCCCCCCGCAAAAGAGAAGCAGAAAGAAGAGCTGGACATGGGAGAAGATGCCGGAGCTGATTTAATAGACTATTTTAAGAATGCGTGTAGTGTGTTTTTTTGATACTTTTGTTTTAGGTGAATGGGTAGGGGTACGATGTACCCCATACTCATTCACATAGGACGGGATCTAGGGGCCCCCTTGTTAATGGCCAGGGTTATGGGGAATGATACATGGGGACAAGGTGCTTTGGGGTGAGGGGTGCAGGGCCCCCTGCCCCAAAGCACCCATCCCCCATGTTGAGGGCATGTGGCATGGTATGGTCCAGGTGCGGGGGGCGCTCGCTCATCTCCACCCCTTTCCTGGCCTGCCAGGCTGCGTGCTCGGATAAGAGTCTGGTATGGATTTTGAAGCGCGACCCTATGCCGCTTTTTTGGCATGGGGGTTCCCCTTAAAGTCCATACCAAACCAAAGGGTCTGGTACCTCTTGGGGAGGAACTCCACGCAATTTTTTTTTACATTTTTTTTACGGGGTTCCCCTTCAAGATCCTCAGCACACAAGTCGCACCGCAAGTTGGATCATCATGATCCGACTTATGGTGCGACTTCTATTCAAATCAATGGGCTCCCATAGGGAACCATTGATTTTGAATAGAGGCAGAGAACCACCTGACGAGGCTTAACGGTGTGTAAACAACGTTACGCCGTGTTTTCGAGCGTTTTGCCGGCTCAGCATCAAAACAGCTCTAGCGCTGCAGCTTCCGAACCCCCTGGTCCTGCATTTGTCTTACAGCTTAACCACTTCAGCCCTGGAAGGATTTCCCATGTTAGCACCAGAGCACTTTTTGTGATTCGGCACTGCGTCCCTTTAACTGACAATTGCGCGGTTGTGCGACGTTGTACTCAAACGAAATCTGCGTCATTGTTTTCCCACAAATAGAGCTTTCTTTTGGTGGTATTTGATCACCTCTGCGTCATTTCTGATAACCGTTATAAACAAAAAAAGAAAGTCAATTTTGCAACAAAAAAAAACAAAACATTATTTCTTACTTTTTGCTAAAATACAAATCGAAAAATAAAAAAACAAATTTATTCATCGGTTTTGGCCAATTTATATTCTTCCTCATATTTTTGGTAAAAAAAAAATCGCAATCTGCGTTTATTGATTGGTTTGCGCAAAAGTTGCCACGTTTACAAGCCATGGAAATTCATTTCTAGCGTTTTACTAGTAATGGTGGCGATCCACGATTTTTGACACTTTTTTGGGACCAATGACATTTATACAGCGATCAGAAATTAAAATATCCACTGATTACTGTATAAATGTCATTGGCAGTGAAGGGGTTAACCTGGGGGGGCGATCTAGGGGTTAACTGTGTTCCCTGGGTGTGTTCTAACTGTGAGGGGGCTGGGCTGTCAGGGGCACCAGAGATCTAACTGATCCCGAGTACAGGGATCAGTAGATCTCTGAAATGCCTGCTCTCTGACAGAGCGGTGGACCGCCGTGTTTACATCGGCAGTCCCCCCGTTTTTCTTCTCTGTGAAGCAATCGCGGCATGCTGGCCACAACTCTACAGAGTGCAGTGGCGCTCTCTCGCCTGCTACTGCGCACGTGCAAGCCACCGTTTATAGGCGGTAATTTGCGCTACAGAGCCACTCTGCAGCAGTAAAAGAACGAGAGCCGGTCGGAAACCGGTTAAGAACACCGACGCCACTTACAGCTCAAAAATGTCAACGTGTATACCGGGCCATTGAATAACATGGAGAGGCGTTCTTAAGCTGTAAAAACAGCTCAAAAACGCGACGTTAAAAACGCCTGTGTGTATGAGGCCTAATTATTCATTATAATTAATTAAGTGCGGAATCAGTATCTTTTGGGATTTCTAGGCATATAGAAGTCTTTGATCGATGGCCTCTTATACTGAAAATTCTTGTTCCCTGGCAGTCATGCTTACCCAGTAGCTTCAGTAGTCTCTGACTTACCGACCTATAACAAGCATGCATACTAGGATATACAGTGTCATATCTCACCTCTGTAAATTCAGCTTTGCTCTGAGGCAGTAACTTGTGGAAAGTGGCAGTCACTGGATCGACATAGCAGCTGGGCAGCTGGCATTTTTAGAATTCCATTAAGGCAGCCTACATGTTTCGCTAAATTATAGTTTTCAATTAATAACTAATGCCCGTTTTATCATACTGTATGATTTACTGCCGGGTTATTGCTTACAAGTATCCGCAAGTCACATAGATAAATGCATAAATATAGATTGCGCTAATCAGGTAAGTGCCAAAACTCAAGTACTAAAAATTGCGAAATATATGAAATATACAAACAATAAGCTGGAATTTTCCGCATCCACAAGAGCAAACAAAAATAATTATAAACCTAAATAAACCGTGAGTTTAACCTCTTGCTTACTGGGCACTTAAACCCCCCTCCTGCCCAGACCAATTTTTCGCTTTCGGTGCTGTCACATTTTGAATGAGAATTACGTGGTCGTGCGACGCTGTACCCAAACAAAGTTTATATAATTTTTTTCCCACAAATAGAGCTTTCTTTTAGTGGTATTTGATCACCTCTGCGTCATTTCTGATCGCTGCTATAAACAAAAAAAGAGCGACGATTTAAAAAAAAAACAATATTTTTTACTTTTTGCTAAAATACAAATCCAAAAAAAATAATAATAAACAAAAATTATTCATCAGGTTTGGCCAAGATGTATTCTTCTACATATTTTTGGTAAAAAGACCCACAATCGGCGTATATCGATTGGTTTGCGCAAAAGTTATCACGTTTACTAACTATGGGAATTGATTAATAGCGTTTTTATTATTTATTTATTTTTTACTAGTAATGGCGGCGATCTGCGATTTTTATCGGGACTGCGATATTGCGGCGGACATGTCAGACATGTTTGACACTTTTTTGGGACCATTGACATTTATACAGCGATCAGAAATTTAAATGTCCACTGATTACTGTATAAATGTCATTGGCAGTGAAGGGGTTAATCTGCAGGGGGCAGTGAAGGGGTTAACAGTGTTCCCTGGGTGTGTTCTAACTGTGGGGGGGCGGGGCTGGTCAGGACATAACAGATCTAACTGATCCCAGTGACAGGGATCAGTAGATCTGTCATGTCCCTTGTCACAGAACGGAGAACCGCCGTGTTTACATCGGCGGTTCCCCGTTCTACAGCTCTGACGGGATCGCTTTGCAAACAAGCATAATATGTGCAAAAGGGATGCACAAAATTGATTGGCGTGTGCAAAAAACAAGGTAGCGCTAAAAGTATAAATATGAGTTCTAATTAATTTCAAAGTCCATATCCCGTTGATAGTCGTAAAAGATCCTTTCACCAGGTGTTGAAATAGGGGGGAGAGAGAAGAGCTGTGATGACACTCGCAACACACTGAATCCAAGGACTCGGGATATACTAAAACGTTTAATGTGAAAACTGCTTAATGTTGCTTAACGTACCATAAAGTGCCTAAACCTCAATCAATTGCCCTGAAACTTTGCACAGCCTAAGTTTTCAATGTCCCAAACCTATCCTGGAAGTTTCGTAGGATTTGCTTTCCCACAAGGCAAACTAGAGACATTAAGCATGATTTTTGGGGCGCTTAATGTTGCTTAACGTACTAAAAAGACCTTAGATGTTATCCAATTTCCCCCAAACTTCACACAATACAAGATTCTGTCTATGCCAACATATTGTGAAAATTTCAGATCATTTGGTCAATCGCACCAAAAGTTATTCACGTTAAGCAATATTTTACAATCCTAAAACGTTTAATGTGAAAACTGCTTAATGTTGCTTAACGTACGATAAAGTGCCTAAACCTCAATCGATTGCCCTGAAACTTTGCACAACCTAAGTTCTCCACTTCCCAAACCTATCCTGGAAGTTTCGTAGGATTTGCTCTCCCACAGGGCAAACTAGGGACATTAAGCTTCATTTTTGGGGCGCTTAATGTTGCTTAACGTACCATAAAGTGCCTAAACCTTAATCAATGGCCCTGAAACTTTGCACAGCCTAAGTTCTCCACTTCTCAAACCTATCCTGGAAGTTTCGTAGGATTCGCCATCCCAGAAGGCAAACTATGGACATTAAGCTTGATTTTTG